>CAJHZI010000268.1:0-72500 GCA_905160935.1 Enchytraeus crypticus
ATTAAAACCTAGCTAAATTTCCTTTTTAGCCTTGCCCTGCCTTGATTCATCATCTTCACTCAATTAGATACACAATTAAGCATTGTTCAGCCTTGAAAATAGCTTATTTATAATTTAGCCTTGATGCTTAAATGTCACAATAAATATTAGGCACAGTCTAGCCTTCTTCATAGCTCATTTCTATTTTCTGCCTTGAAATCAGTACAATTACTATTGAAGCATAGTCTTGCCTATCATTATAACTTTATAAAATCCATCAACAATCTTTCCTTTGTTTCTTTTAAAGAAATTTAGATCATGTTTAGTTTCTTTAGCGGCTTCATACATCGACCGGAATTCAATAACTTCACCAGTGATGGTATTCTCCAATCTTACAGGTTTAGGGTTATTTCTTATACCTCTCAAGTGCTCATGCCTCTGGTCTATAATCTTTTTTGGTTGAACCTCTTTTAGTGGATATTTTCTTGGTCTTCCTCTTGTTCTTCTAGGTTTGTCTTCTTCATTTTGTGGATCAACCTCTTTTAGTGGATATTTTCTAGGTCTTCCTCTCTTTCTTGTTGTCGTATCTTCATCCTTTGGAGGAAACACTTCTTCTCTCTTCAAAAGTCCATTTTCAAAAGTCATATAAAACAACTCTGTTTTTCCAGCACGTAGAGCTGGTGTGATTCCAGCATCGATCAACATTTGTCTCAATTCGGCGGCCGAGTATTTCATTTTATATATGTAAGAAAAAAATATTGAAATAAAATTCAAAATTTACAAACAATAAACAAATAATTTTCTCGTTTGTAAATGTTTTATGTTAAAATAATAATTACACATAATAAAAAATGACAGACACAGTAGATGGCACTTCGCTTTCAAGTAAACTGAAAGCATTTTTAATTAGAAAGCTTGAAGAAAGGCAAACAGTTGTTAAAAAACTAAAGAAAAAGCGAAAGATTATAAAAACACTTTCCTACACTACCGCGGTGGCTTCGATCGTAATTTCCGCAGTGCTAGTTGCAACTGCTACAGCTGTTGTAATTCCACCCGTTGCTATAATAGTGTTATCCACTTCAAGCGGTATATTGACAGCCTTCGCCAATAAATTTAATTTTCAAGCTAAAAGTAATAAACTAAATACAGAAAAAAAAAAACTAAATAAACTTAATGAAAGATTTGACTTTGTTGTCTCCTGTAACGGAAATCTTGCTGAGGCAGCCTATAATCAGATTATTTCTGAATTTACATAAAAATTTGTTAATACATTTATTAACGAATTTAAATATCGCAATTTACGGCTACACTTTCATCACAAACCTCATTAGTAGAGAATCTGAAACGTAATGAAATCCTAAATCAACAAACGTTAAATTTTTTCGTAATATTAATTTCAAGTCTGATTTCTTTCGATCTGGATCTAGATCTCTTACAAGTTTTGAAATAAATTGCCTAATTTTCAATAAAGGTGTACCCTCTTCAGGTGTTGCTATTAAATTAGCGCGAACTAGAGTTATTTCCAAGTCATTAAACATATTTCTCGGTAGTTTTTCAATTATTGTTAAAAGTAAACATTTCAAATCAGTAGTAAACGGTGAAAGAATTCCTCCCCCGTCAGAATGAATTTCTTCGCCATTATACAATTTCATATGTATCGAGTTAATATTTTCCAAATATGTATATTTTCTTTGAAATTCTTTCCTGTAATTATTGATTTCGCTTAGTTCCCCAGAATATTTTGTCATAATAGCTAAAAGATGAAAACAAATAGCCATTAATTTCTTAAAATCAACATTATCTTTCATGCTAGCAATCTGTAGATACCTCTTGTTTACCACATCAAATGTTTGACTGGGGAAACCAACATTAAAAATTAAATTATGCTTCATATCAACATCTCCATTCAATGAACCACCATTAACACTGAGTTTCATATCAATATTTTTTTGTAGAGCAATGTCATTAGCAACAACATCTCGTTCTACATTCTTTAAGATATCTAATCTTAAATTTTGTCCAAATTCGTTAACAAAACTATCGCAGTACCTCTTTGTAACGACATCCAAATCACTTTCTGGAGGTTGCTTAACATTGAAAATTCTATTGTTGCTCATATCAACATCTCCATTCATTGAACCACCATTAACACTGAGTTTCGTATGAATATTTTTTTGTAGAGCAATGTCATTAGCAACTACGTTTTGTTCTACTTCTTTTAGGATACCTACTCTTAAATTTTGTCCAAATTGGTTAACATAACGATCGCAGTACCCCTTTGTAACGACATCCAAATCACTTTCTGGAGGTTGCTTAACATTGAAAATTCTATTGTTGCTCATATTAATGTCTCCAGTGATATCTCCTCCAGATTTGTCAACTTCTGTACTGTCGAGTCTATCAACAAGCTTGACAATTGGTCTGAAAACTGAGTCTACATGCTCCATCAAATCACCAGTTGTTGAATGAGATTTGCCACCAGTTTTCGATATAGTACTCATTTTATAATAAAAATTTAAATGTTATATAAAAATGTCAAAGTATACAAACTACGGTGTAACGTTGAATAAAGGTCAGGTCCAAAAACTAAAGAGCGCGTGCGATCATGATAGAGAGGTTAAAATACGAATATTAAAAAAGAATTTGTCGGGTAATACGAATCTTCCTCTCACCCAAACTCAAATTAATAAAATTAAAAGGGCTACATCTGGAATAGAATTGTGTCTGAGTAGAGCACAATTAAAGTACATGGAAAAGAATGGAGGATTTCTGCCGTTGTTGGCAGCAGCCATTCCCGCCATCGTGGGAGCTATAGGTGGATGGGCAGGTGGAATTAGCTCGGCAGTGAATTCGACTAGACAGACAAATGAATTGAAGAGACATAATCAAGAATTGGAAAACATAACCAAGCAACAACGCGGCGCAGGCTTAATCAGCGACGCAATAGCTCCAATCCCCGTTATAGGTAAAACGCTATCAAATGCGTTGAAGAAATTTGGACTCGGTGGATGCGTCAAGAATTTGAAAGGAGCTCAGTGGGGTAATGGATTGTATTTGGAAAGAGGTGGATCAGGAGTTTTTTTAGATAGACAAGGGGGAGGCATAAACTTCCCCCAATTTTTAAACTCATTCAAATCTCTTAAACCGCTAAGCAACTTTGATATAATAAAAAAATGTAAAGAGCTAAATGTAAAAAATTTCAAAGGTGTATTCATGCGAGATGAGCTAAAGGGATCAGTTAGTAATAACGAAAGTTTAATTCTTAATATTGATGATAGCGAAGGGAACGGGACCCATTGGGTATTTCTTTATAGTAAGAATGGGAAATGTTTATATTTTGATAGTTACGGCTTCATACCTCCATCAGATGTTCAACATTATTGTAAAGGAAAGGAAAATTATTTTAACACTTTTAAAATTCAAGCACCAAACGAAGTCATCTGCGGTCATTACTGTATTTACGTGCTATATAAACTGAACAATGGGAGTCTATTCAAGGATGTATTAGATGAATGATACGAAAGAAACAATTTAAAATAATAACTACTACATAAAAATGGTAGACTTGAATACTAACTATTCGAAAATTTATCAAAAAATTTACGGTAGCAACTATGAGAGCAAGCATCACGATATATTTCCTAAAAATATATTTATGATACTAGCTGGCAGCACCGGTTGTGGCAAGACAAATCTAATGATGAACTTCATTATGAAAAAATTAGTGTACTATGATGATATGATGGTGTACACAATGACACCCGATCAAGACGCGTATAAATTCCTTCGGGATTGTAATGATGAATCAAGGAAGAAGTCTAAAACAAGTCAAGATATTGTTACTTTTCACAACCCAGATGATGGAATAGTTCACCCTTCTGAACTCGATAGAAATAAAACACATATTGTAATATTTGATGACGTCATGAATGAAAATCAGAAAGATATGACAGATTACTTCTGTCAAGGTCGACATAATAATGCGAATGTATTCTATTTATGTCAGAGCATTCATAAGCTGAAAAAACATGGAATTCGACAAAATGCTAATATTTTTATTCTATTTCGACATGATAAAAAATCGCTTAAATATTTCTATGACACTCACGTAAGTGGTGATATGTCATTTGAAGAGTTTGAAAAAATATGTAATGAAGCTTGGATGAATAAGCACGGTTACGTTGTTGTAAATCTGTGGGAGGAACCTGAATGTGGTAGATATTTGTTAAATTACAATGCAATGTACATACCTGAAAAATATCTAATAATACCTAATAGTACCTAATAATACCTAATAATATCTAAAAATACCTAATAATACATAAAAATACCTAATAATACATAAAAATACCTAATAATACCTAAAAATACCTAAAAATACCTAATAAATAAATATATGTATGTAATAAAATGATGGTGGAGTTTGATATTAACCGGTATAACAAGGCCAAGAACGAAGTCAAACAAATGTTTCTGAATGAGAAACTAGGCAATCAACAGTCATATGAGAGTCAAGCAAAGTTATTCAAACCGTTAATCGACACTACAAAGGAAACGGCTCAAATTCTAGAACAAAAGATTGTCGACAACAAACAAAACTTGAGTGATATTTTAGTTCCCTTTACTAATCAATTGATGCGTTCAAATGATCAGAGAGAGGCTATACAGGCAATGCCATTTTATGATTCACCTATTCCTGAACGTGAATCCACACCAAGGAGGGATCCTGTAATTATTAATTTAGACAAGAATCTCAATGAAAGTGATCGAGAGAATCTAGATCTGCTCGACCTGAAACTTCCAAGTGAAGTCTATGAAAATAATGAAATTGAAGCAACATTAAAGGAGATTCAAACGCATAATAGACGAATAGGGCAGTTTTTAGGAAACAACAGTAAAAAGACTCCAGCTGAGAAAACGATATGCGAGTCTCAACAGAAAACACTGGAAAAATACAAGAGCATATTGACTAAGGTAAAAGCAGGGAGTGAACTCGTCGGAGAAGGACTTAAGAAGAAGAAGAGAAAACTTGTAATGCCTGCAGGTAAACAAAAACGTGGACGAGGTAGACCAAAAGGAGATCAAGTTGTACACTATGAAAATCCAGATCAATTGGTCCATCTGCTGGTGGAAAATCTTGCAGCTCTAGAAGCTGGAAACAATGGAGCATACAATACCGCAGTTGGTATATTGGATGAACTGCTAAGAATTGGTGCAATCACCAAGGGGAAATATGATGATATATATAAAAACCATTTCGAAATTCTCTAAAATATCCAGTTTAGAATTTAATCCTGCTATAAAAAAATGGCGAAATTAACTCTGTCGAGCACGTCAACAGATTTTACTACATATCTGCACCCTCCAATAAGTTTGGATCCTAAGAAAAAGTATGAAGTAGCATTTATATCTCTGATGACGTACAATTCAATTCCTAACATCACGGAAGTCAACAATAAATTTAAATATTCCACCGACGGCGGAAGTACTTGGAAAATAATCACGCTTTCAAAAGGTGCTTACGAATTAAAAGATATTAACGCTACGATTCAATGGGAAATGCGAGGAAACGGTGACTACGATACAATTAATGAAAAATATTACATAAATATAAGTCATTTAATTTTCAAAACAATTTTGACTATATCACACGAAAAGTACATGGTTGACTTTGGAATTGACAATTCATTAGGGTCTACTCTAGGATTCACCGATGAAAAACTGTCAAATGGAACTCATCTGTCTCCCAACATAATTGATATAGAAAAAGTCAATTCGATACAAGTCCATTGCGATATTGCTATTGGTAACTATCTTAATGGTAAAAGATCTAATGTTATTCATACATTCACCCAAAGAGTAAATCCAGGCTATAAGATAATAGAGAATCCTACTCCTGAATTGATATTTTTACCAACAGTTAATAGGCATGAAATTGATAGTATAAAACTGTGGCTGACCGATCAAGACAACAAACTTATCGATCTGATGGGTGAAAGACTTACTATTGTATTACTAATTAGAGAAAAATCTAATTAAAAATATATTGTATTTAGTAAAATGATTGTCAAAGAGAAATGCAAAGCATACAGTTCAAAACAAACTCTGGTACATGGACGGGGATTTGTCGATACACTGAAAGATATGGGTTCGTACGTCTATCAGAATAAAGATTTAATTGCAAAGCCAATGTTAGGAGCAGTAGGTGATATTGCTGCATTCGGTTTGACAGAGGGCGGCAAAGCATTAATTAGAAAGATAGCAAGCAAAAATAGTCGTCTAACTCCAGAATCGGAACAGATACTAGAACAACTACAAAAATCGGGCAGTGGATTAAAACGATTTTAATTAAAAAAATTTCGTACATATATAAAATGGAAACTGAATTGCCAAACGAAATTTTCACACAACCATCGTCAATAATTGTTGACAATAGTGTAGAAAGTTGTCAATACTCGTCTTTTATTCCACAGACTAAAGCGGACTTTGATTCTAATGGTCATGTTATTGAAATTGATATTCCTGCAAGTGATTCGTATTACAACCCAGCTAAAAGCTTCCTTAAAATAAAGGGAAAATTAGTTCGAAATGACAATGGCAATGCTTTTGATAGAACAGCTCAAATAGCTTTGATAAATAATGCTATTCCTTACTTCTTTGAAAATATTGAATATATTCTAGGAGGTAAATCAATTGAAATATTACGTTATCCAGGACAGACTACGTCAATGTTGGGTTATCTGTCTTATCCTGACGATTTCAATAGCAGCGCGGGATTGAATCAAAGTTGGAGAAAGGACACTAATGTTGGCGCAGTATCCTCCAAATATAGACAATCTCCAGCAGTTGCAGGAGGCGGAGACATTGCTGCCAATCTTTTTACACCGCAAGAAAATCCAGATTACAATGAAGGATTTGCGATTCGCCGACAACTTCTAATGAACAACGATGCGCCAGGTCAATTTTCATTCAACATTCCATTTTCGCATCTATTTGGATTTTCCGATTATAACAAAGTACTTTACAATTTGCGTCATACGTTGCGACTCACTAGAGTGATTAATAATTCGGCTATTCATAAAGCGAATAACGTTTTTGAAGGTAAAGTTTCACTAACGGATATTAGGTGGATGGTACCAAGAATAAAACCGTCAGTTGAAATGATAACTTCACTGCGAGAGTCTGTTGTAAGTAAAAGGAAAATTCCAGTAAGTTTTAGCAGAAGAACTGACCAACATACTATAGTTACGCACAACGTGCAGGAATTTGAATGGATGATCAATAGAGACGCTGGAAGTAAAAAGCCTAGATGGATAATTGTTGGATTTCAAACTGACAAATCAAGAACACAGGAACAAAATCCAGCTGTGTTTGATCACCTTAACTTGACTAGTGCTTTTGTTGAATTGAATGATCAGAGATATCCTGCAGATGAACCGAGAATAAACTTTGCTACAAATGACTATGTAGATTTCTGCGCTATGGCGGATGAATTTAAGAAGGAACACTTTGGTTTTAATCATTTAATTGGAGGTACACAGATCGATATGATGAATTACAAAAAGCTATTTCCACTTGTAGTCTTTGATGTAAGACATCAGAGTGAAAGAATCAAAACTGATGTTATGAATATGAAACTTAATTTTAAATTTAGTCAAAATGTTCCAGAACATACTCATATGTATGTTACGATACTTTCCGATAGAGTGATGTACCTAACATCCGATGGTCAGACTCCGATTATTATAGATTAATAAGTTTTCTAATATGAAAATTATGTTATAAAATTTTATAATGTAATTTAAAAATGTACTGCTTGAAATGTAAAAGGAAAACTGATTCTACACAGACGCAGGAAAGGTTAACTGCTAATAATAGAAAACAGCAATTTGCTATTTGTGGAGTGTGTGGAAGTAAAAAGTCAAAATTTGTCTCGGGTCAGGGTGTGTTTAATAATGTGTTATCGGCAGTTGGAAATACAGTTGGAGAACTACATTTACCTGCCAGACGTGGAGAGTACGTACCTAACGGTTCATTTAATAATCTTAACAAGTATTCGTACTGCGGTCCAGGCACAAAGTACGAACTGAGAAATCACGAAGGTTATCAGGGTATAAACGAGTTGGATGGAATGTGTAAATTGCACGACCAGTTTTATACTGCAAATACCGATACAGCGAGCAGAAATATAAGCGACGAAGCTTTGGCTCATCGAGCATACGAAATTGCTAATGATTCAAGATTTGATAGTGCACAAAGAAATATGGCTCGATTTGTATACCACATCATGAAAAATAAGGCAAAGTTTGGTCTTGGTGTTGAGTCAAAAAACGAATAGAGGGGTCCAGCGAAGAAAGAGGTTTGAAGCGAAACGTTGGACCCTTTGAAGAATTGGCTAGAGAATTACACAAACCGATTCGCAGAAAATTTACAAGACGACAAGTTCACGTGTTTGAAGTTGATGAGATATGGGGAGCAGATTTAATCGAAATGCAGGAGTGGAGTAGAGTAAATAAGGGCTACAGATACATGCTTAACGTCATTGATGTGTTTTCCAAGTATGCGTGGAGCATTCCGTTGAAAGACAAGAGAGGTGAAACAACTGCAGAGGCATTTAAACAAATAGTGGCATCGTCGGGAAGACAGCCTAAACATTTATGGGTTGATCAGGGTAAGGAATTTTACAACAAAAACTTGGATGATTGGTTAAAGAAACTTGATATTAATAGATACTCTACATTTGGTGAACATAAATCAGCAGTCGTCGAACGATTCAATAGAAGTATCAAGGAAAAGATGTGGAAAAGATTTACTGCGGAAAATACGAGAAATTGGATTGATATGATTGACGATTTAATTGCAGAGTATAACAACACGAAACATTCGACTGTAAAAATGACTCCAATTGAGGCGAGTAAAAAGGAAAACGAAGCATTTATAATTAACAGTAGGAAGTATAGAAATTTGGAAACGAATCGAAAATTTGAGGTTGGCGATAGAGTTAGAATTAGTCGGATTAAGGGTGTGTTTGAAAAGGGATTCCTACCCAATTGGTCTGAAGCGGTGTACAAGATATCCAAAGTGCAATACACATCCCCGATCACTTATAAATTGACAGATTCGTTAGGCGAAGAGATAGAAGGAGGTTTTTACGCAGAAGAATTGCAGAAGACAAATCAAGAAAATTATAGAATTGAAAAGGTTCTACAACGGAAAAAGATTAAAGGTGTGGAACATGCCTTGGTTAAATGGGTGGGTTACAACAAGAAATTTAATGAATGGATTCCCATATCTAATTTACAAAATTTAGATTCATAAAAAATTTCTATTTAAATATTTTCTTGGACTATATAAAATGACAACTACAAACTCAAACTCAGAAATAATCAAGTTTCAAAATCTCAAAGTTGAAGATAAATATATTGTAATGGGATTGAAACCTATACACACAAAATTCGGCAAATCATATATTCTGTACGTTATACAAAATGAGGGTGAAATCCCTAAAAAAATGTGGTCCACAAAAAAGATTAATGAATATATTAAAGAGGAAGAGTTGGAAATGGACCATGAAAGATTTGAGTTTACGGTAAGAGAAATCAATAACGGAAAATATAAGGGAATGTTGTATGCAGAGATTGATGGTTTCAATACAGACAAAGATGATCCTGAAGTTGTTTGGTTGTAGAGAATTATTTTGAAACCAAATGTGGTTTGAAAATATTAATAAAAAATTACATTTTATATATTTAAACTATAATGTCCGTAAGCTAGAGTGTGAACGCCATCGCCCATGATTACTCGCTTATCGTCATCTGCGCTGAGAGCAACTTTATTGACTTCCTCAGTATAGAATGAAAAAATTTCTTGACTGAAACGGAATATTCTGAAGTCAGTTTGCCCCCCTCGTGAGGGGGGCAAACTTTATCCATAAAAATATGTTTTATATATTTAAGCTATAATGTCCGTAAGCTAGAGTGTGCACGCCATCGTCCATGATTACTCGCTTATCGTCATCTGCGCTGAGAGCAACTTTATTGACTTCCTCAGTATAGACATCGTGCAAGCGTGATCTAATAACGTTCATGCTTCTAGAATGATAATTTTTCTCAAACAGACAACCTCTGTAATCATCATGTGTTATTGTCCTCTCAACAACATTCTTCTTGACACCTTTACATTTCTTGTGCTCCTCATCTGCTAATTTGTAAGAGTACAACTTTGCTCTCAATCCAACAAATTCTTCAATTTCCTTTCCACAAGCTTCGTCTTTAAACATTCCAATGACTTTCTTGTTAACTCCAGTCTTAATGCCTGATGGATGAACTCTCGGATAATCGCTAGTGTCAAATCTGCGTTCGACGTCATTAGATATGTCTGCGTAAAAATCTTCCGTCTGTATTTCGTACATCAACGAATCCGTGTCTGTAAACAACAGCTTGGCTTTATCATTGTATTTTTCCTTTATGTAATTATAGTGAAATTCGTACATTAAAGTTTTACTTAAATCTAATATTGCCATACCTAGGTAGATTGGCTTATTGTATACCAATTTAGTCTTTCTCATGTGGACGCCGACAAGATTTTCGTCAAATATCACTGTTCGGTCATAGTACGGCTTTGCAGCCAATTTAACAGCCTTTTCTCTATTATCAACCAATCTGAAATCTATCCTATTTTCAATATTCTCCATAGTTTTTCCAAAAACGCTATTGTTCATTAGTTTAAAGAAATCTTTCTCAAAGTCGTTGGCAGCCTTAGTGCGTAGCTGTGTATTTAAATCGATGTAAGTTTTAAGCCATGGACTTTCTTCAAATTTTATGCCTCTGTGTATTTTGGTAATTTTCAGTCCCATACTTTCGTACAGTTTCAAATTCTCGTAATGTAATGTGTACTTTGTTTTATCATTCAAATTCGGTATCAATTTCTCTACTTTATTCACTTTCACAATTTCGGGGGCTAAAGGATAGTCATTATGCAGGTCGTGCAGCGCTGCAGGATATTCCAAGTCAACTTCGAGGATACACTTCATTTCTTTCCAGTTCTCCAGTTCTTTTTCTGTCATCCATTCGAACCCGTGTGTGGGTAGGGGCTTACTCATCGAGTAGCCATAAAGGTTATTCGAATCCAGGTATTTGATAAATTTGGAAGGATCATTAACGTTAAAATTCCCATCCATGTATTTATTATTAGCTTTTGAATATCGGTTTGAAATAGTGCTTACACCACCTCTTATTCCGTGCTTAATCATCAGCAGCATATCGTAATCGCTCAACAATTGGAGTTCAACTTTAGTTAATCTTAACGCAGCATCCCAAGCTAGTCCTGGCGAGGTGTAGTACCACGCAGGATCCAATTTATAGTGGGTCATACATACATCTCTAAAATTTTCAAAGACATCTGCTAGTAAAAGCACATCAGATATATTGTACAAGTCGTGATAGTCTCGAAATGTTTTACAACCAAACTCTTTCCAAACAGTCTCTGCGTGTTTATAGTCTTCATCACTGATATTGGTATCGTTAAGTTTTGAGTAGAAAGCATCCTTTGGCGGTAGTTTAGTTTCATCAAGTCTTTCTGACGAACTAACATAATCGTACGGGTAAACTCCTTTTCTCAACAGCAAATCCAATTGCTTTCCAGAATACTTACTTGCAATATTCTTACACTGATCTTTACTTAGATTCTTTGAAAGTTTCTCAAGACTCGAAGCCATAAATCTAAAGCTATCGATAAACCGCAATTCTCGTTTCACTAGTACTTCTTTACCTGTTTTATTTATAAACTTGTCAACCAGCAATTCCCTAGAGAAACTGATGTACTTTTCTTCGTTACACGCAATACAATTAATTTGTCCACCTGCCAACTTCTTTATAAATAAGTGACTGTCGTATCCTGATAAATTGTGAAAAACTACTGGAAAGAATTTTGGAATTTTGTATTGTAAATTACATTTATCGTGTGCTGCTCCTCGGAATTTGCCAGATAGATGACAGTGGTCTCTGACACGATCGTTACCCAACTCTTTTTCACAAATATGACATGATTTTGCGGCCTTGAATTTCTTCGCGGCAGATTCATCGAATATCATTGGTTTAGAAAACTTGAACTGATTGTATATTTCTTTAATATTTTGCTCTAAAGTGTCAAAGAATATTTGAGCAACATCGTCATCATCATTCTTTGCAGTAAAAGTGACTGGAGCTTGCGAGTAAATGCTATCATCAAAACACTTGATGTAATAACAGAATGAACTAGGTGTATGTTTCTGGTATCGGATAGTGGTTGACCTGCTTGGATCCGGCTGACGTGTATCAATCGGTTTAATAAATGACTCGAAATCTGCGTAAACTATGAATGGTACTCGCATCGATTTTTTATAGTGATTGAATTTCATAAACGTTCCAGAGTCAGGTAACACAATTTTTTGAGCGTCGTGTTGTGAACAATATTCAGTGTGATTATTAAGAGCATTTTCACTTGTGAAACCGTTTAAGCATCTCCGACAGTAATGCATTGCATGGTGATTTCCTTCTTTTGACATCAATCTATTGAAGTTCTTAATCCAGCAGTAATGATTATTATCACCTTCTGATATGAGTAACAAATCTACTACGTTTTGACTACTTAACGTTGAAATCCTTAATGGTATTAATTCTTCTTCTTTGGCCCACGCCTCTAGCTTTTCATATCCAAACACATGAATTGATACATTGTTATTCTTTTCAAATTTATCAATATCTTTCAAATTAACCGGAAAATCAATACCATTCCAGTTAAATTCTTCGGCCTGCTTCTTTAATTGTTTATCAATGCGTTGTGGATTTTTTTCAACAGGATTTAAGGCTCTAGCTATACACCATTTGAAACACTGATCGTCTTCATTTTTCATATTTATAATAGCCTTTTTATCAGCTAATTCTTCAGGAAGCGGAATGTAGGAGCTACCTCGTAGTGGCTTGTATTCTACAGTATTTATTTCTAATTTCATCACTCTGCGAAATCTCCAATTACTACCCCGCATCTGAAAATTAGCCATTGACTCTAGCATTTTACGTTTAGTCTTTTCATACACCTCTGCGGTATCTGTGGATGGTAAAATTATTTCAGTTTTTGAAAGAAAAGGGGCGTCAGACGATGTAATTTCCCCAGTCTTCAAATCCACCCTTTCCATTGTACATGTGAGTGTTAGATTAACTTTTGACTGAGGGTTGTTGTTTAATACATTTAACACTTTTGTCTGAACGCTATTGAGAAATGACACTGCATCCACTCCATTTCGACCATCAATGGTATATTGCTTAGTGAATCCCTTTAAAGCTGATTTTGTTTCTTTGATTTCATACGTATCCGCCTTAGACTTGTTGAATATGTTCTCAACTTTAGACTTTAGTGTCTTATACGATTCTCTTACTTTGCTTTTAATGTTGCTTGGTACATCGCTTACCAGCCAATCCCAATATGATTTGATAGTTGCCATTACTCCAGTCTTAATTGGTGCAAGAATCTCAGTTTTTATATCAGGCACCGGTGTGTCGAGCAAATTGCATAATGTCTCTTGGGTGATGGTTTATATTTAGTTGGAACTAAAATCGGTTGTTGAATATCTGGTACAGGAGAATTGAGCAAATCTACAACACCACCGATTGTTTGTGATGTCGATGACAACGCATCAATAAGCTCTGCCTTGCGAAGAGAATAGTATCTTTTAATACCTCGTTGCTTCGCGACAAGTCGCAATTGTTTCACCGTTTGAGTTTCCATTTTATATATGTAAGAAAAAATATTTAAATAAAATTCATATATTTTTAATTTTTATTATATTTTCATTTTCTTTTCTATATTTATGTTTTTGCTATTCACGGAATGAGTACCACTCCACTACTGAAGCTCAACTTTCCAGCTGTTTAACGTGTAGGCTGCAGCAGAGTCTACTCGTGTATACTCTGCTGTCTTATAAAAAGATTATAGCTGCTGATGTGTAACTCAGTGTACCACGTACATTAGCTTAAGACACAGCGAAGATGGCTATGAATTTGATATTTGGGTAACAGTAAATATATTGATTGCTTCATAAAGTAACTACATTTATGAATTTTGGAAAGTATACTGTAGAAATATACACGTATAGGCTTTTCACTTTCGCTTTCCACAGAGTTACAACATCTGAGCATCGGCATCGAGTAGCTGTGTCTTTTTACTAGAGCTTTTTACAGCGCTCAGTATATATAAACATCCAGCTGTTATTTTAAGCTAAGTATCTGAGAGTATACTCTGCTGTCTCGGGTATAGGCTTTTACATACATGTATAGTTTCTTTAAGGTAGCTGAACAGCTGCGTTATTTTAACCCGACCGTTTACAGCTAGGCTAGGAGAGTGGTTATCATACTTTCAGTACATACGTTGATGACAAGGCTAATATAGATATAAGCTTAGGTATCAAGGCTAAAGATGCCTGTTAAAATCATTTTGTCTCTGCCTTGTGGATGAAATGATGTGAATTGAAATCATTTTTTGTCCTCGTGAGCTGTGGGCGTGCTTGATTTTACGCTTGTGTGTTAAATCATTGATAGGCAAGGCTATGCTTCAATTGCAATGGTGTAAATTTTAAGGCAGAAAATAGAAATGAGCAAGACTCAAGGCATGTCTGTGCTTAATATTCATGGAACATTTATGCATCAAGGCTAAAATAGAATTTAGCTATGTTTTAAGGCTATTCTATGCTTGAAATGATTAACGTTCATCTCAGTATGCTTAATCAAGGCAGGGCAAGGCTAAAAAGGAAATTTAGCTAGGTTTTAATCTTAGGTTGTGCTTAAAAATCATAATGTGCCAGCCCCCCAATAATCCTACTACTTGTATGGAAGATTATTGCGAGTGTATTGAAGATGAATGTGGATGTACCGAAGTTGAATGTGGGTGCATGGAAGTACAATGCGGGTCTATAAATACAGAGTGTTGCTACATTGAAGCAGTATGTAATCACATACTGCTTCAATGAATACTGCTACATTGAAGCAGTATGTAATCACATACTGCTTCAATGTAGCAACACTGTATTTATAGACCCGCATTGTTGATAGTGTAGTGTATGGTCTAACAAATGACTTTGAGGGACAAATATAGGTTTGTACTCAAGGCCATTGTCATTTATAAGTTTCCTGGCATAGAAAGTGGCAATTAATATATAAGACAGGCAATCTATACATCTGGCAGTCACGACTAAGACAGATTACTACTAATAATTCTCTACAAGAACTGATGCAACAAAACTGGTATTCTCAAGGCTGAACCTGTCAATCACTAGGCCGGTTTATGATGTAATCGTCTATCATAAGGAAAGATTTATAGTTAATCATTTATCATGAAGCAGAACTCTAATATCTCAAGTACGAAGAAATATTACTGATATGTTGATATATTAACATAGGAGAGCTGTGAAATCAGCTCGGCATAAGTCTTCATTAATCTTGTAGTAACCGAGTTTGCTTACCAATTAATCTTAAGAAGTAATTTCTCTTTTATGGCCGAGTTTATGTAACGAACTTTAGTTATGAATTATAGCCAAATTTGTGAAATATTACTGATATTTATTATGTCATAATGGGACTTCACTACATGATTTGGTTAATGAGCTTATAGTAATGATTAATCTTATGAATGCGATTAGCTTACTATATAAAGAGCTGGATTAAAGACCGGAAAAGTTAGTTAAGTAAAAGTCAGAAATTAGTTAGCCCAGACTCCGTCCAGTTGGTCCAGCTGTAGTAAGAGGTGGGAATCCACTACTACCGGGTATTGTAAAGCTTAGCTAATACTTCTTTAACTAAAGGGAAGTAAGTCATTACTAAGCCAGTTTCGTTGGTTTCGATTAACTGTTTAATTATAGTAGCATTTTAACCGCGTCTATGCTTAATAATATATATTTAAACGGTGTGGTTTGTTTAGTCTTAGTTGTTCTAAATAATTCATATGTACGGATTGTTCAATTGTTAAATAAAGCATCCTGCATATTTAAGAAACAGGATAAAGATATAACGAGTGTTAGCGACAGTTCTTCATGTAGGATCTATTATCAGTAACGGCCGAGCATGAGATTTGAATTCCGCGTATGCTGATCTGAAACCGAGTGCTCTACCGTTATAGCTATCGGCACTAGCCGAGAGAACCAATCAGTCAATCAACAAGTAAACAGTTGTCATCGACAGTTGAGTTATTATTTCAATACAATCGAGATAGAGCTAGTAATTTATCAATTAGAGTTACCTCTCGCATAGGCCAATCGAGTAGCTTAAAGTAAATAACATTGAGTAAATAAGATCTGTCATAGGTGATTAAGCTATATATCTTCTCGCTTTCAGGGACTATCTGTCTTCCAGAGTACGATCTCTGCGATTTAACTCATGGTTAAATCGACTCTGTTTCAATAGCATTTGAGTGCATATTATCAACATTGAGTGTGTGTTGAATCAGCTTATGGTTGTGTCGAATATAGCATATACCCTTTTATTCGAACCTTTATACTTAGAAATATTCTACTTAGCCTTTGTCTGTCTTCAATTGATAAGTGTCCATTTCATTACAGAGTCATTTTACATGAATAACAAATACCTCGAGGGTCTTCATATAAACTTTTGTCTACAATCGTGTGGACTGGTAAGAAACAAATAAAAAGCTCAATAATTCCATGTGCGTATCTCGGCTTTCGAAAGTACATGTATACCAGATAAGAATTTAGTGTAGCAGTGTAGTGACAGCGATACTGATTGAGTGCTCTATAATCTCCTAGAGTCTGCAAGAGATGTCCCTGATATTACAAAAAAGGAAAGGAACTGGGCGTTAAATTCTTTTTAACTGATTTATTTATGGCTATCTAAATCATCATCATCATCATCTTCCCTTAAATCCCAGTTTAACCGGGGTCGGGATACGAATAGACTTTCTCCGTTCGTTTAAGTTTTGTGGTAATTACTGGAGCCTAGGCGCTTACAAACCGAATGCCCTCTCTGAAGTTGGCTATTCAGGGCTATCTAAATCAATTTTTTAAATAAAACGTTATTCTCGTCTTTCAGATCTCTATATATATCGTGCACTCAGGTCACATTTACTACGATTAGATGTTGTATTGCGATTCGATTGATAAAGAGTTCGAGTACTGGTCTCGCTCCGTTACTGGCTGAATGTGTGTACGACACGAGTAGCTGAATCCAAAAAATATATGCCCATTAGCATTATATTTGTATAAATTTTGCAAACTGAAAAAATGAATAAATATATAAATATACAAGATAATGAAGTTTACAAAATAAAGGAGTACGAATATACAAAACGTCATAACCCACATTTCGTTTTCGGGGCTTTAACGCTTCGCAAATATATAATAATTAAGGATACTTACTGAACAGACATTCTGTTAAAGGAGATATCAATAAAGTAAGAAGCCACAAAACAGCATAATGGACTGTGCAAAATATATCTATTTATTTATATACATATACATATATATATATATATATATATATATATATATATATATATATATATATATATAGGTATAGTTTGCACAGTCCATTACACTGCTATTATATATATATCTCCTTTAACAGAATGTATGTGCATTAAGTATCCTAAATAAATTTAAAGGATATTAGGCCTAGTGGTAACTTTTTTAATAAAATATCTCCTACAAAAATATTTGTTTTAAAGAAGGACAATTTCCTAAATTCGACCTTCAACCATTAAATTCCACATTTTTTACTTCTATGTTTTTCTCAAACTTTTCTAAATTTATTTTCTACAGAAGTCCAATAATTGTCTTATCACATCGATCAGACTTTCTCTGAATATATATTTCATGGAGATGTCAAACTGAAAAAACGATATGGTTTGAAAAACTAAGTGGAGGTATCCAATTGAAATAATATAAATATTTGAAATCGGCCTACTTAATGGAGATATCAACCAGATAACATGAGATGTTAATTCAATGGAAGTTGGTCTCTACCCATGTTTCGACAGCAACAATCTTGGATCGGCTAAAACCTGAGCTGAGCGAGAGTTTTGATCAGATAACGTCGGTTGTCCAGTAATATAGTGAAGTCATATAGACCTTTCATAAAAGGTGTTTACTTTGAAAAATCAACTTATGTATTATTTCATTCATTAGAGAGGCGCCACTATGCATCATAAAATTGATTGTTTTGTGGCCGGCAACTGCAATGTAATAGGCCTATATTCTTAAAATGTAATAGATCCTCTCTAGATATTCTATATCTATATACACATATATTAACTGCAAATTATGACATGTGTTTATCATCATTTGACAAGAAATTGAAATATAATTTTTTTGCAATTAATTAAAATGCCATTCTGTTAATAAATAATGAAATACATAATAAATATATATGAATATATAGAATATTGCCAGCCTTCAATAAAAGCACACACCCCTCCCCACTCTCCCACTAGGCTTTGTTTAGTATGTGAACAGAATTACCGCTACATATTATAAAAGGTTTATACATATAAATTCAATCAGTTCGTTTCAAGAGTAACAGCGTTTAAATTTCTCATCAAAAATAAAAAAAACGTTTTACTAACTGACGATATTACAGCGCAGGCTCTGTCTGTAATGCTAACCCCTAATGCATATGTTTGATACGTTGATATGTTGATATGATTGATATGTTGACTACCTTAGTCGCCTTTCTATCCAAGTAGGCTTATTTAATTCTGGCTGCCCTTTTGATGGCTTTAAGTTTTGACTTGTATACCTCTAAATTATGTTCTCTATTCGAGGTGAGCCCATCGTCCCTAGTGTCTTTATAGATTTAGTACATAAATCAGTATTCTGTGTGTTATATAAGCATGTATGTACATGTATGTTTTAAATGATATTATATAAAGAGCCAGTGGTGATGTCGGTAAGATACTCGACCGCGGATCAGTATGTGCGGGGTTCAAATCCTGGGCTCGCCCGTCTCTGACATCGCTTTCGAGTGAGGAAACTGACGTTAACTTTGGCTTTCATATATGTACTAGTGTAGATAACACTACATACACCCATATATATATACATTCGATGAGGGGTTGTAACTGAGTAGTTGAGTTAGTTCAATATTAATCTCTATCTTTTAATGCACTGACTTCTGGCACGATATACAACGCCTCCACTCATCTCTCTCTTCACTTTTCCTCTTGATATCCACATAAGAGTAGATCTTGCAATCATCTATAACATTCCCTTTGATATAAGATTATTCTTGAGAGATTATCCTTATGACGAGGTGAGCCACTATGCCTTCCTCAGTATTAATATGCGCTTTGAAATCATCGAAGCCATTGATGTGGAATCAGTGGCTCATGTGAAATGTTCATTCTTGGAGCTCATCCGTCAAACCCCGGGGGGAAGTTCTTCAAACTGGACCTCATCTAGCGAATCCCCTGAAATCAACAGGTTCTTGGCATTAAGAGAAGAACAAGTCAGCTTTAATGAGTTACAAAATATACACTACAACACTAGTATCTCTAAACACTTTACACCTAAATCGGAGCTCCTTCAGTTCATTGGTTGAAAAGTCTCATTTTTATTTATTTCAATATTTACTATTACTATAGAATTATCTTTCTTTGGCCGATTAAATAGCTGGCTTACCAGATAACCAGGATGTCATCTGTTCGACACTATATAGGATGTCTATGCCAGTGTCTCTTCTGATACCTAAAATAACGCTGAATTAACTCTACTTTATATATCATTTTAACATGTTACATATCTTTTATTACATTTTTATACTAAAATAGTCCCAATAAATTTGTAAGATCAACGGCATAAAAAGTAAAAAATGTCGGATCAGTAATTTTTGATAGAAGAAAAAATAAGTTACAGTTTGTATATCGAGAAGGATATTACATTGAACAATAAATGTGTTCTTTTACCCCAAACAGTTACATTCAGCATCAGCGGTGGAGTAGCACTCACGGCCACTTTACATATTGTTTTCATCGGTCTACCCAATTGCATTATCCAGGCTAACTTTCCTCTGAAGTTAAACACAGTGTCGTTGAGATATGGTAGACCACGATCATACAAGTATCCATACGCGGGGTATAGATATCTCTGCGGTTCGTCTGCCGTCACAGCCACCACTATGGTCTGATGTATGAAACAATCAAACAATATGCGAAAAATTTAACTTAGCAAATTTTAAGATTGTGCGAGAGACCGGTTTGAAGCAGAATACTAAATATTTTGACAA
This sequence comes from Enchytraeus crypticus, assembly GCA_905160935.1. NCBI lineage: Eukaryota > Metazoa > Annelida > Clitellata > Enchytraeida > Enchytraeidae > Enchytraeus > Enchytraeus crypticus. The sequence continues at coordinate 20,241 of CAJHZI010000268.1, forward strand.
GAAATCAAATTGCTCTCTTTCTGGCGAAATACAGATTTATTCGAAGTCTAACGTAATGCAAAAAAGGCTCTGCTTAGAGGATATTCAATCAGGTGTTATTCTTGGATGAACTGAAGATATGTTTGCAATATAAAAGTTATACGATATAGTTTGACATGAAAGTATTTGAAGACTACAATTTTTAGTAATTAAAGTTATATTTAATCGTAATCTAAAACCAGAAAACGATGTCGTTGATATAAAAATTATAAAACTACTAGTTCAAAAGCTTCTAGAATATTTTTGGCGCATTCGTATGACCGGCTGCTCAGAAATGTGTGCTCAAATTGACGGTCAATCAATAAGAAATGAACAACTACGGTATATGCACAATTCGTACATGTAGGTTATAAAAAGGTATTCTTATGTAGACGCTGGCTACAACCGCTGTGTTATCAATAGATAAAGAACACTATTATAGCCCTGAAGTACATAGAACTTGGAAATAGCGAAAACAACAAAATTGGCGAATAAGTAAATAAATTCTCAAAATACGTGATATGCATGCATATGACGTCCCTGACATCATCCATGTATGCAAAAACGGACGTTAAGCCTTGTATATTATTATTTATATAATTTACGAGCCTGTAACTTGTAACAAACCAAGGCTGGCAGACTTGATATGTATGACATCAGTCTCTCAGCCTCTCCAGTGAACATAGTGTCGAATCTCTGAGGAGAGTTGAACGTACAGGTTTCATAGTTCACTGTCACCATGTTAATTCCTCTATAATCACCACCAACGCTAACTGAAATATAGATGTATATATATATATAAAACAGCAAATATTAACATTTCTATTAATATTAACAACTGTGATACTTGATTCTGCTCAAATCATTAGTTAAACTCTTATTAAAATTATAATCTCTCTTCATGAACTGGCACTCAATCAATAAAATGAACTAATCACTCAATCAATAATCAATCAATTCAAATTAGTCATTTTTGTGCTAATTTGAAGCGACACATGACTATACAACTCTTACCTTAAGATTACTTATTAACTGGGGATCGAGCAAGTTCAGATTGCTAAATATTAATAATTATATTAATTATTAGTGTTAAAATATACTGATTTACCTGTACCACCACTTACATCGTAGCCCAATACACCGTTGAATTTGATATAAGCTATGAATGTGAATTTCTCTTCACTGTCCATCATTCCATAACTCCGAAGCTGAAGGTTACAGTCTGCGTAATTTAAAGATTATGAAAAGATCATTAAAACAAGAGAGAATAATCTATCTGTTGTCTTGTGAAAAGGTGCATATGTAAGCGATGCACGGTATAATGCATACATTATATTAATTTCGCAAAATCTGCTTTCTTACTAATATAAAGGGTTCAAACGAGCAAAATGTTTTTACCGAGATAAGTGCAATTTTTCATATTCAAATACTAGCGTAGTTTATTGCTTGAGAATACGCCTATATGGCTTCTGATATAGAATTCCTTAGTTTTTCTCAGTTCTTGCGCAGTCAAATCTTACGACACATCCAGTCTATAGACTTATATGATAGACGCTTTATTCTGGTTCTTAATTTTTACACCCAGGTATTCGCTACTCGTCGAGTATCTTTAGAAAGCAAATCTTAACACGGCAGTGCTCTCAGGATCCTACATCGTAACGAGGAGTTTGGATTGAGATAAGTTTGCAAACCAACATCAGGTACATTCTAATGTGTCAGGTAAGACTTCTTGATCTAATCAATTTGCTAGTCTATTCAATGTTTCCCACAATATATGACAAATCTGGTTTATATATTATGGCCATTCATAATACCCGAGCTTCGCCTGTTAGGCCTACCCTGAAGAATAGACTAACGTTTATCTCACGTGTCTTCAGTGACTACTAAGCAATAACTGGTGATGACTAATTGAAACCATCTCAGAAGCCGCATCATTGCCAGTTACGTGCTATATTTATTTTGTTATTTTTTCAGAGCACACCTTAACAATATGAGGCAACAATAAACAACTGACAATGCATAATAATATATTAGTGCTATGTTAGATATGGATGCCAAGTATTCTTGTTTTGCGAATTAACTTTTTGATATACGGAGTGTTCTTTTACGGACCGTGCAAGAAGACTGTTAGACTATGTAATTTTGATCTGCAACTTAAAATAACAGAACATAGAGAATTTTCATATATTGAAAAAAGATATTGGTGCTTATTGTATATTTGTATCAAAATCGCTCTATATTTTGTAACGCATTCTGACCAATCATCAACCTTAAGGACTCATTGAAAACAGCAAAGTCTGATTTATTAGTAGATATTAGTAGATATCAGACCTCCTTTTGCTGGTGGTCTGAAAGGTCCAAATATATTATTCTGAAAATATAAAGAACAAACTAAAAATTAGAGGAATAGTTTATAATATATTTTCACTATAGGCCTACCGTTAGAAATGCTTTTATTTTCGATGGTTAATAAAAGTTTGTTTCGTGCTAAGTTATTTGAAAGTTACATAAATAGTTATGTTCAGGATATCTTCTTATATCGGCTAGTCAATATGGTTTTAATTAAGAAGTATAGTGTAGTAACGAAATTTGTTCTTAAAAAACTTGCTGAAAATTTTCTGCTCTCCTGTAACTACTTGTTAGCTAGATGAATTAAATAGGCTATTTGATAAAATTAACTACAAAATGATACTTTGCAGTATCGCTATTTTGCGGGGCTGCGAGCAAAATTTGTAAGAGAAATATACGAGAGAGATTAGTATGCAAAGAGTTCCAGTTCGTTGGTAATACAGAAGAAAAGAAATGTATGCTTAATGATTTGAGAATTTTTGACAAAGAGAGAAGAATGGCTTCAGTGGAAGGAAGCGCACGTAAGGTACGATATGGAAGAAGAATTCCGTAAAGGTTTGCCAAAAATGGCGGAGTTTTGAAAAGTAACAGAAGCATTTTATACTTTATGCCATGATTTATGGAGAGCCAGTGAAAAGTGCATAGTAAAGATAACTAGTGCCATTAAAATCTAGAGAACTTGCAAAAATTAGTCACAAAACACTTTGGTTTGAACAATCTTCTAACCATTAGGACGTGCGTATCTACATGTAATTCGCATATCTAATTAGGAAGTTGGAGCCTGAAATTTCAAAGTTGGGTAACCATTGACGACAGGTGATAAAGATAGTTTGCTTCAGATACACTGAATCGAGTCATTTCGCACATTGCTAACAGCCATTTTAAAGTTCAGTAATGAACCTTTCACATTTAGAAATATGAACAGATTACAAACCCGATGTGAAATACAGCCGGGAATGTGAACATAGCTGGACGCCACCTTGTCAAACACTTCACATCTCATCTTTGACGTGTGGTAAGAGAACTCGGCGCAGTTGTTAGATAACTTAGTGACACAACGCTGTAGACAGTCTGTCATAGAACCTCCATACGTGGCGGGTAGAAGTCCAGCTACAATTGTGCACAAAGCAATACCGAGAGGACTGGTGACAATGGAAAACCCTATTTTTACGTCGCACTGATCTCCTCCATTCGATCCTTCTATAACTATGCTCAAAGCAGCGAGAAAAAGTATCGGTAAACCCAGCATTTTGAGTTTACATGTATATACCTACCATTTTTTGTATAGTTGTATATAATCAAACGATAATTTATTTATTTTTCTTTATAACGTTCTAATATGATGCAACTGGATAATTCCTTTATCTGCAACTCGAAACATCATCTAATATTTCCAAAAAAGTATTTAATTAGTTGCAATTTATATCACGTTATTTTCTATATTGCCTAATTAAACTGTTTAGCACACTAGTGACCGATACAAAGGAATCCGGAAACTAGGATCCATGTAAAACTACCTTATTGCAATATGCGTGATATTAAAGCTGCACTTTCTTTACTAGTTACTAAATGAAAGCATATATTTAAGCTTCAAATTACGGAAGTTTAAAATTTTAGCTTTCTTTATGTGCTTATAATTGTTGCTTCATTTTGTCAACGAACTGCTAATTGTACTTTAGCAATGTTTATATAGGTCTAGGCTTATCTAAACTAGGTGGAAATAGCTGTTGCATAAATCAATGGTATTTATTGACGGAACTTTCTTTAATTGCATGTGTTTTGATATTATCAATTAGGGCCTACGTATAAATACTCATAGTCAAACCCTATGAGATTGGAAGTATTGTTACTGAAGCAACAAATATATTTTACTAATTCAATTTATCGAATAATTTAAATCTTAGAAGAAAAACTATAATTTTTTAAAATTTTCTTTATTTCGCGATTAGCATATAATTCATTTGCAAAAGTATTAAGGTAATGGCCTACATTGTGCCAATATGTTTACATGAATGAATTATAAAACTTTTAAATTATCTAACTTTATTTCGTTTAGGAAAACTTGAGCGAAAACATCTGAGTTATTGACTCATCTGACAATATCAGTGTTAAATATTAATGCTGTCTGTCGCAAATTATGCTACTCTTGTTTCTGCTAATTCCATGTTTATGTTCGACGTTAAATCGCACTTGGTAATGAGTGCGCGTTATACAATGGAAGTGTAGCAAACTTTGATCTCGGTTATTACTTGTATAGGCGAAATTATTACAAGATCGAATGCTGAAAGCTATAGTAAAGACATAAAAAGACCGGTTCTATTCAAAACCGTCTCAACCTATGGGACCATCGACTTAACGGGTTGAGCTGGGGGCATGGCGACAAGTTGTTCGATAAACTATTCGAGCCGACAAGTGACGCTCGACTTTGCTGTTACCATTCATCATCATCATCTTCCGTTGAATTCTATTTCAACCAGTGTCAGGGTACGATTAGACTGTCTCAAATGCTTTCTGTCCTATATCATATCATCAGTCAATCCCCTATTTGAGACGTTTGCATTCGCTTAAATTTTTGTAGCAATTTCTAGAGCCTAGGTGTTCACCTACGAATGCCCTTTCTGACGTTAGACTGGATCTTAGTGCTTTAGTCGCCTTCTACAACAAATGCAGTCAGCGGTTGGTCAATTCTTCAAACAACCCGGACACAAAACGGGGATAAGTTGCTTACTTTGCTTTCACCATTAAAACCCCAAAGGTGTTGGAAGATTATTCTCTATCTGCACTGACCGTAATGTACAGCAATGAAGTTTATCGTTATTTGGGAACGACTACTATTTGTCTTGAAAGAAGTGTAGGCCTATATCAAAAAATTAGAAAGCAGCCTCTTAAACAAATAAGTTATTATTACAGCTTCTGCTTCTCTCACGTGTGTAGCTGAAGAAATAAAAAGAAAAACCTAATGATTGAATATTTGATGTTGCATTTGTACTCAGGAAATGTTATGCAATTATAATGCCATTCGCATATAATAGGCCTAGTACTCAATAAATGTGTAATTCGCGCATAATGGTTTTGGATTAGAAATGTAATTCGCACATAAATTTATTCAAAAATAAATGTTTAATCTCAGGAGGTTATTTAGAAATTAAATTTTGTTCAACCATGAATTTAATAATAATATGTCTAACGTTATTAGTTGCCTACAATATATTCTTTAGCAATTTTAGGCCAATTGTTTGCAAATAGTGCATTCTATAATGATGCTATTAGCATTTAGAGTTATTCAATATTAATATAATTCGCCCGTAGTAATATTCAATAACAATGTACTTCGCATATAATGGCATCATAGTTATTATACAACTATAGCTCGCGCATATTTATCTTAATTAGCTATTTGGGCCTCACACCAAAAGCACTATTAAAATATTATTACTCACACAAATGGTTTTTGAAAGTACACCCTGTTTGATATGATTGAGACGTTAAGGGATAAATCTCTAACATTGACCAATACGTTATATGAAGAATAGTACAGAGTCATAAAATAGCACACAAACACATACAATAACACACATTATAGTGAAATGATCAAATACGTTGATATCTATCACTTTTAATGCCACATGTTAAATCCGTTAGGCAATTTTGTCCATTTTGCGTGTAGTCAGTCCAGTGAATGTCCGAGATTTTACTCTCAGATCAACGCGTCTGGGATTGGAACCCACGAGGGTTCAATTCACCTCAAGGTCTGTCATTTAAAACGTCATGACGTTATCTACACCTCTAACCATTGCGCTATTGAGACATTCAATAGTGCAATGAAAAAAATACCAACACACGCACACACACAGACACAAACTCACTCACTCACTCACACATACACTCTACTATCTCTCTCTCTCTCTCTTTCACTCTCTCCCTCTCCCTTTATCCTACTTTACAAATAGACACGATGGACTCTGGCTTATTTCATTGCCAATGCCTGCATTCCTTTAGTTAAAATGGTAAGAATGCCTAATGACGTGGCAACTGTACTTAACAACAATCAAACATTTTCTTGGGAAATATCGATCTTGTCGTCTATTAAATAGGGAGCAAACTAGTTCTAGCAGTTGAAAGATCGCAAAGAAATTTAATTAAAAACTAAGGTCTATTTTACATTGATGGCTGCAGATGAAATTACATAAATGGAGTAAAAATTCAAATCCCCGATTTATCAGTAAAATATTTTCTGTAAATCCTTGTAGCAATAAATATAGAGAAAGTTGCTAGAGTGCATCTTGCTTGTGCATTTTTTCTTCGCGTATTAAGTTGCCACAATTCGTTCAATCTCAATTAGAAACTACACATACAATTAATTAGGTTGAGTGGGATCATATATGCAAATTTGAGGGCGCACTGATTCGCCAATTGATACGCCATCAAAATGCAATGATTACTAATAACCATAGAGAGGAAGGAGGAAATGGGCCTTAAATAAGCATCTATTCCTCACCCAGTGTCCCCTTATGATATGTTATGTTAATCAATTAAACTGTTGCACTGAGTGAAACTAATGAATCTTATAATCATTCACTCTAACCACTTCGCTATTTCATCAGCAAAGTGCATCATAACCTTATCTATAATATGTTTTCAGTCAGGATTGCGGTCATATCTTAACTTTTCAACGCCTGTTTCTCATTTCTTGTTCCGGTGACACCAGTTTTTGTATATGGCGCTCATGTTGGAGGTGTGTGTTATAAAATATTTATTTTGATTTTATTTTTGATAGCGCCGAGCAACTATGAAGACTTGATCCAAACAGCGGGAGATGTGAACAAGGCCATGAAGAGTCTTGTGACAGTGACTGTGGAAAGTGGTGACTAGATTAATTATAATAAGTAATAATTATATTAAAAAGTTAATTTACCTTAATATCTAATAATAATATTAATAAATTATTTAATAATAATAATTAAAAATAGAATTAAGATTAATATGAAACCAACGTGAGATACTGCTACATTTAGCTGCAACAAATTTACTCCTACATGATCCCTATTTACAAAGAATTGGACAGTTTCAGGTGACAATTTTAAACCTCTACATTACGTAAATTTAACGTCCGTATTCTCATTCAAGGATGAAGGTATTGATTTCCCCACACCATACATCACTATGGATAAAATCATCCAAGCCGATCTTCAGAAATTAAGTTGAAGGGAGGTAAAGTTCTAGAATGTGCCGGTGATAACGAGATGGTCACGAGAGACAGAACTGAGCTTCGTTGGGAAGAGCTATGTCTTACGCCTGCCCGAGAGAGTTCAATGACAAAAATAAGATCAAGTGCTTTACATGTATATATACACACAATATATATATATACATATATATATATATATATATATATACGTATATATATATATATATATATATATGCACATTTATATACATATATACGGCCCCATCTATATCTATATATATATATATATATAATATATATATATATATAATATATATAATATATATATATATATATATATATATATATATATACATATAACATAGATAGGCCTATACACAATATATGTAATAGACCTATATGTAAATGAACATGTCCATACATAAACGACTAAGCAAACTTCATTACGGAGTCTAGCTACATGGTTTGCTTTTTAGTCTATTGATCTCTCTCTCTCTTAGTGCATTGCCTACTGGCAGGTCCATGGTACAAAACGCCTCCACTCTTCTCTGTCTTCCGCCTTCCTCTTCATTTCCATATATGAGTGGGTCTTTAAGTCATCTAACATACCTAATCTCGGCCTGCCCCTGCCTCTTTTTCCTTCGATTATACCTTCTATGACCTCTTTTACTAGACCTTCCCCCTTAGAATGTGTCCTATCCATCTCTTCTTCCTATTTCGTAATACATTTATCAACTGTCTATCTGTGCCAACTCTCTCCAGGACTTCCTCATTTGTAACCTTTTGAGTCCAACTAATCCTCTTCATTCTTCTCCAAATCCACATTTCCAATGCCTCCAGTTTCCTAATATCTTCCTTTCTTAAGTTCCATGTTTCACATCCATAAAATAGCGTGGTCCAAACCAAAGTTTTCATTATCCTTGTCTTTGTGTCTTTGCTTAGACTTTTTGTTAATAGTTCTTTTCCACTACCAAAGGCCGCTTTTGCTTGTGCGATCCTAACGCATATTTCTGTCTCACATTTCCATCATCGGTTATAGTATGACCAAAATATTTCAAACTCCTTACCTGTTCCAATTTCGTACCATTTATTGTGATATTAACTTCACCTTTATTATTGAACACTCTCGTAACCTTCGCTTTTTTATATTAATCTTCATGCCATATCTCAAAGCCGTATCATTCAGCCTATCCATAATCTTCTGCAGTCCAATCTCGCTGCCCGCTACCATTCCTTGGTCATCTGCAAATCGTACATCTTGTACCAAATTCCCTCATACTTTTATTCCTTCTTCTAAGTCTTCCATGGCTTCCTCCATCATTGCCTCAGCGTAAATGTTAAACAGCAGCGGCGAAATGCTACAACCTTGTCTTACTCCACGTCCTATTTCACCTTCTTCTGAGTATTCTTGTTGGATTTTGATTACTGCTCTTTGATTTATGTACAAGTTCAAAATTAGTCTTCTATTTCTCCAGTCAATTCCTATTCTTTCTAAGATATTCATCATCGTTATGCAATTAATCCTGTCAAAGGCCTTCTCGAAGTCTACAAAGCATACAAAAACGTCATTACCATATTCTAAGCTTCTCTCGTAAAGAACCCGCATTACTCCTATTGCTTCTCTTGTGCCGCATCTTAGCCTAAAACCAAATTGTGTCTTGCTCAGTATCATCTCTGCTTTCAACTGAATACGATTATTTACTATCTTTAATAAGATCTTCGATGCATGAGGTATTAAGCTGATTGTTCTGTAATCCGAACACTCCACAGCATTGGCTTTTTTGGGAATTGGAATCATCACTGACTTGGTAAAGTCGTCTGGCCAAATACCGGTACTGTACACTTCCATACATACTTCCATTAACTTTTGTTTTTCCCTCCAACATTTTCAAGAATTCTGCTGGGATTTCATCTATTCCGGCTGCCTTTCCCTTATTCATACTGTGAATTGCAGAATAAATTTCTTCCTTCATTAAATCGGTGCCCCTTTTATCGTCTTCTATGATATTCTCTTCTTCTATTTTAAAATCCTCTTGAACTGGTTTCCCAGCCTTATCATACAATTCCTCTACATATTCTCTCCATCTTTCTTTTACTTCTTCCAGCTCTGTCTTCAATTCACCATCTTTACCCATTATACTAATGTTCTCTGCATCTCCTTCTTTTTTTCTTTTCTTTTTCTTATCGGTTCTTGTTAATATCCTGACTTCCTGGTATAATAGATCCGACCTCCCTCTTCTATCATATTCTGCTAAATCATCACACTTTTCACTGCACCAATGATCTTTTGCTTTGTCTGTGATTCTTCTAAGTTCACTGTTTAAGCTTCTATATTTCCTTCGGCCATGACTGGTGTCAATACTTTTCCATTTCCTCCTTTCATCCATTTTGTCTAGCATCTCGCTTGTGATCCAAGGTTTTTTCTAGCTGTATTTGCTTTAAGAAAGCCATAAACTTCTTTTGCACCTATTTTAATAGCTTCTTTTAGCTGACATCATCTTTCATTTGCCCATGTTCTTGCGTAGTCCTTCATTTCCTTAACTTTTCTTTCCACTGCTTCCTGAAACTGACTTCTTTTCTCGTTCAATCCGTTCAAATTCCATCTCTTACTGCTTTTCTTCTTAAGTATTTTCTTCAGCTGGAAGCCCTACTTTTGCCATTACTAGATTGTGGTCTGAATTAATATCGGTTCCTGGATAAGCCCTTGAATTCTTCACACTATTTCTGTACCGTTGCTTTATTAGAAAATAATCTATCTGGTATCTTCCCTCGTTTCCGGTGCTTCCTGGTGTCTTCCATGTGCAACGCCTTCTCTTCTCGTGTTTGAACCAAGTGTTGGACACCACTAATCTCATTCTATTGCAAAAGTCCACCAATTTCTGCCCTCTCTCATTTTTTTTGCTAGACCATATACCCCAACTTCATTTCCATCTCTCCCTTCACGCACCACCGCTTTCCAATCCCCCATAACTATCACTTGATCTGTGGCTTTTTCTCCTTTAGTCATTCCTTCTTTTTTTTCTTACATCTCTTCAATTTCCTCATTCTCTGAGGCTGATGTAGGCATGTAGATTTGGATAAACACCAAATCTACTGGATCTGCTTTTGATCCGCACTAACATCAGCCTATCACTGCACTGAAGAATCTTGATTGATATGGCAATTGCAATCAACAAGTCGTTGATATAAAATTAATATAAAGCGCAGCCATTCCTATGAAATGTATGCGACAGGAAAGACTGTGCCGGTATGGGCACGAGAAGCTACAACAATTCCATGATCCAGACAGCGATTAACCTGAATCCACTATGGGCGTCAGAGTGCGATACCCAAGAAGCGTTGGCTGGATAGAATAACTTTATAATGACTTAACTTTGGACTGATTTTCTGGATTTTGGTATTTGTATCTTTTTGGACCTTCTTTTTGCTCGCCGGCTTGATTTTGTTTCAATAGTGCTCGATGTTGCCATTGATGACTAGAACTCTAATTGTTATTATTATTATTATTAATAGAGGTCTTGCGCATAGTAAAGGGCGATTCGAACGATGTCCAAGAATTCAGCAATAGGATGAGGTTAGGGGTAGGGTTAAGGTTGGAAACAAAACCCAAGCATTAACAAAAACATAACCTAAAAAGAGGCAGGCATGCCGACAAGCCGACCTTGCAGAAAGTCGGGATTACTAAAATAAATAAATGTTAATGTGGAGTTAGTGGCACACATGAAATGATCATGCTGGTAACACTGACATTAAGCTCCTGGTGGAAGTTCTTCGAACTGTGCATCTTCTCCTGAAATCATCAATATGGAAGGATTAAACGAGGAATGATTCAACTTTAATAAAGTAACAAATATGTGACAACATGAACATCTCGATTTTCGTTACACTTGCACATGAGACTAAAATCTTTAGTGATATGTCAAGTGTGAAGTCCGACATGTCGATGCCGTCTGAAAGGCTATGCCGGAATCAAATATCTAATTCACGTAACCGATAGATTTTAGAACATGGCTGCTTCTGATGTGATTTATCTTTGGTTGAGGTGTTTTTTTTGTCGCCTCATACGACTTGTGTATATTGCGGTGGTCCATTTAATAGAGGTGGGGATACAGCACGATGCTTACAATTTAAAAATAAACCATAGAGTGGGACGTTACTGTTGACTGTAAACATTAACGATATACACTGTAGGTGCATAAATTCGCGAAAATTTGAAATCTCTTATACATACTATCTGTTTATTTATTTAATTTTCGCTTCTCGACCGTATAATCAGTAACATAAAAATTAAACATTTTTGTGAACCAGCAACATCTGATCGACATGTAAAATGTGCACTATTTTAATGTTGAGAAATGAATTAGGCCTTAATTCACATATTGTTAATTCATTGAACAAAGAAATAACCTATACTTACCCCATACTGTCACATTTAGCGATATCGGTGGAGTATAAGCCACACCCGTTTTGCATATTGTCTTCTCAGGTTTACCTATTTGCATTATCCACGCTAATTTGCCTCTCATGTTAAATATATTGTCATTGAGATACGGTAGACCAAGATTGTACAAGTATCCATACGCGGGGTATAGATAGCTATACGGTTCGTCTGCCGTCACAGCCACCACTATGGTCTGATGTAGTAAAAATACAATCAATACTTGCAAAAATACCTCCAAGATATTAAATAATAGTGGAAATTATACTTAGCAATAGTTTAAAAGAAACAGAGGTGAAGTACAAAGTGTTTTTACAAGAAAACATATAAATTTCTTGCTGGAGACAGTTCTATGCGTTGACTAAAATAGATCAACAGAGCTAAAAATAATCTATTAATTCAGTCATCAATGTGACAAACCGCAGTTTGCATCAATCAACAGAGCAGATAACATCGCAACTTTGTAGATACAGGCGCAATTAAATCAAAATCTGAGATAGAAAAATCGTAAGATAACATATAAAAATTGATTGACAAACGCAAATTTAACCTATTTTAAGAGCTCTAAAGTAGTATATCTAAGTAATATTAAACACAAGATCCGTTTAAAAACATACAAAGTTATTTTAGGAAAGCATTGGACATGTTAATGTTCATCAATTCTAGCATCAACAAGTATAATACTGATAATTACAGCAGTAGTCGATTAGCTTGTTAGTGTTCGATGCAATTGATGTTACATTACAATATAAAACCCAATTTATATTTTATATTAAACTATTTGAAAACATAATTTATTGTATGGAGTTATCAGAAAACCAAAATCGAAGGATGCAATATTAATTACGCGATCTAAATGAATGATACATGAATCCTGCATTATACATGGATGATACATGGATTTTGAATGATTTGTTTTCAAAAATATGTTTTCAAAAATAAGTAAATAAATTATTGAAAATCGAAGCTGTTTGATGAGAAATTTTAAAGGAACATTTGTTGTGGTGCATTGGTAGCCTTGCTCCTCATAATTGCAAGGTCTGATGTCAAATCCTTAGTAAGAAATAAACCCCTGGGTGACGGCATGTAATTCATAAATCCGCGAATTTTGTAATCGATGTGCTATCAGAAGATAAAGAATATGTATGGTGTAATTATTAATATTAATAGTAATAATAATAATAATAAAGGTCTATCGTCCGTTTCCTCATACAATGATGATGTCAGGGACGTCCCCCATCACATGTCAGTACAAATCGATTCACCCCAAACGACCTGAAAAAAAACATGTGCTGAAGAGAAAGAAAAAGATCCTAAACAGTGCGGGTCACTAAGATGAAATGAGTCAATTAAGAAGACTAAAGCGAAGACTGCTAAAACTACGACCCTGCAAGCACGTGCGTAGTGTCATGTGTATAACTAATGAATATGATGCTTTAGACATACCGAAGCAGGCAGACTTGATATGTATGACATCATTCTCTGAGCCTCTCCATTGTTTAAAGTGTCAAATCTCGCTCCCGACGTGACAGTGCAGGTGTCATAGTTGACTATCACCAGGTTCACTCCACGACCGTTCCCCCCAACACCAGCTGAATTATTGACGTAATCCAAACAACACGCTATAATTGCAGCCTATGACGTCCATGACAACACTGGCTCGATGTTGTCATGGAAGACAGTAGCACTCTAATTCCGTTGTTGTTGCTGATTTCTTAATTTGGCAGCAATGCTTAGCCAACATGAATTAATTGTTGCTAAGTTTATTTAATTATTTTAAACCACTGCACTTTACAAAATAACATTAATCTATAAACTGAGGCAGTGAACAATGCTATTGTGATTTCCTGAGGAGCCCTAAGGCTAACGAGCTGGACACCAACACCTTAGCATTTATTTCATACAATAGTTTATCATAATTGAGAAAATTCATTAATTATGAACAACAATAGTTATGTTAACAAATAAAAGTGAAAATTATTGCTCAATGTTAAATTGACAACCTGATCTATGACTAAGAGCAATTCTCCTTCGCCTGAAGCAAAAGTTATATCATTGATATAAATTAGAAATAGTAAAGGCCCTAATACTAGAGTAATATTAGAGAGCTTAGTACAGAGCCTAGTGCAGAACGTAGTACAGAGCCTAGTACACAGCCTAGTACAGAACCTAGTACAAAGCCTAGTACAGTGCCTAGTACAGAGACTAGTACTTAATCTAGTACAGAGCCTAGTACAGAGCCTAGTACAGAGTCTAGTACAGAGCCTAGTACAATGCCTGAGGAACTTCATAGTTGATTCCACTATGTGAAGACATAATTCCAGTACCTTAAGTAAATTTACTTCGATTAGTTATTTACGATTTAAACCAGTCATGGATATGATTTCTTATACCGTTTTGCAATTTTTGCATTAGCAAATTTATATTGTAAAAAAAAAGGAAGAATGAATGCGAATGATGTATTAATGTACACTAAGTGCTGGTTCGACCTGCTGGGGAGAAGAAATATGTTAGTAGAGGTTAATAGACTAATTCTAAATTAATTAATATCTATACAGACCATTCGAACATGCATACACATCTAATATTTTTAAGTAAATCATTCTCAATCATAATATTCAAAATAATAATAATAAAGAGAATGAATGAAATTTTAACGAACCGAACGTGGATCGCTACATATCACAACGACCAGAGGCACATTAAAACAGTGAAGGCTAAGAACTACGGGACTCACAAGAGGACAATGGATCAGAGGCCTGACGAATGCGGTGGCTCCTCTGGTACTCAGGCTGGCTACCCCTCCTCTCCCAGCCATATGTCCAGATCTCCCTGCAATCAGCGGTATGCCCCGTCCAATTCCAGTCACGCTTCCCCTCGACATTCCCTGCAGAGTTTATCACGGAATACGACAGGGGAGGCAGGGAGAAGGGCACTGGGACTTATGTCTGAACGTGCAGAATCCGCTAATGGAATCGTGGAAAGGATTTATAGCGTTGCGGAAAGTGAGCCCGTGTGGGGTTGCAGCTGGCATTCCTGTGGAGACTTCATAGCAACATGCCCCATGGACAACAACTCTCAAAGATATGGGACATCAACAGTCTGCGATGTCGCAACACGTTGAGAGGCCATACGGGCTCTGTTAACAGCATACAGTTCCTCTATTACTCCAACACTGTGCTCACCTGCTCCGCTGATAAAACTATCTCGCTCTGGGACGCCAGAACTGGTATATGTGGTCAGACCTTCTTTGGACACAATCATTCTGTTAATCACTGTACATTCAATCTCAGGGGTAACACGGTGGCTTCCTGCGATTCTTTTGGAATAACTAAACTGTGGGACGCGAGGAAGGTGGCGGAGCTTACCACAGTGGACGTTGGACCGCATCAAGCCAACATGGTCGCCTTCGATCCCACCGGGGCGCTGCTTGCGGTAGCCAGCTATAATGGAAGCATTCGTACCTATGAACTGGACACGGGAAATGTGAGTGCACTGACGGGTCATGAGGCCGCTGTGCAGTGTGTCACATTTGACAGGAACGGGGAATTGCTCGTGTCACGTGGAATCGATCTCTCTGTCAGGATCTGGACTTAAGCAGCTTCCTCGCGTCAGTGATGGACGAGGATATGAACGTTAAATCCACATTAGCCATTCAATATTCATGTGTTATTCATTATTCAGTGAACTATTGAGTCTTTGAGAATAATAATAATAATAATAATAATAATAATAATAATAATAATAATAATAATAATAATAATAATAATCATCATCATCATTAAATTACAATCATATAATTTAATCAATAATATAATCATAAGCTTACAATACAATCATATATAGTATAATATAATCATGTAATATAATAATATAATCATAATAATTAATAATCATAATAATAATCATAATTATTAATAATCATAACAATAATCATAATTCTCAATCATAATCATTTCAATCATAATCATAATCATAATTAAACAATTTCACAAGGAGGCAACATAGTGTTATGATTTTTAAAATTTCATTAATCTACTATACATCAGCCTTTCAAGCAATTTAATAAATGGACTAATGAATTAAATTGGCCAATATGTGGACAAAATCATATTTTCACCCACTTACGTAAAGGTATAACTTTCGATATATTTAATTTTTCAAAGGCTATAACTAATTTCGAAAATTTATCATTTGTAAAATTTAAGAATCTATTAGAAAAGACGAAGGAGCATTATTGAATAAAAATCTGAAAATACCAAATTATACATAGAAAAGGGCCTAATGCCTAAACAGATTTAAGACAAAATATGATCAAATTACGTAGGCTATCCAACAAATCTACATGCATTATTGTAAAATGATTGTTTTCTAATAGATATAAGAGTCTTGTAAAATAGTATATAGTCTTGTATATAGACTTGTAAAATAATAGTTTTCTAATAGATTTAAAAGCAATTGTATTACCTGTAAAACCACTTGCATCGTAGCCCATTACGCCGTTGAGTTTGGCATAAGCCAGCAAATACGTAACCTTGTCATACGGATCCAACAGTCCGTAGCTCCGAAGCTCTATTTTGCATTCTGAATGATAATTTATAGATTAGAAACTTACTATAACACATTATAATGTAATTTATCCGTTTGTCATTTTCAGAAACTACATACGTATGTATGTAGTTTCTGAAAACGTACTATATAAATATATATATATATCTATAATATACTGTAGGTATATCTATTATGTACATATATGTATATATATATATATGTATATATATATATATATATATATATATATATATATATATATATATATATATATATATATATATATATATATACTATATGTAGTGTATAAATATTGTCAAGACCTGATTCTACAATTTCATCTTTGGTAATATGAGCTAATCAGATTAATTGTTCCAGGGCTAAAGTTACCATAAATTGACTCTAATTATTATAATAGAATCTTCTCCAGGTCCTCGCTTTTTGACGCATTCCAGTAGAACTTCTAATTTAATAATGATTCCAAAGACTGTATTAAATTAAAATTAGTTTAATATAGAAAAGAAATAAAAGAATACACCATAATGCAGACGAACCAAATATAAAACTATTTCAAATAACACGTGTTAGTGATTTCCATAAAACATAAAATAGTGCTTTTTTAAGCACAAACTCTTCATATTACATAAATCAATGAATTTACTTTGCTTAAAGCAAACTTACTATCGATACACAAATTACTACTAATGCTCTCTAGAACAAATTACAACTTTTTACTTCCTCACGACTATTCTACCTAAAATAATTCCTTCTAATTTTAATTCCTAGGTCAGAATATCTCGGTGGAACACTCTGCCCAGTTTGATCATCTACAGATCACTTTCTTCAAATCTACTGTTCGATGGACAGTACACTGAGAGATCTGCAGGACCAAGTACTTATGAAAGATATATTAAAAAAAGAAATGTCTAACTAATAAGCAGATATACGACCTCCTTTTGCCGTGGAACTGTACGGTCCGTATATATTATTCTGCAAAAATAAAGAAAAGCATTTGAAAGATATCAATATATACTTGCAGCATTCATGTACTTTTGGCATTACTTTCTATAAGTAGTTAAATTTCTTAAATCATAGCTGCATATTGAAATTTTGCTGAAAATATACATTGTATGAAACTGCCTCAATCGAATTCGTAATTCTTAATTTACATTGAATTAATTCATCTTCTTTTGTCTTAAACTCACAATTCATTCTTGATATTTCTGGTAGTTTTAATATCTACATGTACAGGGATACTCTCACTCTTAGTGCACTGTCTATTGGCAGGTCCCGTGGAATATAAATCCTCCACATATATCTTTCATCTGCTTTTTCTTCTTTCAACTTACGCGTTAGTTACCTAATTATCCACCATCCGTCATCATAATATTCCTCAAGCCTTATTACCAGCCATTTTTCTTACAACTGCGTATTTTGGTATGTCATCATATACATTGACTAGTAAATATTATACAGTAGCAACTTGAAATGAAAATATCTTTACCCTGTCTCTGTAATCCAAATTAGTGCAGTTAATAGCTATAACTTTTCATTCTTAATTATAATTGGTTATCGAATATTTGATCAAACGGTGCCAAAAGAATTGTTTTACGTTAAAACTTGAGATGTAGACATAATATAAATGGCTTGTTATATAATATGACGTCATATCACGTCCCTGACATCATCCTTGGATGAGGAAATGGACGCTAAACCTTTATTATTGTTATCATTGTTATTATATGACATATAGTATAACTCGTGTGAATAATTTCTAGCATTTATTTGAAAAATGCCAGCCAGGATATTTGTGAGATGCATGAACATATGTTGAAGATGGGCTGCATGGAGTCACTGCGTACATTGCTAAGGGCTTTTATAAAGCACATTATTTAAATATTTACATTTAGAAATACAAGCTGATTGCAAACCCGATGTGAAATACAGCCAGGAATGTGAACATAATTAGACGCCACCTTGTCAAACACTTCACATCTCATCTTTGACTTGTAGTAAGAGAACCCTGCGCATTTGTTAGGTAACTTAGTGACACAACGCTGAAGACAATCTGTCATAGAACCTCCATACGTGGTGGGTAGACTTCCCACTACAGTTGTGCACAAAGCAATCCCGAGAGGACTGGTGACAATGGAAAACCCAATTTTTACGTCGCATTGAGCTCTGTCACCCGATCCTTCAGTGAATAAGCTCCATGCAGCGAACAAATATATCAGTGCCATTTTGAGTTTAGATTTGAAACATCAGTCGATGATTTGCTACGGTTCTAACTTCTGATAATCCTAATTTATTTACCTGGACAATAATTTTATGTATGTTGAATATTTCACAGATGTTTGCAAAGTATTTCATTAAATATGAAATATTATCCAGGCATTTTTATCAGTGCCTTCATTTTTTCTTCAGTATTAATTTAAGCTGCAATTGAGCTAGTGATCAACGCATAAAAATCGAAAATAAAAGAGCCTGCCTATGCTTGATATCGGAACTCAATTAGCTTTACTCTACCTTTACTACTAACATGTGATAAAATAACGGAACACTGGGTTGGGAAGCACTTTTGCTTGTTTAAACTCATTTCCACTCATTTTTTAATTTTTTTAAAGAAGTAATTCTTCCTCTCCATAGTTCTTACTTGTTAGTAATCGTTGCCATTTGTTGGTGCATCGATTGCAACAGCAACAACAACAGCAATTAGAGTGCTACAGTCATCAATGACAACATCGTGCACTATTGAGACAAAATCAAGCCGGCAAGCAATAAAGGAAGGTCCAAAAACGGTGCAAATTCCAAAATCCAGAAATTCAGTCCAAAATGCAGAGTAGATATCTATAAAATATTGCAGTCTGCGAAGATTAGGAATAACCTTCCAACACGCTGGAGATTTTTATTCGAATATGTCACCATTCAGTCTTCCATGATGTTCACCTTACCATTCACTAAAATTGAGAATGTCTAAATAGCGTAGGTGTAACGTCATGAAGTTTTTAAATGAAGGCACCTGAGTTTAATTGACCCCTCGTGGGTTCGAATCGCAGCCGCTGTGATCTGAGAGTACAATCTCGGACATTCATTGGACTTGTTATACGGAAAATAGAATAAATTGCCTAACGGTTTAAAGATGTGGTATTAAAAGTGATAGATATCAACATAGTTGATCATTTCACTATAATGCATGTTTACGTTTACATTACTAACTTACCCCGATGTAGCTTCACTTTGTCTACTAATCCGCAGCTAAGAAAGTGCGTTTACTCCGAAGCCTAGGTAACTTACTTAAGTGCCAAAACTATGAAAATGTTAAAATTTTAGTTTTAATAATTTCTTATTTATCCATTAATAATTTATTTTGTACTAGTTTTAAAAAAGAGAGTTGACAAACTAAATTGTTACTCTTACTTACTGCTACTGTGTGTATTACCTCAAAGAGTTTTAATTGTTTTTTTTGTAGCCCTATTCTTCTTGATTATTTGCTTACTTACTTGATCAATATTGTTGTTGTTACTATTAAGCCTACTTGTAATGAGATGTGTAAATTAAAAAAAATTAAGGTAATACAATTTCATCTTATCGGATCATATCAATTTTATCTTCTCCCATCATGGCCAGGCCATGATTTCTATTATTTACGCTGTTTGTAAATTAGTATGTTTCAAATTCTCAAATTAATACATTATTATACGGACATATTGAAAATATTCTAATGTTTATTAATTCGCATAGAATTTCCTTGCAGAAATAATACTATGCGTATATAATCTGCCATTAAGTTTAATTCGAACAAATTGCCTAACGCGCAAGCCTATACTATCTAGTACACTTTTCCGTATAAAATATCGAATAGTATCTAACTGGAATATTCAATCATTATCGGTACTCAGAGATCGGAACCGAATTCTTTGAGCTATTGATTCATTAAACAAAAACAATGTTAAATATTAACGTAGTCTGTCGTAATAGTAATCGCTCTTTCATTTGTCCAAGCATTTCCAGTGTTGCTTTATCGCACTTCGTAATGATCGCACCTCACAAATGAAGCTAAGCAAGGTCTGTCTCGATCAATGAACAGATGGGTGAACTCCTTGAAAAACTAACTGTGGACAGCATTAAGCAAAGTTTCGAGGATGATGGAATATTTATTTTAATCTGCGCTGACTACCATGTACTGCACAACAATATGCCTTAATCTATGGGCATCTGTTAGTAGTAATCGTAAAGAAGTACGCACCGGAAAACTACAAAAACAGCAAGTACCTGCAGTACGTGAATTTGTCAATTGTATAAAAAGGTAAATAAAAAGAAAAAATTGTATTGAGTAGGCCTCTATGATGTTGCACTTATCGCACCAAATGTTTATATTAAGGCTGCAATTCGTGCTGATATGACTTAAATAGCAATTTTATAGTCCCTATAAAGGCCTACCCCATTGTTCATGCATGGCAGGTTTAAATTCTAACCTAGGACATCGCACTTGCTCATCGGATTAGATTTGGTGTCACAGTTCTTATCGTTGTCGTGGATTATAGTAGCACTATAAATACGTTGGTATTGATATCGACGTTCAATAGAGACAAATTAATAAAATGAAAATTCAGCACACACATCGAGGCATTCTCTGTCCATCTCCCTCTCCCTTTCGCTATCTCTCTCTCTCTCTCTCTCTCTCTCTCTGTCTCTCCCTGCATCGTCCTATAGAACTCTAGATATCGTTTGCTGCTTATTGCGTTGTTAAAAGTTTTATTCATTTGTTTATTTAAAGTGCTAACTTAAAATAAAACATATGATGTACATGTAGATACTGTTTTTGAACACCACCTCAACTCATTAAGAGAATTTTTGAATATTATATCTACATGTATAGAAATTTAAATATACCTGTATTATTCGGGAACTACTAATGAGATAGATCTTCATCAACTGCACCGTAGAATTAATTAACAGTTACTAGACCGGTTACTAACTTCAGAGTAAGTAACTGGTCCAAAGATACAAAGAAATTTTTCTTCTGCAAAGTTGGAATAAAAAATTCATAAATGTGCGTGTTTCGACACATAAATGGATTCAGGCTGCCTAAATCGTTACCGAACAATGCTCATATTATCGACGATCTCTGTGAAATTTTGCAGCGTGCCTCTGCTTCATCCAACTACAGTCATTGCCAGTAATTAGGCAACTCCTGTAAATAAATTACAGCATGGCCTGCATCCCTACAAAGGAAATCCGAGTGATACATGACTATAAATGATACTGACGTTAACCTTAGCTTTACCAGCTTTTTACAAAGAAGTACCCATCATTTTCAATAATGCATGAATAGAACAGGTAACATATTTACCTGTGAGGGTTACATCGTTCAGTAAAAGAGGAAATACAACCTTACAATAAATTTATTAAGGAAACTACAACTATAAAGCAAGAAACGACAGAGAACGGAGTCTACTCCTATGTGAATATGAAACTGGGGCGTCAAAAAAGAGGATATTTTGAAATAGTTTCAGAGGAACTATGCTACTGGAAAAAACGAAAAGAGCCGTTGTTTCACAAAAATTACTCTCTGATACGTTTCAGTATATTTTTTGTATTTCATTATTATTGTAAATTTATTTAATAATGCAATATACGTAGTTGTTAATTTGCTACTTGACGTCTGTTGGTCCTGTTGCGTTTTGTTTGCATACTGTAAAGTGATGTCAAGTAGGTCAAGCTAAGGCTAACGTCAGTTTCCTCACTCGAAGGCGATGTCAATGACGGGCGCTCCCAGGATGTGATATATAACAGGCCAATACCGTAAATTTAATTATGTTTATTTACTGATTGATGCTATATACAAGCAAATATGTATCTTTACTGATTAATGTTTACTTGTTCAAGTGCATTGCTTCAGAGAACACTGTTCTCCTCAGAGAACACTTAACTTGACTTTGATTTTGACTATTGCTTTCTGATTCATATACAAATTTAACATCAATCTTCTAGTTCTTCAGTCAACTCTAATCCTCCTCAAGATGATTAACACCCAGTCTATTCTATCAAAAGCCATTTCAAAATCTACAAAGCATATGAAGGCAACTGTTCTATATTCCAAGCTACGTTCACATGTAACTGTCATAACATAGCTGGGCTACAGTAACCAATCTAAAGTTAAACAGAAGGAAATCTCAAGAAGTTATCCTTAAGCCACTATATTTAACACTAGAAGCACCGAAGCAGTCAAATTGACTGGTTTTGAACTTAAAATGATCGCCATTTCTCACCTACAAGGATGGGGTGTCTGCAAATTAAAGACATCTATTAAATATTGCTTGCAGTACTACTCACGAAATTAGGGGTTGAACGGGTTTACAGTTTTTTAAATAGAGCACTTACCACCTAATAGTACGGAGGCAGTCAAAATGACTGCAGCAGGAAATATGGTAAAGAGTTAAACCGGATTAATCATTTAAGTCTACCTTTTTAAGTGGCAGCGGTTCATCGATAAGCTGAAATATTTGTATACGTCTTATATAGTTGTTGTCAACATGTGCGCATTTGACCGTCCTGGCGTGAGCTCTGACTTGGAGGACGCCACATCTCCGAATATAGTGGCGACATATCAAACGGGTTCTGGATTAGAAACGGATACACTTCATGGTGGAGTAGCTCACGATGGGATCGGGCATGGTGGAATCGTTAGAGGTGGTTGAGGTCGTGGTGAGAAACGTCGTGGTGGGAGGGCTGGAGGCGACCCACCATCCCAAAATTCGATGAGCCAAAACACTGCACGCGACTGTACTCTTTGGTGTAGTATAGTTTCAAGTACTCCAGGTATTTCTGGTCCAACCCTACATGCTAAATGCCATCTCTCAGAAGACCAGGTGGAAAGCGCATTCAAACGTTTAGTCGATGAAACAATGCTTCGTCACATAGTGCGTTCAACTGAAACAGAGGCCCGACAAATACTTGGTGATGAATCATGGATACTCTCATGTGACGAACTCGATGCATTCATCGCGATATTATATGCGCCTGGTGCATAGTCTATGCTTCAAATGGCTTGTATATCAAAGATCTGTGGAATAAAACGTGGGGACCACCGTTCTCTGCACAAACAAAGAGTAGAAACAGATTCTATGAGATGAAACAGATTGTATGTGCTTCTTGCGCCTAGTCGATGTTGTCCTGAAACTCATGAACCCTTACTTTGGGAAAGGGCGAAGTGTAACAACAGATAATTTCTTCACGTCCTTCCACCTGGCAAAAGAACTTGCACTGAAGGCAACCAGCGTTGGTACAGTGAACAAAGTCAGACGCGAACTTCCACTCTCGACTGCTCTCGACAAAACAAAAGCACTGCATAGTACTTCTATTCTTTAACATTTGAATTGTGCACTTACAAATGTTTAGCCTAGGGGTAAGTCAGAAAGATGATAGAAACGAATGGAGGACTATTGCCGCCCTATGTTCTGTACAGAATGCAAGGAACTCATATGGTGACAAAAAGGGCTGGATTCTATAACAAAGAGCAAACATTTGAGAATCTCTGCTTGTCACCTGATAGTCTGATCTCTCCTTGTGATCTGATGGTAGTAGCTATTTTAAGGTATGTTAGTTTAGAAACCTCCACACGGCAATTTGGATTTAAACAAAAAGTCGGATGCACTAACGCCTTGCATAATCTTAGAAAAGTTGTTAATTACTTCAATAATAGAAACACTACAGTAAATATTGGGGTAATTGATCTGAAAAAAGCTTTTGATAAATGCAATGGTTATGGAATTTTATGTATGTTGCAGAACAGAGGTGTAAATAAATGTGTATTAAATGTGCTAGAAAATTGGTTTTCCAAAAACTCTACAACTGTTAAATGGAAAAATTGTATGTCTAATTGTGTGCCTCTATTATCTGGTGTTAAACAAGGAGGAGTTCTGTTACCCATTTTATTTACGTTATTTGTGGATAATATAATGAGTGTATTAGAGCAATCTAATTTAGGATGCTTTGTTAATTATAAATCCTTTAGCAGCTTCATGTATGCTGATGATTTAATTTTGATTAGTGCATCGGTTACTGAATGACAGCTTTTGTTTGATATATGTGATAATATTTTCAATGAGTTAGTTTTGCCAATGAATGTGTCAAAATGCCATTGTATAAGAATAGGCCCAAGGTGTAGATATTCATGCTTACCTTTAAGTATTCAAGGAGTTGCAATTAATTGGGTGGAATCTATTAAATACTTAGGAGTCACTATTTGTAAGGCAAAAAATTTTAAATGCCAATGGGAAGAATCAAAAGGGAAATTTTGTAGAGCTGCTATCACCATCTTAGGAAGGCTGGGAACAAAAGCATCTGAAGATGTCATTCTTAAACTGATTGATAGCAATGGTGTATCAGCATTGCTTTATGGCACTGCTGCTGCCACCTTGCGAGATTCAGACTTAAAGAGTATGAGTAGAGCATATGACAGTATCTTTTCGAAGATCTTTCATACGACTGACAAGGAAGTAATTATGTGGTGTCAATATTATTTTGGTTTTGGCCTTTGAGTATCTTATATGAATACCATAGATATAATTTTTTAAACAAATTAGTATTGGATGCTAAAATTATTAAAGGGATCGAATTAGATCATCCAGATTATTTAGAATTTGAAAGTTTACAAAGGAAATATAATATTTCGTTTGTTGATTCTGTTGCTAAAGTACGATTAAAATTTTGGATCTACGTTGACAAAATGCTACATATTGAATATTCTAATGAATAATTGAGTTGATTTGATTCTGTTAGTCACTTGTAAACTGCCAGGTTTGCATTGCTTAGCTGTACTTGTATGCAAAGTGTCGTATCTTTTCATTTAATTTTCTTTCTTTTTTCTATATCTTTGTTCGAAACTACCATGTATTGGTGAAATAAAGTCTATATATAATAGCGTGGTCCAAACCAAAGTTTTCACTCTCCTTATCTTTGTGTCATTCTTTGGACTTTTTGTTAATAGTTCTTTTCTACTACCAAAGGCCGCTTTTGCTTGTGCAATCCTACTGCATATTTCTGTCTCACAGTTCCCATCATCGGTTATAGTATGACTCAAATATTTGAAACTCCTTACCTGTTCAAATTTCGTACCATTTATTGTGATATTAACTTCACCTTTATTATTGAACACTCTCATAACCTTCGTTTTTTATATTAATCTTCATGCCATATCTCAAGGCCGTATCATTCAGCCTATCCATAATCTTCTGCAATCCAATCTCGCTGCCCGCTATCATTACTTGGTCATCTGCAAATCGTACATCTTGTAACAAATTCCCTCATACTTTTATTCCTTCTTCCAAGTCTTCCATGGCTTCTTCCATCATTGCCTCAGCGTAAATGTTAAACAGCAGCGGCGAAATGCTGCAACCTTGTCTTACTCCACGCCCTATTTCACCTTCTTCTGAGTATTCTTGTTGGATTTTGATTACTGCTCTTTGATTCATGTACAAGTTCAAAATTAGTCTTCTATCTCTCCAGTCAATTCCTATTCTTTTTAAGATATTCATCATCGTTATCCAATCAATCCTGTCAAAGGCCTTCTCGAAGTCTACAAAGCATACAAAAACGTCATTACCTTATTCTAAGCTTCTTTCGCAAAGAACCCGCATTACTCCTATTGCTTCTCTTGTGCCGCATCCTTTCCTAAAACCAAATTGTGTCTTGCTCAGTATCATCTCTGCTTTCAACTGAATACGATTATTTACTATCTTTAATAAGATCTTCGATACATGAGGTATTAAGCTGATTGTTCTGTAATCCGAACACTTCACAGCATTGGCTTTTTTGGGAATTTGAATCATCACTGACTTGGTAAAGTCGTCTGGCCAAATAGCGGTACTGTACACTTCCATACATACTTCCATTAACTTTTGAGTGTTTCTCCTTCCAACATTTTCAAGAATTCTGCTGGGATTTCATCTATTCCGGCTGCCTTTTCCTTCTTCATACTGTTAATTGCAGAATAAATTTCCTCCTTCATTAAATCGGGGCCCCTATTATCGTCTTCTATGATATTCTCTTCTTCTATTTTTAAATCCTCTTGAACTGGTTTCCCAGCCTTATCATACAATTCCTCTACATATTCTCTCCATCTTTCTTTTATTTCTTCCAGCTCTGTCTTCAATTCCCCGTCGTTACCCATTATACTAATGTTCTTTGCATCTCCTTTCTTTTTCTTATTGGTTCTTGTTAATATCCTGACTTCCTGGTATAATAGATCCGACCTCCCTCTTCTATCATATTCTGCTAATATCATCACACTTTTCACTCGACCAATGATCTTTTGCTTTGTCTGTAATTCTTCTAAGTTGACTGTTTAAGCTTCTATATTTCCTTCGGCCATGACTGGTGTCAATACTTTTCCATTTCCTCCTTTCATCCATTTTGTCTAGCATCTCGCTTGTGATCCAAGGTTTTTTAGCTGTATTGCTTTAAGAAAGCCATAAACTTCTTTTGCACCTATTTTAATAGCTTCCTTTAGCTGACACCATCTTTCATTTACCCCTATTCTTTCGTAGTCCTTCATTTCCTTAACTTTTCTTTCCACTGCTTCCTGAAACTGACTTCTTTTCTCGTTCAATCCGTTCAAATTCCATCTCTTACTGCTTTTCTTCTTAAGTATTTTCTTCAGCTGGAGCCCTACTTTTGCCATTACTAGATTGTGGTCTGAATTAATATCGGTTCCTGGATAGGCCCTTGAATTCTTCGCAATATTCCTGTACTGTTGCTTTATCATAAAATAATCTATCTGGTATCTTCCCTCGCTTTCGGTGCTTCCTGGTTTCTTCCATGTGTAACGCCTTCTCTTCTCATGTTTGAACCAGGTGTTGGACACCACTAATCTCATTCTATTGCAAAAGTCCACCAATTTCTGTCCTCTCTCATTTCTTTTTCCTAGACCATATACCCCAACTTCATTTCCATCTCTCCCTTCACCCACCACCGCTTTCCAATCCCCCATAACTATCACTTGATCTGTGGCTTTTTCTCCTTTAATCATTCCTTCTATTTTTTCGTACATCGCGTCAATATCCTCATCCTCTGAAGCTGATGTAGGCATGTAGATTAGGATTAACACCAAATCTACTGGATCTGCTTTGATCCGCACTAACATCAGTCTGTCACTGCACTGAAGAATCTTGATTTATATGGAAATTGAAATCAACAAGTCGTTGATATAAAATCAATATAAAGCGCAGCCATTCCTATGAAATGTATGCGACAGGAAAGACTGTGCCGGTATGGGCACGAGAAGCTACAACAATTCCATGATCCAGACAGCGATTAACCTGAATCCACTATGGGCGTCAGAGTGCGATACCCAAGAAGCGTTGGCTGGATAGAATAACTTTATAATGACTTAACTTTGGACTGATTTTCTGGATTTTGGTATTTGTATCTTTTTGGACCTTCTTTTTGCTCGCCGGCTTGATTTTGTTTCAATAGTGCTCGATGTTGCCATTGATGACTAGAACTCTAATTGTTATTATTATTATTATTAATAGAGGTCTTGCGCATAGTAAAGGGCGATTCGAACGATGTCCAAGAATTCAGCAATAGGATGAGGTTAGGGGTAGGGTTAAGGTTGGAAACAAAACCCAAGCATTAACAAAAACATAACCTAAAAAGAGGCAGGCATGCCGACAAGCCGACCTTGCAGAAAATCGGGATTACTAAAATAAATAAATGTTAATGTGGAGTTAGTGGCACACATGAAATGATCATGCTGGTAACACTGACATTAAGCTCCTGGTGGAAGTTCTTCGAACTGTGCATCTTCTCCTGAAATCATCAATATGGAAGGATTAAACGAGGAATGATTCAACTTTAATAAAGTAACAAATATGTGACAACATGAACATCTCGATGAACAACAATAGTTATGTTAACAAATGAAAGTGAAAATTATTGCTCAATGTTAAATTGACAACCTGATCAATGACTAAGAGCAATTCTCCTTCGCCTGAAGCAAAAGTTATATCATTGATATAAATTAGAAATGGTAAAGGCCCTAATACTAGAGTAATACTAGAGAGCTTAGTACAGAGCCTAGTGCAGAACGTAGTACAGAGCCTAGTACACAGCCTAGTACAGAACCTAGAAGAAAGCCTAGTGCAGTGCCTAGTACAGAGACTAGTACTTAGTCTAGTACAGAGCCTAGTACAGAGCCTAGTACAGAGCCTAGTACAATGCCTGCGGAACTCCATAGTTGATTCCACTATATGAAGACATAATTCCAGTACCTTAAGTAAATTTACTTCTATTAGTTAATATCGATTTAAACCAGTCATGGATATGACTTCTTATACCGTTTTACAATTTGCGCATTAGTAAATTTATATTGTAAAACAAAATGGAAGAATGAATACGTATGATGTATTAATTTACACTAAGTGCTGGTTCGTCCTGCTGGGGCGAAGCAATATATTAATAGAGGTTAATAGACTAATTCTAAATTAATTAATATCTATACAGACCATTCGAACATACATACAGATCTACTATTTTTAAGTAAATTATTCTCAATCATAATATTCAAAATAATAATAATAATAATAATAATAATAATAATAATCATTAATTACAATCATATAATTTAATCTATAATATAATCATAAGCTTACAATACAATCATATATGGTATAATATAATCTTATAATATAATCATGTAATATAATAATACAATCATAATAATTAATAATCATAACAATAATCATAATTCTCAATCATAATCATCTCAATCATAATCATAAGCATAATTAAACAATATCACAAAGAGGCAACATAGTGTTTTGATATTTAAAATTTCTTTAATCTACTATGCATCAGCCTTTTAAGTAATTTAGTAAATGGACTAATTAATTAAATTGCCCAATATGTGAACAAAATCATATTTTCACCCACTTATGTAAAGGTATAACTTTCGATATATTTAATTTTTCAAAGGCTATAACTAAATTCGAAAATTTATCATTTGTAAATTTTAAGAATCTATTAGAAAAGACGAAGGAGCATTATTGAAGAAAAATCTGAAAATACCAAATTATATATAGAAAAGGGCTTAATGCCTAAACAGATTTAAGACAAAATATGATCAAATTACGTAGGCTATCCAACAAATCTACATGCATTATTGTAAAATGATTGTTTTCTAATAGATATAAGAGTCTTGTAAAATAGTATATAGTCTTGTATATAGACTTGTAAAATAATAGTTTTCTAATAGATTTAAAAGCAATTGTATTACCTGTAAAACCACTTGCATCGTAGCCCATTACGCCGTTGAGTTTGGCGTAAGCCACCAAATACGTAACCTGGTCATACGGATCCAACAGTCCGTAGCTCCGAAGCTCTATTTTGCATTCTGAATGATAATTTATAGATTAGAAACTTACTATAACACACTGTACTATAATTTATCCGTTTGTCATTTTTAAAACTACATACGTATATATATAAATATATATATATATATATATATATATATATATATATATATATGTACATGTATATATATATATATATATATATAACGTACTATATATATATCTATAATATACTGTAGGTATATCTATTATGTACATATATATGTATATATATATATATATATATATATATATATATATATATATATATATATATATATATATATACAATGTCTAGTGTATATGTATTGTCAAGATCTGATTCTACAATTTCATCTTTGGTAATATGAGATCCTCAGATTAATTGTTCCAGGGCTAAAATTCCCATAAATTGACTCTAATAATTATATTAGAATCTTCTCCAGGTCCTCGCTTTTTGACGCATTCCAGTAGAACTTCTAATTTAATAATGAATCCAAAGACTGTATTCAACTAAAGTTAGTTTAATATAAAAAAGAAATAAGAGAATACACCATAATGCAGACGAACCAAATATAAAACTATTTCATATAACACGTGTTAGTGATTACCATAAAACATAAAATAGTGCTTTTTTAAGCACAAACTCTTCATATTACATAAATCAATGAATTTACTTTGCTTAAAGCAAACTTACTATCGATACACAAATTACTACTAATGCTCTCTAGAACAAATTACAACTTTTTACTTCCTCACGACTATTCTACCTAAAATAATTCCTTCTAATTTTAATTCCTAGGTCAGAATATCTCGGTGGAACACTCTGCCCAGTTTGATCATCTACAGATCACTTTCTTCAAATCTACTGTTCGATGGACAGTACACTGAGAGATCTGCAGGACCAAGTACTTATGAAAGATATATTAAAAAAAGAAATGTCTAACTAATAAGCAGATATACGACCTCCTTTTGCCGTGGAACTGTACGGTCCGTATATATTATTCTGCAAAAATAAAGAAAAACATTTGAAAGATATCAATATATACTTGCAGCATTCATGTACTTTTGGCATTATTTTCTATAAGTAGTTAAATTTCTTAAATCATAGCTGCATATTGAAATTTTGCTGAAAATATACATTGTATGAAACTGCCTCTATCGAATTCGTAATTCTTAATTTACATTGAATTAATTCATCTCCTTTTGTCTTAAACTCACAATTCATTCTTGATATTTCTGGTAGTTTTAATATCTACATGTACAGGGATACTCTCACTCTTAGTGCACTGTCTATTGGCAGGTCCCGTGGAATATAAATCCTCCACATATATCTATCATCTGCTTTTTCTTCTTTCAACTTACGCGTTAGTTACCTAATTATCCACCATCCGTCATCATAATATTCCTCAAGCCTTATTACCAGCCATTTTTCTTACAACTGCGTATTTTGGTATGTCATCATATACATTGACTAGTAAATATTATACAGTAGCAACTTGAAATGAAAATATCTTTACCCTGTCTCTG
This sequence comes from Enchytraeus crypticus, assembly GCA_905160935.1. Lineage (NCBI taxonomy): Eukaryota > Metazoa > Annelida > Clitellata > Enchytraeida > Enchytraeidae > Enchytraeus > Enchytraeus crypticus. The sequence goes on from CAJHZI010000268.1 coordinate 51,691, forward strand.
TAATCCAAATTAGTGCAGTTAATAGCTATAACTTTTCATTCTTAATTATAATTGGTTATCGAATATTTGATCAAACGGTGCCTCATCCTTGGATGAGGAAATGGACGCTAAACCTTTATTCTTGTTATCATTGTTATTATATGACATATAGTATAACTCGTGTAAATAATTTCTAGCATTTATTTGAAAAATGCCAGCCAGGATATTTGTGAGATGCATGAACATATGTTGAAGATGGGCTGCATGGAGTCACTGCGTACATTGCTAAGGGCTTTTATAAAGCACATTATTTAAATATTTACATTTAGAAATACAAGCTGATTGCAAACCCGATGTGAAATACAGCCAGGAATGTGAACATAATTAGACGCCACCTTGTCAAACACTTCACATCTCATCTTTGACTTGTAGTAAGAGAACCCTGCGCATTTGTTAGGTAACTTAGTGACACAACGCTGTAGACAGTCTGTCATAGAGCTTCCATACGTGGTGGGTAGACTTCCCACTACAGTTGTGCACAAAGCAATCCCGAGAGGACTGGTGACAATGGAAAACCCAATTTTTACGTCGCATTGAGCTCTGTCACCCGATCCTTCAGCGAATAAGCTCCATGCAGCGAACAAATATATTAGTGCCATTTTGAATTTAGATTTGAAACATCAGTCGATGATTTGCTACGGTTCTAACTTCTGATAATCCTAAATTATTTACCTGGACAATAATTTTATGTATGTTGAATATTTCACTGATATTTGCAAAGTATTTCATTAAATATGAAATATTATCCAGGTATTTTTTATCAGTGCCTTCATTTTTTCTTCAGTATTAACTTAAGCTGCCATTGAGCTAGTGATCAACTCATAAAAATCCAAAATAGAAGGGCCTGCCTTTTGCTTGATATCGGAACTCAATTAGCTTTACTCTACATTTACTACTAACATGTGACAAAATAACGGAGCACTGGGTTGGGAAGCACTTTTGCTTATTTAAACTCATTTCCACTCATTTTTTAATTTTTTTAAAGAAGTAATTCTTCCTCTCCATAGTTCTTATATGTTAGTAATCGTTGCCTTTTGTTGGTGCATCGATTGCAACAACAAATGGATCTTCATCAACTGCACCGTAGAATTAATTAACAGTTACTAGACCGGTTACTAACTTCAGAGTAAGTAGCTGGTCCAAAGATACAAAGAAATTTTTCTTCTGCAAAGTTGGAATAAAAAATTCATAAATGTGCGTGTTTCGACACATAAATGGATTCAGGCTGCCTAAATCGTTACCGAACAATGCTCATATTATCGACGATCTCTGTGAAATTTTGCAGCGTGCCTCTGCTTCATCCAACTACAGTCATTGCCAGTAATTAGGCAACTCCTGTAAATAAATTACAGCATGGCCTGCATCCCTACAAAGGAAATCCGAGTGATACATGACTATAAATGATACTGACGTTAACCTTAGCTTTACCAGCTTTTTACAAAGAAGTACCCATCATTTTCAATAATGCATGAATAGAACAGGTAATATATTTACCTGTGAGGGTTGCATCGTTCAGTAAAAGAGGAAATACAACCTTACAATAAATTTATTAAGGAAACTACAACTATAAAGCAAGAAACGACAGAGAATGGAGTCTACTCCTATGTGAATATGAAACTGGGGCGTCAAAAAAGAGGATATTTTGAAATAGTTCCAGAGGAACTATGCTACTGGAAAAAATGAAAAGAGCCGTTGTTTCACAAAAATTACTCTCTGATACGTTTCAGTATATTTTTTGTATTTCATTATTATTGTAAATTTATTTAATAATGCAATATACGTAGTTGTTAATTTGCTACTTGACGTCTGTTGGTCCTGTTGCGTTTTGTTTGCATACTGTAAAGTGATGTCAAGTAGGTCAAGCTAAGGCTAACGTCAGTTTCCTCACTCGAAGGCGATGCCAGTGACGGGCGCTCCCAGGATGTGATATATAACAGGCCAATACCGTAAATTTAATTATGTTTATTTACTGATTGATGCTATATACAAGCAAATATGTATCTTTACTGATTAATGTTTACTTGTTCAAGTGCATTGCTTCAGAGAACACTGTTCTCCTCAGAGAACACTTAACTTGACTTTGATTTTGACTATTGCTTTCTGATTCATATACAAATTTAACATCAATCTTCTAGTTCTTCAGTCAACTCTAATCCTCCTCAAGATGATTAACACCCAGTCTATTCTATCAAAAGCCATTTCAAAATCTACAAAGCATATGAAGGCAACAGTTCTATATTCCAAGCTACGTTCACATGTAACTATCATAACATAGCTGGGCTACAGTAACCAATCTAAAGTTAAACAGAAGGAAATCTCAAGAAATTATCCTTAAGCCACTATATTTAACATTAGAAGCACCGAAGCAGCCAAATTGACTGTTCTTGAAATTAAAATGATCGCCATTTTTCACCTACAAGGATGGGGTGTCTGCTATTTTAAGACATCTATTAAATATTGCTTGCAGTACTACTCACGAAATTAGGGGTTGAACGGGTTTACAGTTTTTTAAATAGAGCACTTACCACCTAATAGTACGGAGGCAGTCAAAATGACTGTCGCAGGAAATATGATAAAGAGTTAAACCGGATTAATCATTGAAGTCTACCTTTTTAAGTGGCAGCGGTTCATCGATAAGCTGAAATATTTGTATACGTCTTATATAGTTGTTGTAAACAAAATGTGCGCATTTGACCGTCCTGGCGTGAGCTCTGACTTGGAGGACGCCACAGCTCCGAATACAGTGGCGACATATCAAACGGGTTCTGGATTAGAAACGGATACACTTCATGGTGGAAAGCTCACGATGGGATCGGGCATGGTGGAATCGTTAGAGGTGGTTGAGGTCGTGGTGAGAAACGTCGTGGTGGGAGGGCTGGAGGCGACCCACCATCCCAAAATTCGATGAGCCAAAACACTGCACGCGACGGTACTCTTTGGTGTAGTATAGTTTCAAGTACTCCAGGTACTTCTGGTCCAACCCTACATGCTAAATGCCATCTCTCAGAAGACCAGGTGGAAAGCGCATTCAAACTTTTAGTCGATGAAACAATGCTTCGTCACATAGTGCGTTCAACTGAAACAGAAGCCCGACAAATACTTGGTGATGAATCATGGATACTCTCATGCGACGAACTCGATGCATTCATCGCGATATTATATGCGCCTGGTGCATAGTCTATCCTTCAAATGGCTTGTATATCAAAGATCTGTGGAATAAAACGTGGGGACCACCATTCTCTGCACAAAGAGTAGAAACAGATTCTATGAGATGAAACAGATTGTATATGCTTCTTGCGCCTAGTCGATGTTGTCCTGACACTCATGAACCCTTACTTTGGGAAAGGGCGAAGTGTAACAACAGATAATTTCTTCACGTCCTTAGACCTGGCAAAAGAACTTGCACTGAAGGCAACCAGCGTTGGTACAGTGAACAAAGTCAGACGCAAACTTCCACTCTCGACTGCTCTCGACAAAACAAAAGCACTGCATAGTACTTCTATTCTTTAACATTTGAATTGTGCACTTACAAATGTTTAGCCTAGGGGTAAGTCAGAAAGATGATAGAAACGAATGGAGGACTATTGCCGCCCTATGTTCTGTACAGAATGCAAGGAACTCATATGGTGACAAAAGGGGCTAGATTCTATAACAAAGAGCAAACATTTGAGAATCTCTGCTTGTCACCTGATAGTCTGATCTCTCCTTGTGATCTGATGGTAGTAGCTATTTTAAGGTATGTTAGTTTAGAAACCTCCACACGGCAATTTGGATTTAAACAAAAAGTCGGATGCACTAACGCCTTGCATAATCTTAGAAAAGTTGTTAATTACTTCAATAATAGAAACACTACAGTAAATATTGGGGTAATTGATCTGAAAAAAGCTTTTGATAAATGCAATGGTTATGGAATTTTATGTATGTTGCAGAACAGAGGTGTAAATAAATGTGTATTAAATGTGCTAGAAAATTGGTTTTCCAAAAACTCTACAACTGTTAAATGGAAAAATTGTATGTCTAATTGTGTGCCTCTATTATCTGGTGTTAAACAAGGAGGAGTTCTGTCACCCATTTTATTTACGTTATTTGTGGATAATATATTGAGTGTATTAGAGCAATCTAATTTAGGATGCTTTGTTAATTATAAATGCTTTAACAGCTTCATGTATGCTGATGATTTAATTTTGATTAGTGCATCGGTGACTGATTTACAGCTTATGTTTGATATATGTGATAATGTTTTCAATGAGTTAGATTTGCCAATAAATGTGTCAAAATGCCATTGTATAAGAATAGGCCCAAGGTGTAGCTATTCATGCTCACCTTTAAGTGTTCAAGGAGTTGCAATTAATTGGATGGAATCTATTAAATACTTAGGAGTCACTATTTGTAAGGCAAAAAATTTTAAATGCCAATGGGAAGAATCAAAAGGGAAATTTTTTAGAGCTGCTAACACCATTTTAGGAAGGCTGGGAACAAAAGCATCTGAAGATGTCATTCTTAAACTGATTGATAGTAATGGTGTATCAGCATTGCTTTTTGGCACTGCTGCTGCCACTTTGCGAGATTCAGACTTAAAGAGTATGAGTAGAGCATATGACAATATCTTTGCGAAGATCTTTCATACGACTGACAAGGAAGTAATTATGTGGTGTGAATATTATTTTGGTTTTTGGCCTTTGAGTATCTTATATGAATACCATAGATATAATTTTTTAAACAAATTAGTATTAGATGTCAAAATTATTAAAGGGATCGAATTAGATCATCCAGATTATTTAGAATTTGAAAGTTTACAAAGGAAATATAATATTTCGTTTGTTGATTATGTTGCTAAAGTACGATTAAAATTTTGGATCTACGTTGACAAAATGCTATATATTGAATATTCTAATGAATAATTGAGTTGATTTGATTCTGTTTGTCACTTGTAATCTACTAGGTTTGCATTGCTTAGCTGTACTTGTATGCAAAGTGTTGTTTCTTTTCGTTTATTTTTATTTCTTTTTTCTATATCTTTGTTCGAAACTACCATGTATTGGTGAAATAAAGTCTATATTTAGGGCAGTCTGTAAGAATCCTGACCACTTTCTGGCTCTGCACTAAGTCAGTATTCATATCGAACCCGAAGAAAGATTGCCAAAAGAAGTTACGCCATACCAACTACATGTAGACAAAGCTACATGATCGAAAAAAAGTTTATAACCCGCATGATACTGGATGATGCTATACAACTATGCCTAATTTAATTTTGGCTTAAAATGCATTGTTTATATTTGCATTACTATGACAGTATCTCATCGTACAGTGTATACTATAATTATGTTCGTATGTTCGTTTGTTACATATTTGAGGTTCTCAAATTATTTTGAAATAAAGGAAGATATATAACTCCTATTTTTTCTCTAGTACCATACCTTTTTCTAGAGAAAAACTGTGATTTACTCAGTATTGCATCTGATTTTGACTGGATACGACTATTTAGTATTCTAAGTAGATTTTAGACGTATGCGCTATTAAACTATTAAAATTATTGTTCTGTATTCTAAACATTCTACAGGATTAGGTTTTTAGGAATTCAAATTATCACTGTCTTCGTGAATTCTTCAGGCAAGCGACCTGTAAGCAACGTACACTTCCATGCATAATTCTACAAAGTTTCCGTAATGCATCTCCCTCAATCACTTTCTTTAATTCTTACTTCATTTTCAGATGATCTTCTTTCATTTTCGGAAATTAACTTTCGAAATCTATTCATATCCTGATTACTAAGCTATATACATACAACTCTGTTTATTTGCTTATTAATATGCATAATAAATACATGCGAATATATTTATTTATTCACTGATTTTCAGCACCAGAAGAAACATTAATAGACTATGTATGAATTGCTGAATGCGTCATTGGATAAACATTTGACAGATTGGTGTGCTCGTTTTCGCGTTTTTGCCTATTTAAATGGATTTTTTGTTGACAAATTACAATGATATTACATTAGCGTCATTGTCAATAGCCTACTTATCATGTTATTCATGTTTATCTAACCGAGATTCGTGGAATAATAAGCCTACTCCTTTTATCATATCTGCCAGATAACAACTCTCATCATGTTTTGTTTTGCCCTTGCTGTCTGCAAAAAATTGTCGTAAATTTGAAGATTTCTGACTTATAAGAATTTCTGAATATTGCCTATACTAAACTTATCAATTTTTATTTTAATGATAAACAAGAAATTAAACTGGAGACGACTTTGACATGCAGTGTTAAACTTCCAGTTAGAAAATTATTTTGACGAATTTGCTCTCAGACACCAAATGGAAGTTCCTCAAACTGTACTTCATCTAACGTCTCTCCTGAAATCAATAGTTTACATAATTACATAAAATATGACTAAATTTTTACTAATCAAAGTACAAGTTTGTACAAACAACAACAATTCTAAAATTTCCAATTGTAATTTCAAACTTCAATAGGCGTTAAATTGGTTGAATAAATACATGACAATATGTTAGATATTATAATATGATAGTAGCGATTCGAAAAATATCTGTATGCATGAAGAACAAAGTTTTTAAATTAAATTTTGATTCTCCCTGAAGGAGCTTTAAATTCAAATGTGTCACTTAATATGTGTCCCTAGCGCTCTAGTTACTGAATACAGGATGGCATAGAGCATGTTTCCTATTTAAGTTAACAGAAGCAAAACTTAGGTTTCCTCTATAAGATAAAATTTCAATCAATAGACAATTTTCATATCGATTTCTATATTAAGATTCCACAGACATTTTGTAATATCTATTTATTCACACGTCACCAAATTAAGAGGGATTCAGAGAATGACGATAGAGAAGAGATTTAGAATGATCTGTCAAGAGGTGCAACAGTAGTTAAATGTTCAATTAATTTGAATTATACAGCGGAAGTTTATAATTGATCTAATAAAACTAAATGAGAGGAAGTTACAGAATATACAAGTATATACCATTAAGAGAATTTGTATTAATTTTCTATAGACTTTAATATATTAATATATTTCCGTTTAATAAATCGAACCAAATATTTATTCATACTTCTCTGAATTTTTCACAAAATACTAAGGGCGTCCGAAAATATATATCAAGCAATGTCATAAAGATATCTAATGATATTACATGAATGCACAAGCTTGTTGTATCCAAAGTAAAAAAGGGTAACATTGAAAAGTTTAATATATTTTTAGATTTTTCTTATTGAAAAACCATTTTAAACTAAATGCCATTAACTTTGTTATCGTCCAGTGCGTTAACATAAAAGAAGGTTTTATTTAATTTACATACCCCACACAGTTATATTCAGTGGCAATGAAGTTCCAGATCCGAGACTTGATTTCCATATTGTCTTCCATAGTTTACCCAGTTGACTAATCTACGCTAATTTTCCATGGCTGTTCAATATCCCACTGTTAAGCAACGGCAGACCAAGCGTACGGTTCATGAATTCATACGCCGGATTCAGACTTGTCCATGGTTTATCTGCGGTCACCGCTATCAGTATAGTCTAAAATATAAAATAGCAACACATAATACATCACAGCCACAAATCTCAGAAACACTACTTCAAAGCAGGGAATGAAAAAAATTGCACATCATCATCGACGTCGTCATCATCATCATCATCATCATCATCATATCCACAAAAAAGGCGACACCTGCAAAGTTGATAATTACAGACCTATATCTTTATTAAGCAACCTTAGTAAAGTTTTTGAAAAAATAATGTGTAAATGTATATATAGCTTTATGTGTAAATATGGTCTATTTTCACCACATCAATATGGCTTTCGTAAAGGTCACTCAACCGCTGATGCTATCATTAACTCTATTAATATGATACGTTTGGAAAGTGGTTCTAATAATTATATAATCGGGCAATTTTTTGATCTAAGTAAGGCATTCGATACTGTTAATCATAGTATATTATTAGATAAATTAAATACATACGGAATTCGTGGTACAGCCCTTAAATGGTTCAAGTCTTACCTCACGGATAGATCTCAATATACCGTTATCAATGATTTATCATCTAGTATCCAGACTATTACCACAGGGGTACCTCAAGGCTCTATCCTTGGTCCTCTTTTGTTTCTAATATATATCAATGATATCGAACACTCTACCAATAAAGCCTTGCTGCTGTCTCTTTTTGCTGACGATTCTAATGCTTTTATTTCTGGAAACAATTTGATATCTGCTTATGCTAAAGCCAACTGTGTTTGTAAAGAACTAAGCCATTGGTTTAGTTGCAACTTATTGAGCATTAATTATGATAAGTGTGCTTATATTTTATTTTACCCTAATATTGATGACGTTGATTTAATTAAGTCTTCTAATTTGCGTATTATTGTTAATGGTATGGTTATTAATAGAGTCAATCATATTAAATTTCTAGGTATATATATTGATGAAAGGCTAAACTTTAAACAACATATTCACTATATTATATCTAAAATTAATAGTGTTAGAGGTATGCTGTATCATAGAAGAGATCTATTACAAATCTTATGTCGAAAAATTATTTATTACGCCATTGTTTATCCCTATATCCATTACAGGATTGAAGCTTATAGTTTTACTTGTAATTACATAATTGAACCTTTGATCTTAGCTTGCAACCGAGTACATGGAACCTCGCAGAACGTTGATAGATATTATAATGTTAAACAACTTTATCTCAACTACAACGCACTCCCTGTTAACCTCAAGAAATTTACGAATCTCTAAAATTATCTTCAGATGCTTAAATTCTTCCAATTCTGTCCCTTCTTCTACGACCAATTTTAATTTTAGCACACTTTTAGCTCTACTAATCTTTAGTTTTTGCTTTAATTAGTCCGTAATGTTCTTCATTATCTATGTTTATTATCTCCAATTTTTCTACGATCTTATGTTGCTATGTTGTTATGTTTTGGTGTTTCCGGCAGTCAGCTAGATAGAGCTCAATTGTGCTCTTTCTGACGGCCGTTTTATCTGTATTCTGTCTAGTTGTATGCACTTTGTGTATATTTTGATTCAGTTGCAAATAAATGATCATGGTTCTCTATCATCATCATCATCATCATCATCATCATCATCATTATCATTATCATCATCACCACCACCACCACCACCACCACCATCATCATCATCATCATCATCATTATCATCATCATCATCTTCATCATCATCATCATTAATATCATCTTTATCACTATTATCAACATTTTTATTGCTGCTATTAACTTCACTGTCTTTCATATTCAATTCTACTACACCACTGCAAGAAACCTTTGGTGGCAAACTTCATATGTATGACACCATTCTCTGAGCCTCGTCCGGGTTAAACGTGTCAAATCTTGCAGCCGCTTTGTTACTGCACGTCTCCAAGTTAAACGTAACGAGATTGACTCTACGAAAGTATCCGTAAGTAATGCCTGGAATATAAAAACATAACATTCTTCCTTATATTATTTACTATTTTCATATTATTTTTAGTGGCATTAGACTTTCAGAATTAATTTTAATGGCTACTTTCCTGTCTTGTGTAATGTACAAGCACTAAATATTTAATCGAGACAAACATTTATTATTATGCATATGAGGATAGAGTGTAAAAGGAAATTAAACAAACAAGGAATAGTAACTGGCAGTGAAACTGGACTGAGAAAGATAATGAATAGACAGAATGACACGGCATTGAGATATGGCATGAGGAAAAATATATAAAAAACCAAGGGTGTAGGATTGTCCAATAACAAAGTTGAAGTTAGTATCACAGTAAATGTTACGAAATTGGAACAGATAACGAGTTTCAAATATGTGGGTCCTGCTTTAACTGATGGCGGGACGGGAAATGTGAGACTGAAATATGCAGAAGGATTGCACAAGCAAAAGCGGCCTTTACTGATAGGAAAGAACTTTTAACAAAAAGCCTAAAGAACGATGCAAAAATAAAGATAGTGAAAAATTTGGTTTGGATAACGCTGTTACATGGATATAAATCATGGGTCTTAAGAAAGGAAGATATTAGGAAACTGGGGGCATTGGAAATGTGGATTTTGAGAAGAATGGAGAGAATTAGCTGAACTCAAGCGGTTACAAATGAGGAAGTTCTGGAGAGAGTTGGTACAGATAGACAGTTGATAAATGTATTAAGAAATGGGAAGAAGAGTTTTTAGATAGGACACATTCTATGGGGAGAAAGTCAATTAATTGAGGTCATAGCAGGTAGAATGGAAGGAAAAGGAAGCAGGGGCAAGCTGAGATTAGGTATGTTAGATGATTTAAAGACTCACTCCAATGTTGACATGGAAAGGAACGCGGATGAGAGAGAAGAATGGAGGCTTTACATACTATGGACCTGCCAGTGAGGAGTTCACTAAGAGAGAGAGTTCTTTTAAATGACTAATTTATCAGCACAGTTATTTTTCTGTATTTTTCAAACCACTAGTGTAATATCCAAAACTGCAAGTTAACAATAATTTACTTACTTGAAGATCCACTCGCATCATAGTGCAACACATTATTGAATTTCACGAAACCTTTGTAAGTCACAGGTGAATCAAGCCCACCCCAACTCAGAAGCTGAATCTTACATTCTGTAGCACAATTCGTAATTAAATAGAAAATAAAACAGCGCGAAAAAAAACAAATTTCAGAGTTGTGTAAAAAGATAACTAAAGTTAGGCATTTAAGTACAATAGCATAGCTGAAAAACTGATAGACTAATATTAACCAGTGATGGGCAAAATACAATATTTGTGCGGTAAAAGAAAGCTTCGTCTCAATTATTTTATCTCTTTAAGTTGGCATTTCAAAGTGAACATTTGAGTTGAATACAATTTATTGAGTGTAATACACCCAGTGTAAGATTAGCCCTTAGGGCCACGCTGAAATTAAATTAAGGTCTTTGAAGTATATAAATTATAGAAATTTTCAAATATGTCTTGCTCATTATCGTATCGTCTTGGATGCATGAAGTAGCAAACTGATTGTTCTGTACACTCCATAGCGGTGGTTTTTTGGGAATTGGGATTATCACTGACTTGGTAAAGTCATCTGGCCAAAGACCTGCATTGTACACTTCCATATATACCTCCTTTAACTTATTGAGGATTTCTCCTTCCAGCATTTCAAAGAATTCTTCTAGGATATCATCAATTCCGGTAGCAATTCTTTGACTTTTCAAGTTGTTAATGCTAAATCCCTAAATGACTTTAAGAAGGTTCTAAAGTCTACTGATTTAAGTAAATTTTAAAGGAACAGATATGGCTAGGTTGGCAAAATTTTAGCAATATTTTAGCAAAATTTAGCAATAATTTCAAGAGTTAACTGAAGTTTTAATTCACTAAAACTTTTTGCTTTTAGAATTTGTAATCTTTTAGACTAATTAAATCAATTGAGTCGTCTATCTTTTTTAATACTTTGTGCCGTTATAATCATGCATTGTAAATTTCTATTGCATTTTGTGAAGTTTAGTCGGAACATGTAAGTGCCATTGTTGGCCTTTGTTTTCCGTTAACGCATACACTTGATATTTTGCACGCAATAATTAACACGTATAAGTACATGTTTAATGTGATAAACGAAATAAATAAATAAATAAATATTATCAATTCCGGTAGCTTTCCACTCCTTCATGCCGTTAATTGCAGAATAATTATCCTCCTAAATTATATCGGGGACCCTTTTATCGTTTTCTACTAAATTTTCTTCTTCTATTTTGAAATTTCTCATGAGCTTCCCAGCCTTACCATTCAATTCCTCTGCAAATTCTCCCTGTCGTTCTTTTTCATATTCCACTCTGTCTTCAATTTCCCATCTCTACCCATTATACTAATGTTCTTTGCATTTTCTTTCTTGTTCCTATCGTTTCTTGTCAATATACTGACTTCCTAGTACAACAGATCTGACGTCCCTCCTCTATTTTATTCTGCTAAGTCATCACACTTTTCATTCCACCAATAATCTTTTGCTTTGTCTAGTTTAGTCCAAGCTAAACCTTTCAACATCCACGATTCATTATAATAGAATAAAAAGGACAACATTTATTTTTGTTAAATCATGAATCATGACAAAACAATTGTTTTAATCAACTTGTTGATCTGTGGTTTGTCGCTTAGTGAGCTTAGCAGCTACTCTTGCGATATTACAGTAAATGGATCTTAATTAGGGTTCAAAAATGTAATACTTAAAGTGCAGTATGTAATAACTTTAGCGTGTTTATTATAGCTCTATGTTTGTGATTACCTTCACAATTGTACGTAGTATATTTTAATCCTATTAATTAATCCTTTAATTTTAATTTTCTACTTTTAATGAATTAAATCCGGAATATGTAAGCGCTTCTATAGCCTGTATCCTCCGTTCACACAAACGTTTCAATATTTAGCTTTTATATCTGCTCTACCTGGTTTAAATGTCTGAAGTGATAAATAAATAAATGTATAAATAATATAAAGAAAACTTTTGTCAATATACCGACATGTCGGTAAGATATTCGATCGCAGATTAGTGTGTGCGATGTTCAATCCTTGGCTAGCCGGTCACTAACATCGCTTCGAGTGAGGAAATTGATTTCAAAATTAGCTTTTTAGGCTCTAGTAAAAGCACGTAATATTTAAATTTCTACTCATAAAAATTAATTCAAAAAATAAAATAATATTTGATAGAACCTGAATATATTTGATTGGGACTCCTTTGCAAAGAAGTAAATTACTTAAAACTCAATACATTTTCAAACTTTTACTCTTTCACCTTCTCGAACCGCCAAAAACCTTGGAGTCATATTTGATGAAAACCTTTACTTTAAATCCCATATCTCTTCTGTTTGTCGCGCTTCCTATTTTCAGCTTCGCCAGAATAGGCAAATGCTGTAGGTCCATCCCATACTAGAAATTCAGCCACTATTCTTGCAAAGTCTACAGTTCATTCAAAGCTAGACTACTGTAATTCATTATTACATGGATTTCCTTCATCTTCTTTCAATCATTTTCAGCACGTCCAAAATTCTCTCGCACGTGTTGCTTTTAAGTCCTCTAGACTTCAATCTCACTTTCTTTCTCTACTTCGCAGTTTTCATTGGCTCCCTGTTAGTCAACGCATAAAATATAAATATCTCTAATAACTTTCAATTCTCTGCGATTTGGCAAAGCCTTCTTACTTAACTGAAATTCTTCTTCCCTATCGTCCCTCACGTGCACTTCTCTCCACCGATGCCAATCTTCTCGCAGTTCCAAATGTTCTCACATTAGTGGGCAGAAGTTCATTTTCTTACGCAACACCCCTGATTTGAAACTTCTTACCTGTAAATCTTCGCTCATGTTATTTACTTTCAACTTTCTGTAGTAAGCTTAAGACTTACCTTTTCCCACTTTAGATATAATCAATCTAATTAATTAATCTGAGAAGTAATTTACAGAAGTAGAATTAATTATAACTACAAACCCGCTGTGAGATACATCCTGGAACCTGAATGTAGTTATAGGTGACGTTATCAAACACTTCACATCTCTTCGATGACTGGAAATACGTGAAGGATGCACATTTCTGTGATAGTACAGAGACACAACGATGAAGACATTCAGCTTCATAAGTTGTCGGTAGACTTCCATACTCTGCTGTGCAGAGAGCAGCACCGAGAAAGTTCGTTACAGTCAAAAACTCCCATCTTATGTTGCATTGATTTTCTCCTGATCCTAATACAACTGAACTTGTGCCAAAGAATAAAATGATTATTAACACCTTAATATTGCAATTAAATATTTTATTATTTATAGAGCATTAGAAAAATTGATTCTCTGATTAAATGATTTTATCGTATTAAATTAGATTTTCTGTATATTTGACAGAATAATATATACATAAGAGCACTATGTAAAACAGAAACTAAGAGAATAACGTTTGAGAATATTGTTATTTATAAGTAGCATCCAATTTCTTCAGCCATATCGGCTTTCCTCAATACGATGTTGTAAGACTCTCTCTGACGAAACTTTCCTGAAATTGTTTCTTTAATATAATCACACTGCGAAATTTAGTGAAACATAACAAATATGTATTATGTTTCTAAACATACTATTCTTTAATTATTTTTCTCTCATTTCTCTCCAATAGTTATAAGTAAAAATGAATGAATCTATCAAGAAACTAAAACCTTCGAAATGTGTCTATGGAGAAGAACGAAATTAACCGACTCAAGAACATATAACAATGAATATATCCAGAAGAGAGTAGTTATTCATGGAAAGTGCACACATACATTACGAAACTTTATAAAATTTGAATAGGAAGCATTGTAATGGAAACAACTTCATAAAAGGTGTAATTGAGAGAAGAATTAAGGAAACTAAGCAATGGAAGGCTGAGTTTAAGAATATTGTATGACTTAAAGACCCTTTTATATTGGCCTACGAACATGAAAAGAAAACCGAATATAGAGACAATTGAAGGCCCTACAAAGCATGGACCTTTCAGTAGACAGTACACTACAAGACAGGGAGAATGGGTGTGTGTGCAAGAATGTGTGTCACTTTTAGCCACGTAGTGAAGATTTCTGTTTTATCGACCAATTGGTCGTTTATACTCTAGACTTGCTTATTTCTAGTCGCTACACCGATTGTGGCATTTTACCACCAGGCTGCTTGATCTTCACTGTCCATTCAGCGCTAATGTGGCATTTAGCATGATAAAGGGCCCTGGGCTAAAAACTAAGATAAAAGAGACCTTATTTAATTAAAAGTTATAATAATAATATCATAATAATAATAATAATAATAATAATAATTATTATTATTATTATTATTGTTGCTAATAATAATAATAATAGCAATAATAATACTATTACTACTGCTAATAATGAGAATATTATTATTATTATTATTATTACTACTACTATTACTATTATTATTATTAAGTGGCATGAAAGCAAATATTTCACTAGTTTAGGACTTTCGATTGGCTTTTTATCAGACATACTGAGGAATTTCTAGAACACGTACCTGGTAATTCGTACATTCGTACATAATTGATAACAATTATTGATCTGCCGGATACATCTTAGGTATTTCTTTTGGCCGCATACAAACAGTTACGTCGAATTATTGATTAAAATTGCCAAAGAGAAAACAACAATTCTCTGTCTCATTCTATGGGATCATGCAATTATCGTGAGTTTTATTTTAAAAGCACCGTGCCTGTTACAAGCCTGAAAGGTCAAGGTCATGTTAATCCATATGTCTCTGTTCTTTGTTGCTCTGATCATTTCTGTTTCGTTATCAGCATCCACTGGCTTAGACAATTAATGAACGTCATCCGCAGACAACTTTTGTTAACGATTAAGTATAATGATTAGAATTTGAATGAAAATATGAAAAGACATCGCATAACGAGGACTGGGTTGTTGAAAGATTTAACAGAATGTAAAGGAAATGTGTAAGGTGCAAATACTAGGACTTCATATGATTACTATATGCATTCGTGTATATTGTATAGGATGAAAAGGAAAGCTGCTTACTGATTAAATATGAAGTGCTAACTTATTAATACAAGTCAAAGATCTGCAGTAAATGGACGTAGTGAAACTATTTACTTATTCTGCCCAGACATGTCCCACCAAGCTGCCTCCAAGCTGCTATTTTAGTAAGTCTGACAACCAATCACTGACTCAGCTTCTATTAGCAACCCAGCTGCTGCTAGGCATTGTCTGTTGACCACGCCCACTATCGCAACAGCTGCTAAACATTATACATTACGCTAAGATTTTAGTATGACCTTTTTGCTTCCTAAAATATACTCAAAACTACTCTAACTAATGAATTAGGCCAAATAATGCAATAGAATAATAATTTTCATTCTAATTAACATTAAATCTACATAAACTAGCTATGGGCCTATAGCTTAATAAAGATTTCTGAATATATCGATCTGATACATTTCGCTTTGCGTAATACAGTTTTCATATGTCCTATATTCCAGTTTGTCATTCACATTCACTTTCGAAATTAAGACGCTCCCAAATTTCAAATTCAAAACCAAATTTGATGCAAAATAATAACAGGAGCACTATTTAAATTGTCCATAAATTGAATATTATCCAGCTACAATCTGGTGCATTTGCGCAGTAATGTCTGCACAAATGGCCGAATAATTTCCAATAAAATTGGGGCTGTTCGAGGTTTTCGTACAATGTTCAATATAATTGGCCTACTGACATTTCGAAGTGGTAATAAAGCTAAGAACAGATAAGAACTGTGTACCTTTTAAATTGCACATAAATTGAGGATTAACCACCTACAATCTGGTGCATTTGCACAGTTTTATCTGAACAAATGACCGAATAATCTTCAATTAAAGTGGTACTTGTCAAGATTTTCAGGCATTTCATATCAATGCACGAAATTCTCGACCAGTCCCTAATTTATTGGATATTATTCGGCCAATTGTGCAGATATAATCAAAAGCTATTCAGTTTTGGAAGAATTTACCCAAAACTAGGAATAAACCGAGTCTAGAATGGATGATAGATGAGTTAGTTTCTGATCGGAATCTGATTAGAGAGGAAATATATAGTTGTGTGTCGTCTGCATAGAAAAGAAAATTTATGGAGGCAACGTCAAACAGGTAGAAAAGTGGAGTAATGTATAGGGAAAATTATAAATGGAATTAGAATTAGATAGGACACAGTCTAAAGGGGAAATACTACTTAACGAGGTCATAGAAGGCAGAATGGAAGGAAATAGAGGCAGAGGCAGGCCGAGATTAGGTATGTTGGTTGATTTAGAGACCCACTCGTATGTGGACATGAAGAGGAAAGCGGAAGACAGAGAAGAGTGTAGGCGTTATGTACCATATTTCCTGGACCTGCCAGTAGGCAGTGCATTAAGAGATACAAATTTAAAAAAAGGCCAGCTCTGCATGACATCTATGCGAAGTCCAAAAATTTTAATTTATAAAATATTCAATATTTTATTAGTTTATTCTGCAAGTAGGCCTAATCACCTCGTATAACAAGCGTAGTTTGCGGTTAGTCTATTATTTAATATACTGGTCACAGCAATGGGATTCGTTTGCATTGTCTAACTTTTATCAAATGTCCCATTTTCTAACCGAATATTTGAGTATAGTCGGTAGTGAAGAGACTTCAACGGAAATATTTGAGCTATTAATAAATCAAACCATATCAGTGTTAAATATTAAAGCAGTCTCTAGTATAATATTAGATATTTCTTTTATACAAATATTTGGTCATCAAGATCCGTCACAAGGGCAGCTGGATTAACAAGGAATAAACTACCGGCATCGCTGCGACATGAACTAGGAACATTTTCCTTTAAATCCAAGTTTAGAATATTTATTTTAGTGGAGTGGATTGTGACTAGTGTGCTGCCTTCTTTTTCCGTACCTACGATTTCTAAGTGTTTGCTTGCACACATTTGTGCGCATAAGTGAATACTACTACTAATACTACTACTACTACTACTACTACTACTACTACTACTACTACTAATACTACTGCTACTGCTACTGCTACTGCTACTGCTACTGCTACTACTACTACTACTGCTACTACTACTACTACTACTACTACTACTACTACTACTACTACTACTACTACTGCTATTATTATTACTACTATTACTACTACTACTACTACTACAACTACTACTACTACTACTACTACTACTACTACTACTACTACTACTACTACTACTACTACTACTAAAAAGTCTAAAAATAGAGGCTACTCAGAGTCTATGCTGAGGGATGTCCGTCGTCAAATCTTGTATAATTATAATCTATACGATAAAACACAAAACAAACAGCCAGAGAAAGTGAACGAAGAGCAAAGGCTAATTCCATGAATTGTAAACTTCGCAACATTAGGCACCAAAATAGGACAAAAATTAAAATCTATAATTCAAAATAACACAAAATTCAAGATGGACAGAATAATAGTAGCCTACAAGCAAAACACAAATTTAAGACAAATATTAGTGAGAAGTAGATTACACAGCAATGGTAATAGTAGCTTTCGAAAGTATGGTAAGTCACAGTGCTTAATGTGCTTGAATAATACACGTGATGCACAAACATTCACAAGCACACAAAATAATAAACAGTTCAGTATAAAACAAAACATGACGTGCATCACTGAAAACGTCATATATCTAATGACTTATCGAAAGTGTGGTATTCAGTACGTAGGAGAGACAGGAAGACGAATAAGAGACAGACTTAATAACCACAAGTCCTCAATTAGAAATAAAGAGAACACACCGATCTCTATTCATTTTAATAGCATAAATCATTCTATTCTGGAATTGGAAATTATAGCGATAGAAAAGGTAACAGATCAACCGAATGCTACAAGCATCAGGAGAAGGCTAGAAGAAAAATGGCAGAAAAGACTAGAAACTAAATTTCCTAATGGTCTGAACGGACTGAAATAATAAAAAACGTAAAAGGCCCACTAAAACTTTCATCAAGCTAATGAGAAGAGTGAGTGTCAAAACTTATTATATTATTATTCTTTTTATTACTATTATTTCTTTTATCTTCACTACTGTTATATTGTAATATGTTATCTTCACTATTATTGATCGCTTTTAATCAAAACCGTCTCAACCCTATGGACCAGCGGCTCACGGGCTGAGCATGTGGCGTGTTTACTAGTTGTTCGACAGCGGATAAGTAGGTATCTCTCTCATGCTGCCCTGCCTACTGGCAGGTCCATGATATATAATGCCTCCACTCTTCTATATCTTCCGCTTTTCTCTTCAAGTCCACAAACGAGAGGATCCTTGAATCATCTATAATATTACTTTTGTAGTAGTATAGTATTTTTGTAGTAGTGTAGTTTAGAAACATTATAATTAATATTGTTCCTATTGTATTAACTTCAATACAATATATTAAATATCCATAACCATTTTTAATTCAAATCATTTTAATAGCATTGTTACATTGGAGGGAAACGATATTTTGTGCGGATGATTTAATGCGCCATAGCCGATAATTATCATCGATTGTTGTGCTCGTTTTCTTTTTTTCCCTATTTATAGGGATTCTACTAAAATGACATTGATATTACATTCGCGTCATTATGAATACTTATCATGTTTGTCTGATTGAGATGCGTGGAATAATAAGCCTACTCCTTTTATTCTCTCTTCAAGTTAATTACTCCAATAGGGTTTTCTTTTACCTCTGCTGACGGCAACAAATTGTCGTAAAGTTGACGATTTTTGGCGTATACAAATTTCTTAACATTGACTACACTAAAGCGATCAAATTTTAATTTAGTTATAAAACAATATAATAATTTAGCAAACTTATAATATTATAATGTTAATTAATTTAAATTTAGAATATCAATAAAAATGATTGTGCATAATAATTTGTAAAAGATTTAGGCTCTCTCAATGACTTTTAGGCTACTGGAAACCTATACTAGAATGAAAACTGGGTGTTCAACTTGATAGGACGCCTTGCGTTCCCTTTGGTGTCTTAGATTTTATTCAATTTTGATGCACATTTTATCTAGCCCTTCTAGGACTTTCTGCAAATATTACTTAGATTCTGATAATGCTTATTTAATTTTTTGTCACACATTCATGAAAAAATGAGTGATGCGATTTCATTCTTGTGATTTCATTGATGTGATTACTCTGTGCAATTTTGTGAAAATAAAACATATGTCTCTCTCTCAATATGTAGTTAATTAGATATATCGTTGATAAGCAGTTTTAGACATTTCAGTCAGTAGATTGTTTTGATGTATTTGCTCTCAGACACCAAATGGAAGTTCCTCAAACTGAACGTCATCTAACGTCTCTCCTGAAATTAGCAGTTTACATAATTAAATCAAATATGATTCAACTAAAATTAAATATAATTAAAAGTTAAAGCTCCTACAGTTCTAACATTCTCATTTGTAACTTCATTTAATCGATGATGAGGCTGAAGTAAACATATGAAAAATGTTTAATAAAATTACATGTTATCAATTATTCGGTAAAAAAATCGGTATGCATGAGATTCTATTGTAAAAACTAAGTTTATAGCTTACAAATTTTGATCCGCCATATTATAAGTAGTATGAAGTTTTTTCTTTAAAAGTGTTTTTTACTCAGAAAATGACTAGATAGGCCTACTGCACAATATAATATTTAAAGCTTAATTAAGCAGTATTAAAATCAGCTGGGTCACACACATTGAGCCTGTACCGCCCTAACTGATGAATACAGGGCTGGGTAAATAATCATAAAAATTAACTTTGGATAGTGAAAAAGTTGCTACGACATGGACTTAGTATGAAATGCATACTTAAAAAAATCTAGATATGTTTTCCTCTGTTGCCTGAGGGCGCAATAAACACAATAGTCGGCCGATATTGGATTAAGGTTGATATTGGATTAGGAGATCAGAAAGGTAAGAAGGTTTACCAAAAAGGAGTGTTTTGAAAGTTAACAGAGCAATTTTATACTTAATTCTTTGAGCTACAGTAAGCCAATGAAGGTTATTAAGCAGGTAACTAGAGGTGGCCTGAAGCCTCAAGGATCGACAGACAACACGTGCTAGAGTATTTTGAGCGCGTTGCAAACGCATGAGAGAAGAAGGTAAACCATATAGTAATGAGTGCAGTAGTCAAGTTTAGAATGAACTATGGAGTTGGCAAGAATTATGGATGAATTTTTATCAAGAGATGACCGTATCTGTCTGATTTGACGAATCTGGAAGAAAGATGAACGACAG
>CAJHZI010000268.1:77500-279506 GCA_905160935.1 Enchytraeus crypticus
GTATATTATGGGAAGTAAAAATGCTGTAACTCAAGAATTTATTTAGCTTGAAGTGTGCAACTCAATCATTAACATTTGAGTTGACTCTGTCGTCATTGAGCAATATTGGTGATAGAGGACTAGCCTGTAATGCCCATCTGAAATTGAATTGTTTTAAAATGGCGCTCACGAAACGAATGCCTTTTCTGACTTTGGTTTGGATCTAAGTGCATTATTCGCCTTCTTCGACGCGTGCAGTCACCGGTTTTTAAATTCTTTAAAACAACCCAGAAACAACATAGGGAACTTTAAGACAACTAAACTGACATAATCATCTTGTTGATCGATGGTGTTCAGCTTAGTGCGCTTAGCATCCAATTTTGCGGTATCGTTTCGGTCTTCAAAAGGTTTCTTAAATGCAATCCTCCTTTTCTCTAATTCTCTTTATAATTGGTATGATTTTCTGGAATTTAGATTTTTCACCATTTCTGGACCTCCATTTTGTTCGCCGGCTTGATTTTGTAAAATAGAGCTGGATTTTTTACTAGGGACTGTAGGGTTCTAATTGTTGTTGTTGTTAATGTTCAATGTTGTATGTGGAATGTAAGGCCAACATAAATATATTAAAACCATATAAATATATTTCTATTCTTAAAATAATATTTCTGAAAATGAAAACTATACTTGTTATAATAGTAACGGTAGGGCGTTAGTTTCAATAATCGCCTATGATATTGATCGATGTTATTCTTTGAAGTTTATTGCTGTCATGCATAGTGAATTATCTACATAAATGTCTGAATAATAATTAAATTTCAAACCTCCTTTATTTAAAGGTGACTTGTATGGGCCAAATATGCTTCTCTGGAAATGTAAATAATAATCAATTTGTTTAAATAACGTAATTTAAAAAAGTACAGTTTGCACATTACAAGCCATTTCATTCTGAATTCCAAGCTAGTTATTTAATTAAGCCTTTAATTTATCTAGTTTGTCATTCTTCTTTGTGCCGGCTTATCACGAACACTATCTCAGAGGAAGCTGTGTCTCGGTGATCTATTCCCTGACAAATATACATACCTTTATTCAGCAGCCAAACAGACTTCATAAATACAGTAACGCTCCTAAAACAGTTCACAAGTTGGTGATTCCCTAATTTTAATATTGACATCATAGAATAACACTGCTTGAAACGCTTTTCAGAGCTATAGTAGTACCCTCAGCCATTGAACAAGCGGTAGTGAGTTCGTAGCTGCAGCGCTGAAATGGTTTGACACTTCCAGATGTTCCGGAGGGGCTTATCAAATCCAGCTGTACATATATTTTGGGATCAAGCTGATGGATCGCCGACCTTAAGGTCCTACTTTCTCTCTAGACACGTCATCATTATTATCGTTGTCTCCAATATCATGGGAGACAACGGACTAAAATTGGAATTTAAAGTACAAAGTCAGGGTTAATGCTTAGTGACCCAAGGGCAAACAACTTCTAAATTGTATCAATTGTTTAGCGCCTTGAAGTAAGATATTATTGTTCATCAGTAATTCGCAGAAATAGAAATTAATTGTAACTACAAACCCGTTGTGAGATACATCCAGGAATCTGAATATAGTTATATGTGACGTTATTAAACACTTCACATCTCTTCGTTGATTGGTAATAAGCGAAGGAAGCACAGTTCTTCTGCAATTGAGTCACACAACGTTGTAAACAATCCACCTGTGAACCTCCATAAGTTGTAGGTAAACTTGCATATTCTGCAGGGCAGAGAGCAGCACCAAGAAAGTTTGTCACGATGGAAAACTCCCATCTTGCGTAGCATTCGCCTTCTGCTGATCCTACTACAACTGAACTTGTGCCAAAGAGTGAAATTAATATGAATACTTCCATACTAAATATAAATATATTTATTGCTTACTCAGTATTTGCTGGATGCTCTGATAACAAATTCTTAGTGAGATGAATAAGAAGGCTGAGGATAGAATTGGTTGGAAGAGTTATATGCCTTGTACCTGCCGTTAGGTAGTACACTAGAAGACGAAGAAGACTAAATATTTAAATTAGATTCTCAGTAAAGATGTGCAAATTATTTAATGCATTGAAACATTGTGAGAATTTTAAATTCATTGAATGACATTTGATTACATTTGTGTTACTTTTACTGTTCAGAATTTACATACAGCATAAATAGCAACCTGCTACGCTATAGGCCTACATCCTACTCGTGTTCCTCAGTACCAAATCATGTGAATCTCGGTTATGCAATTATCCCCTGTAGTAAATTATAAGGAAGAGATCTATCAAAAAATTAAAAGATTTGAAAATATTGGTGTATAATAGAATAATAAATCATTAGATGACACAATAGCATAGCATTTATTATATCATGGAGAGAGTTGATACAAATGGCCACTGCGCAAGAAACAGGATAGACCTGGACGAGAATTGTTGTTATTGGAATAGTTGATTAAATGGTGTAATAGAGAGGATTATTGAAGGAAATTCAGCAGCCGAAAGCCTATATTAGGAATATGAGTTGGTTTAGAGATCAATTCATATGGGTTTACAGAAATGAAAAGAAACTCGAGAAAAGAGAAATATTAAGATGATATACATGTATACCATGGACCTGCCAGTAAACAGTACACTAAGACACAGAGAAAATGTACGAGAGAGAGGCAGTTTCGCTTACAAAAGTAGAATTTGTGGTAGTTTAAAATATGCAGTATGCGAGCTAGCTGAGTACCGTCCTTTGCATCATTAATCATTAATATAACTGTGGTGCCGAATCTGCGTGGGGGAGCGTATGAGGGAGAGGCTAACAGTACAGAGTTCAGGCGAAAACTGAGGCAACGACTGATGTAGTGGAATTGCGTTCTTTCTCCAATTAACTCTCTAATTCTCTCATTCTCTCATTCATTGATTTGCTCTTTCCATTGAAATGCCGTATGTATAGTGAGCAAAACAATACGCGCTAGTTCCCTATCGATTTTTAAAGGCTGAATGTTCGACTGTCTTTCGACTGTGCTGCATACGCTACACTCTCATTGCCGTGCATTAGCAGTGTAAGAAGGGGTTACAGGCCTATGGTGCACCATCCCCGCCTCCCCCATTTAGCACTATGTGCTAAAAGAAAACCTACGTTAAATTTCTTATTTGCTAAAGTTCAGGAAATTTATGATTGTCGCGCCCTTGCGAGAGGTATTTGTTCAGGGATGGTTGTGGTGAGTAGCGACCGTTAAATGTTTAGAGTGCATGGAGTGGTGTGGGTTATAGCTTATTGTTCCTTTTAGCAGTTCCTTTAAACTTAATTTTCATATAACACTTAACAAAAGTTCATCGACCTGGAAGATTAAATTAATACAGTTCTGATTGGCACTACACCCATGGCACCTAATTCGTTAGTGGTATCCACAGTTAAGAGCTGTTCAAGATCTCCTGTTATATCAGTAGAGTGGCATTTGTAAACCTTGGCGTTTTCAATGCTCCTTAATCAGACCTTCACTTGCAATCTCGCTGAATACCAATAATCTGATCTAATTAAGTTGATGGGGCAGTTGACACAAGTTCTGAATGTGAATAAACAAAATAATAAATCTTCCGCTTCAGCTGTTTCTGACTGCTGCAGCGTAAGTTAAAATGAACTTAATTCTCTAAATCAAATACACTAATAAATTACGAAAACTGTCAAAATATATTTGAAGATTTTTAAAAGGCTTTTGATATAATAGATTGGATAATGTTTCACTACTGTGCGTTGTGAAACGTGTACCTTAAAGAAATAAGATATTAGAAACTAGAGGCATTGGAAATGTGGTTATGGAGAAGAATGGAAAAAAATAGTGATGGAAAAAGAACTGACAAATTTGCAAACAATGATAGGGATGTAATAAATTAGTTGGACTGACAAATTTGGAAACGAAGAAGTTCTTGAATGAGTGGTTTCAGATAGACCGTTATTGAAGGTGGTAAGAAATAGAAAGATAAGCTGGAAAGGACATACTATAAGGGAGATAATTTGCTAAAGGATGTAAAAGAAATAAAAAGGCAAGGGACAAGAGTGTGTCGTTCTCAATTATAATTATCAGAGCATGCCAAATTATGTTCTAAATGTAGTGGTGTCTGCTCGATCTAATGGCGTTCTTGTGGCAGGAAAGTCCATAATGACCTTTAGGTTTATCTTGACTGCCACAAGCAAATTTATGAATTTCGCAAAGCTTGGTGCCGAGACGGAGGCCGACTACTATTCTGATAGCTTCTTCATCAAAGCGTAATCCGCAAGAGGCAATCGGAAGCTTGTGCTGCCAGTCACTACTGTGCGGAGACGACCAGCCGGTAGACAGTGCACTAGAAAAAGAAAGACATGGACATGAAGAGAAAGATGGAAGAGAGAGAAAGAGAGAGAGAGAGAGAGAGAGAGAGATAGAGAGAGAGAGCGAGATAAATCAGTTAAGCCGCTATGTACCATGCCAGTAAATAGCACATTAAGACAGAGAGAGAGAGAGAGAGAGAGAGAGAGAGAGAGAGATAGAGACAGAGACAGATAGAGATAGAGAGAGTGAGAGAGAGAGAGAGAAAGATTGGGAAAAGGAGATTTAGAGACAAGTACATGTGTTAGAATTGCCAACATACGTACTTTTTGATGTAACCTTTATGTACCTACACATAGAAGCACTCGATTACACTGCTCTAATCTTCGACTCTCTATCTATAGGCATTGACCAGGGGTATTGTTATAGCCTGCATGAAGCATATCAAGATGCCTAAGCAAAACGATCCAGGTAATTTACGAGAAATATTGACTTGCCCATTACATTTAGGGCATTTCCCTTGCCTTAATAAATAATTTATAAAAATTGATTGCAAAATGGATGTTTATTGAATCATATATATATGTCACTGTGGGTCTTTCATATCTTCTCTCTCTCTCTCTTCTTTCTCTTTCTATCTCTCCAAAGCAAAGCAAAATATGTTCGAACTAATAACTAACAAAATATTAGAAAAACGTATCAGATATAAGTAAAAAGGAGAATAAGAAGCTGACCATGACATTTACTGACTACCCCAGTACTTGGTTACTAAATGACAGTGCTGTCTACAACAATTCCCATCCATCTCTTTTCATTCGTATTCCTGATCCTAAATTGCGATTATGAGGATTCACCCAAAAGGACTTATTCCAGCTAAATATAGGCTGCACCAAATTGCACCGAATTGTCCGGCCTTATCTTTTTGTGATGATATTGACTCAATAATTGATAGATCGAGAGATCCACAAGTCAACATCATCATCATCATCATCATCATCATCATCATCATCCCTTGAATCCCTGTTTAACCAGGGTCGGGATACAAATAGGTTGTCTCAAATCCTCTCTGTCCTACAACACACCACCGGAAAATCCCCATTTTGAGACTTTTAAAATCGTTTAAATTTTTTAAGCTATTTCTGGAGCCTAGGCTCTCACCAAACGAATACCCTTTCTGACGCTGGTATGGATCTTAGTGCTTTAGTCGCCTTCTACGACACGTGTCGTCACCGGCTGTTCAATTCTTGAAACAACCCGGATACAACCAGGACACAACACGAGAGATTCAAAGTAATCTTAGAAAATCATAGAACCATAGAAACTTACAATGCACAACATTAGTGAAATAAAGCTTTCGCCTACCGACAGAATGCAATACACTTTGTATATATTAAAACTCATTTCCAGAAGTGCATTGTGTATTACTTGGGCAGATGAACTTACAACATAATCATAGTTTCTTTTCTAAATACCCGATGCCCTTCAATGTTTTATAGTTACATAGTTCTAATATAATCAAATATTACAAAGTTATGAGTATTAACCTGATTGTAACATGAGAGATCTTCAAAATAATTGAAGTTGACAGGAGATAAAAATATTAGTTTACATTTTTTACAGAACCTGAAAGCAAAAGATCATATATTCAACAATTGTTCTGTGATGATGATGAAAAAGTATGGGAGTAGACAAGGATGTTGCATTTCACTATTAGCATTACATATCCATGCTGTGACGGTAATGACTGAGGCAATGGAATAAATTGAGGGAAGATTTGGTGTTTTGAGGTAATTTGCAGAAAGTTCTTCATTCGGCAGATTATCAAGTTATGCTTGGTTGCAGTGAAATTGAATTTTAATTACGTACGGATGTTTTGAATAACATGGCATGCAGGCATGATTTAGAAGATTGAAGTTTGCAATAGGAATGATGTTAAGCGACACAGGTAAAGAGAGTATGTCGGAGAAAATAATAATAAAAGTTGTTAAAGGACCGGAAAGATAAATATTGTGAAGATATTGATGTGATCAGCACTCTATATAGATATGAAACGGGACAGTCAGGAAAGACGATAAAAGAGAAACATTTGAAATGCGGTTATGGAGAAAGCTGAAAGCAATCACGCTTACAAACAAAACAACAAGTACAAAAGTTATAGGTGGAGTGTAAATATGCTCAGACTGTTAGTAATTGTTACCAGGAACGAAAAGATAAGCCTACGTTGAATAGGAGTTATTGTAAGGACGAATATGCAGATAATTATTATATGAAGACCGAAACAATCATTGTTAGTTGATTGATTTCATTAGTAAATCGTATGAAGATATTAAATGAACGGATGAGAAGAAACATTAAATGTTATATGCGGATATGTAGTTAGGATGTAGCCTACATTTAGTGAATGAGAAAGAGCGAGAGAGAGAGAGAGAGAGACAGAGACATAGAGAGAGAGAGAGAGAGAGAGCGAGCGAAAGAAATATAAACACAATTTATATCAATTAACTGAAAAAAATAACACACTTTAATGGTAGGCAACTATCATCTAAGAAATCACCGTGTACCATACAGTGAATTGTTGTAGATTGAGCAATGATACATGGACTTAATTGACTTAGTCAAGTTAAATAATGGAAAAAAGTGAACTCTTAATAGAAGAGGGTACAGTTGAACGGATGAAGCTTCTGTATGTGATAAATACAATGACATAAAGCTAATATATTTTATGATAGATGTCATTTCTTTATCAAAAATATTTCTAGATTTATTCTGACGTGAACATTTACAATAATTTGAGTAGATGGATCCATAAGCTCGTTAGTATTATGAACTTCTGCGCACCGATGTGTGCAAGCCACACTTGCAATAGCAGGTAGGCCTACGTTATTAGAACAAAAATGATGTTCAATTTTTGTTTTAATTATTAACAAATAAAATACAAAATAAAATAATATAATGGAGCAGTTGCTAATGAATCTAATGGTTTGGATAATAATAATAATAATAATAATAATAATAATATATTGGATATTACAATAAGATGCCTATTTTGAAAAAATGATCTCAGACACCAAACGGAAGCTCCTCAAACTGTACATCATCCAGCGTCTCCCCTGAAATTAAGAATTCACATAATTACATAAAATATGACTCAATTAAGACACATGACAGATATACTACTACATTCTATCTATCTATCTATCTATCTATCTATCTATCTATCTATCTATCTATCTATCTATCTATCTATCTATCTATCTATCTATCTATCTATCTATCTATCTATCTATCTATCTATCTATCTATCTATCTATCTATTCTATCTATCTATCTATCTATCTATCTATCTATCTATCTATCTATCTATCTATCTATCTATCTATCTATCTATCTATATATATATATATATATATATATATATATATGTATATATATATATATATATATATATATATATATATATATATACTACATTCTAACAATTCACATTGTAATTTACAACGTATTCGTGCATACGATAAATAGGATGAAGTAAATTTTTAAAAAAGGTTAATAATATTTTCTTATTTCAAGGATAACAGTAAAATACATATATGCCAGTGATTCCTGTTTATTAACTTAATTTATAAATTAAATTTTGATTCAAAAATTAAACAGCTTTAAGCTTCTTCTTTCATAGTATTTTAAACTTAGGAAATCGCTAAATCCTACATAATGTACAATATTCGGAGTCTCTGTTTTTTTCAATATCTGATGGAATTAATGTGCTGATTGATTGCTGGGCTAACTAGGCGATTAAATTAAAGTCTAAATATCAACAATAAAATCAGCCGTACCGCTCATAAAGAGTCTGTACCAGATTATACTTGGCCTATATGTATTAAGTTAATAAAGAATTTAACATGATACCATAATATTCTTATTTAAGTAAGCGGAGGTAAAACTTAGATTTCATCTACGTAATAAAATTTTCATTCAAGAGAAAACATTTATTTCAGCTTTCAAATTAAATTTGCAAAAACGGTTTTGTTTTAGAAATTCATTGACCTGCCTTTAAATAAGGATGAATACCGAGAATGACGATAGACAGAACGGATTTAGAACGATCTGTCAAGCGGTACAAGATAAGCAAAATTTTCCTTTAATTTGAGGTACACGGAGGATCATTTCATTGATCTAATAAAATAAATGAGATTAAGTTACAAAATCTATAAGTTTTTCCATTAGAATAATTTTTATTTCATTTCCATATCCTCTAGTAGCTATATCATTTGCCTTTTCTTTTATTAAATTGAGTAAAATATTTATCGATATATTATAATATTCTTACAAAATAAATAAAAGTCCACAAATATAAACATTGATCTAGTAAACGTATTTCATGTGATTATTGACATTATTGTAGAATTAAAAGTAAAAATTGATTAAATTTAACTGTGTTCCTTTATACTGCATACTATTGATTATTTCATACTAATAAACGCCAATTAATATCATACACATTATCATGATTTGGCATAGAGCCTTCAAATAGAAGAAGTAGGCTATTATTTAATTCTATTACCCCACACTGCTATATTTAGCGGCAAAGATGTGCCATATCCGAGACTTGCTTTCCCAATAGTCTTCCAAGGTTTACCCAGTTGCATGATCCATGCTAATTTTCCATGTTGGTTAAATATCCCGTTGTTAAGCAACGGCAAACCCGTCTGGTTCAGGAATCCATAGGCCGGGGACAGGTACTGCCACGGTTCATCAGCGGTCACTGCTATCAGTAATATCTAAAATATTAAATGTTCCATTTAAACCACAAAATATAGTAACGAGATTCCAAAACAAGGTTTTCAAAAATTTCTGTTATATATATATATATATATATATATATATATATATATATATACAGTATATATACATGTATATATATATACATGTATATATATATATATATATATATACATATATATATATATATATACATATATATATATATATATTATTTCAAACGTAGAGATCTTTTGGGCAAGCACTTATAACTTATTGTTTAATACGATAATAACACACAGCTTTATTTCACTATTCAGGTAGGAAGACAAAAATAAATTACAAATACATTCACACAAATAAATATAACAATAGAACTGAGAAATTTTGAGCAAACTTAACACTAGAACAGCCTTGATTGCTATATACTAAAACAAGCAATTAAAATACAATATTTACTACAAATTAATTATAGTACATGTATTTCAAGCGAACGTTCAGAGTAGTTTCGCAATTTTGAGTTGAAATGGTTATTGCGAACACGTCAATGAACAATACCATCATCATAATTATATTATATCATAACATAATTAACCACATAATTATACAATAAAGGTCATAGAAGGTAGAATGGAGGGAAGAACAGGCAGAGGCAAGCCGAGATTATGTTGTAAAGATTAGGTTAGGTATGTTATATGATGTAAAGACCCAGTCATATGCGGAAATGTAGAGAAATGCGGAAGGAAGAGAGGAGTGAAGACGTTGTAGACCAGGGACCTGCCAGTGGTCAGTGCACTAAGAGAGAGTATTACATCAGTGTTCGAAACCTTGGGTGGCAGACTTGATATATATGAAATCATGGACTCAGCCATGCCTGGTACAAAAGTGTCAAATCTCGTAATTCTTCCCTTACAGCACATCTCCAAGTTGAATGTGATAAGATTGACTCCTCGAAAATATGCGCCAGTACCAGCTAAAACATAGAAGTTAGACAAACATACTGTCTTATTATTTACCATGATATCATATTATCTTATTTTAATTGCGCAGTATTATAGGACTACGATTATATCACTTATAGCGGTTAATTTCCTCATTTGATCTTCGCAGTAGTACAAAATATACAATTTACTAAAACAAATGTATGAAACTAAACACATACTGAGAAAGTGGAATAAATGTAGATATAGCCTATATATAGAGACATAGAGAGAGAGAAATGGATTAGAAAATTGTGACGTTCCGGAGTTTTGGTATATTTCATAATGAATTCTACGAAGTCTCTATTTACACAGGCTCTCTATGATTTCTTTCCAGCATAATATAGCATCGTTGCATGGACTTAAGCCTTCTAGACATCTGATTGTCACAATAAAAGGTCTAAGGCAATTATTTATTTTTATCAATGAGTCTTTGCTAAATGTCAACCGATTGGCGCAGTTATTTGAAGCTCAAGTAAATTTCACAACTTCCACGATTGTAGATTGTTTGCTTAAAAGATTTATGTTAAAGGTTTCTGAGCGTGGTATGACGAGTTGCAATAACTTCAAGTAAAGATCATTAATGCTTTACTTATAATGGCTATCTTCCATAACCAAAATATAATAAGAAAAATATAATAATATGATTTATATTATATTATATTTACATATTATATAATATGCAAATGCATTGTTTTATAATAGGCCTAATCCATTCCTTTACTTCCATCATCAATCTATCTAACCGCAGGTTTTAGCTTTACGAAAGATTGGAAATAATGTAACAGAAACGTGTATTAAAAATTTAATTAAAAACTAACAAATCGTGCGCTTCTTGGAGCTTCATTAAAAATTTAAGTATCAGCTCAGTTATATTTTTGGTATTTATCTAATAGGAATTGTAAAGTAAAATAGAAATGTAATTTTTTAATAACTCTTGACTTACCGGAAAGACCACTGGTGTCATAGTGTAGCACATTGTTAAATTTCACAAAACCCGAGTACGTCACAGGTGAATCGTTTATCCCCGAACTCTGAAGCTGAATATTGCATTCTGTTTATAATTTGCAATTCCATTGAAAACAACGCAACAACTAAGTTATAGAGTATTGTCCTATTACAAGTACTGAGTGAGAAGTATTGATGCACAATAAACATCTTAATTTAAAGCCATTTATGCTAATAGTAACCAGTGATAGGCACAATATTTTTTTAGGTACACTGGTGAAAAAACTCAACAATTTATTTAAATCGAAGTTGGCAACTCTGAAGTTAACAAAATGAATTGGCTGGTTCATGAGAAGGGTAACATACACTGCCTGTGCAGGAATGGCTCTACCTCTACTCGCCCGTCTGAAATTGAAATCCTTTGAAATTTATAGTCTGTACAAATGCAAAAAGGCAATTATGAAAAAAATCCTTCAGTGATCTATTCCGCATACAGACTAATAAGAATTACATTTTTGCTGAGGAACCGACACTCAAATCTTAATTGTTCTATGCAATATGCTAAAGTAACTTAATGCGCAGGCTCTATAGGCCCTACAAGATTTTTTTTAAGACATTGACCATGACTTTGCAAAAACGATTTTGAGCTCGACAATGATTCATTATCCGTTTTACATTTTTTACAATTGGGGTTATGAACGAAATATTCTTTGAAATAATCAATATTAACGCTAATTGTATCCAGCGGAAAGTTACGCCTATTCAGAATATTATTCTGAAGTACATGCAGGCCTATATATCAGAAAGATATTAAAGTTACATCCGTAGCAAATGTAGATATGATTCCGAAATTTTGAAGTTCTTTTCTCAAAAGATGTTTTAGTTTTGCAATGGAGAAGCAAATCTATTTTGACAAATGTAGAATTGAAAGCCGACCAACTCACATGCCATAAGATAGTCCAAGCTAAACCAGAAATATTAATTCCACAAATAATAATTAGCAGAAATAACAATTCCACATAAGAGATGGAAATATGCTAAAATGTTTTGTTAAAAGACCAATAATATACATGTATTATATGTTAGAATCAACTAGTAGATCGGTGAAGGGTATAGCCTGTACTGTGCCTGGGAGCTGAGCTTGAGTTTGAATCGGCCTTAACTAGGTTTCCTATTTTTAATGTTTAATGTGAATTTTTTTTTCTAGTACACTGCCTAACGGCAGGTCCACATTATATAATGTGCAATAGAACCCAATATGTCAAAATATTTCTATACAAAAATGCACTAAATCAATTACACTGCATAAAATATTGCCAAAAAGCAATACCCTTGCTGGGCAAGAAACAGTACGTCTAGGCTCATGAGCTTAAAATAAATTAGAAGAATCCTTGGGTAGTTAGCAGGGGCGAATCCAGGAATTTTTAAGGGGAGGCCCGACATTTTTTGGCCACTAAACATTTTTGCTTTCTATGGATGGAATTTTATGTAGTTTTTTTATATTTATTTATTGTAGTATCAACAAAAATCTGAAAAATAATAAAACGCCAAACCTTTTTTGTTTAACGGTGACCTGTAAGGCCCAAATATGTTTCTCTGCAAATATAAAGAATAATCAATTTAGTAAAATTTATAAATTAATAAAATGGACTTGGACGGTTGGGGGCGGGAATGGAGAAAGACTATTCGAATCTCGACCCTGGTTAAATTTAGACTTAAGGCAAGCTGATGATGTTGATGATGATGATGGTGACTTAAATTTATAAAATGCAACATACATTTGACTGTTAGCAGTTTAAAATGTGTTTAGCCTCCAGGCTATTTACTAAATTAAGCTATTTGGTTTAAGGCATTATTCAGGATGCCTTTCGGATCACGTGAAATATTTCAGGAACAGGTGATTTCTTATCTGATATATATACATATATATGATACATATGCCTACAGTCGATACACGGTTACTAAACTGCTAAACTAGCTTCAGAAATATTCTCACGCTCCTAAATTGTGACTTATTAATTAACATCGGACATCAGAGAAAGACACCAGATGGAACGCCATTTTGAGCAGCGATAGATCGATCGTCTGTGGCATAAAAGAGTGGCCCGTTAGCTAGTTCCAGACAGAATTTATATTTGGATTTGGAAATTCCTGAGATAGGCCTCTAGCCTTCCGGCGTGACGCTTAAATTCCAGCTGTATACACGCATTTGTATTGGACTGTTGAACAGTCGACCTTAAACATTTAAGCTTCTTCAGATATTGTATGAAATTTTCAATATCTCTGTTTATACTCTTATACAGATTTATTAATAATGAATTGCCTTGAATTGCTTCATTCCCTTCTCTTGTAGAACGCTTCATTCTTAATGTATAATTTAGAGGCAAGTCAGAGTTCGTGTAACTGATATTCAAAACTTCCGGTAGTGAAACCTCATCGTCAGAATTAAGCTGCGTCAATAGCCTACACCTTGAGAAACTACTAACTCAGATTTGACTAATTAGATATTTCTGCTATGCACCTTATAAAATGACCTACATTGAGTTTACATTTCAAAATTAACCTTAGTTCACAATAATCCTGACTCACACATATATAATATAATTGCTGGCAGTGCTTGCATTTGTGTTTGAACATAATGATAAACATACATGGTAAAACCTTTATGGAGCATTCCAAATAAATATGTAAAATAATAAATAGATAAAATAACTGTTTAAACATTCAAACGAGCATTATTTTTAAAACGATGCATGAAGTAATTCGCAGAAATAGGAATTAAGTTTGGATATAATTTGCAAACCCGTTGTGAGACACATCCAGGAATCTGAATATAGTTATAGGTGACGTTATTAAACACTTCACATCTCTGCGATGAGTTGAAGTAAGTGAAGCCGGCACATCTCTCTTGTAATTCAGAGACACAACGATGTAGACAATCTGCTTGTGAACCTCCATAAGTTGTTGGTAGACTTCCGTATTCTGCTGTGCAGAGAGCAACACCGAGAAAGTTTGTTACAATGGAAAACTCCAATCCTGCGTTACACTGAGATAAGCCTGATCCTAGTACAACTGATCTTGAGCCAAAGAGTAAAACTATTATAATTTTTTCCATACTACACGCTCTTATTTGTTTATTGCACTTTAAAATTAGATTCTCTTTACCGTTTACTGAACATTTTCTATTCATTGCGACACTGTGATAAAATTATAATCCTCTTACGGCATCATATAACATTGTAACTATGTTTATTGTTAAACATAATTATGTTGCAGCAAACTTGTTCTACCTAAGCGTATTACTTGATATGATGACATGATATAGTCTCGAATACGCAATTTTCCCGTTGTTGTAATTTATAGCGAAGAAATGTACCAAAAAATTAGAAGCATTGGTAATGTGAGTACGAAAAAGAATGAAAAATATACGGAATAGAAACATAAAAACATATCAATGATAATATCCTGTAGAAGGTAGGAAAATAAAAAAGTATAAAAAATGGATATAAATGCTATACATGTATGTAGGCTACTGTGTGTATTAAGAAATTTGAAATTTAAATAAAGAAGATTATAATGGGAACCACATAAAGTGGGATAATTTACTGAAAGAGGTCATGTGAAAACAATGGAAAGAAAACATTCCCCAGCAGAATAGATGAGGAATCTTAGATGGTTTAAATATCCATTCTTCAAAAAGCCATGAATGGATATTCGAAGAATGATAAAAGTGAAGGCATAATATACCAGCTAGAGATCTGCCAGTAAACAGTACATTAGGTATAGGCGTAACCACCGGGGGAGGGGGGGGTTGACAGGGAGACTCGTCCTCCAGAATTTCGTATAGGGGGATATACATGCATATATCTTCTAGAATTAAGGTTAAAACATATAGAGGCCTACTTGATTTAAGAAATTTAGCGTGTTTTCAAGATCAGTCAACAACTGTTTATTTTACTAACTAGGCCTATAGAGTCGTAAACTTATATATTTCCATTGTATTTATTAAGGACATGTGTAGTTGAATACTGCAGGCTAAGCGACCGATGTAGGGTGATGGTGACGAAATATGGAAGGGCCATGGAAGATGATGATGATGGTGATGGAGATTGAGGTGGATGGAGATGGAAATAAAGAAGGAGATGGAGATGGAAGATGAAGAGGAAGGAAAAAGGAAGATGAGCTACGGAAGAAAAATGAAAGAGCAAGCTAACCAAGCTAAGCGGAGGTAGGCCTATGGAAAAGTACACCAAAAGCCAAAGTGCACAATCTAGACTGAGCGATGCTGCTATCTGTCATGTCCAATTCTATTTTATATTCTAGTCTTTTTAATTCTACTTGATCAGCTTATCTTAGAAATATAATTAAGGCAAAGTTTATTAGTTGGGTACCTACGGGCCACTCTTAATTAATTGCAACTGTGTTTTGACAACAATACTAGAATATAATCTTTCAAAAATTATGAACTATTAAATTGCTGGAGGCCTATCTAAATAATTTGTAAATATATCTATCAGAAAATATAATGTCTGACAAACAGCTTTCTACCCTGGTGGATTAATTATTATTCACTACTTGTTACAAGTTTAAGATAGCGGAAATAGTACATTTCACAATGGTTTGTTTCATCAAACTAATTCAATATTAATGTACTCGATTCCTTTTCCTCGTAACCAAGCTTGAATCATCAAAATGAGGATCTGAGTTAAGTATCATAACATTTTCGTAGCCTTGTTTTCCTAAAATTATTGACATTACATTGACAACTCCTATCAATTATTTAAAACTTCACTGAAAGGTGGAGCGAATGACGTGGATTAACACTAAACTACGCAAAATATATTATGATATTATTGACCCATATCCATCTTAAAATTCATTTTCATTATATTCCCGCTTAGAATGCCGTATAGAATCTTTCATCTTGTTTCCAATCTATTCAACTATCTTCTAGAAAGCTTCACTACATTGAAACTGAATTAATAAACATTCATAATTACATTAGTCTGACTTTAAACCTGACCTCTAAACCTTTTAGCCTGACCTCAAAGGTTTCCGCTCTTGTACTACATGATCTCCATTCTGGTTTTGACACTATTAATGTTAGTATACAAACGAGAAAGCTTAAAACGGGCTCTGAAATCTCTGATTCTGTGCTCACACTGGTCTCCTTCTCCTTCATTTCATGCTCTCACAATTCAAATGTGTTCATAGTATTACTAAAGAAAGCCTATAAAATATGAATGCATTCTAATAATGTTTACTGCTAGCTCAACAACATCAAATGTTTTCCATACAAAGCATTTGTATGTAATATGTATAAATTAATTTCTTAATAGTCATACAAAATATGTCATGTACTGTAAATATGCCTAAAACCTGTTTTAGATTATGTGTCTTGCTTAATTTAAAATGTTACCTAGAAGTTTCATTAAATCATGTTTTGTTTGACAATGCGGATACACCTGTTCGGAATTGGGAAGGTCATGGCAGTGTTTCTCTACAATTCGAAACAAATTGTTTTATTCATCTTGATTTGTATTTCATTAATCTTTTTAATGACAGCCAAACTTAGCTCGGCTGCATCGTTGAATTCATTCAAACTTCTCAAATTCTGATCATCAATGAAGTTGTTATTGGAGATCCATGTCTCTGGCTTATGGATGAGAAATGTTTGTGATACAGCCAATGAAGTGAAACGTTTCCAAGTGTGGTGAGATACAAAATCAGGAAGCTGCTTGTCATGTACGTGTGGAAGACTAAGCGTGGATGATGGACTGCTGTTTTCTGTCCAGAGCTGTAACCATGGCGACTTTATATTTGATTACACGTTTTTATAATGAATAATACACTGTAAAAAATTAAATTGGCTCCTGGAATACAACAGTATGGCCCTTTTTCTTAGTTTACTATTGTAATTTTTCCAGAATGGTCCTATTCCATAGCAATCATTGCCAAAAGAGAATATAATATTTTCATCAAAATTCGTTACATACTATAGCCTGCAGCAACACAGTACTAGAACCGGCGTGTTCGATTTCTGGTGTTTAACTTCAAATGCAATTGTAATGTAAAGGTGTGACTAATTAAGTTAATTCATTAAGTATATATCTACACTATCTTAGACGGTGCTTTATCAAACTTTGCCCCAAAATTTAACCATAGCGCAAATAAATAAGTGTTATAAGAAAACTTTTCATTTAAAAAAGCTAAAAGCTAAAGCTAAGTTTCAAGTCAGTTTCCTCACTAGAAAGCTCAGTCAGTGACGGGCGAGCCCAGGATTTTAACCCCTCACATACTGATCCGCGGTCGAGTGCCTTACCGACTTCTAAACTGGCTCCCGCCAATAACTCTTATTTTCACGAATTAGCTCCAGATCATTATGCAGAGTAGGCGAGGCATATGGAGTTTTAAACCACATCTTCAGATAAACTTTCATTATAAAATTGTTGAAGTGGCTGAGATACGACAACTCATGCACATTCAATCGAAACTGAGTGCGAAAGAAAAAATCTTGTTACCGTGGCGAGTTTATATTTGATTACACGTTTTTATAATGTAAGTCAGCTTCGCCAACCATCGAGCTCTGTGATAAACTCGAGGGGCCTGAATAGGCTGAATATGTTGAATATGCTGAATATGCTGAATATATGCTACATCGATACTACACCCTGCTCCGAGCAATACAAGTGATTGCGGCAGACGCTCCCGGTAATCGTCCCTGGGATGAAACCCCGACAGTTAGTTGTAAATAAAGGATATGATACCATCTCGAACTCAACTGATAGTAAAAGCAATGAAATCTCTGTTGAAGTTATACCAATCAATTGAGCATCAATATTCATAAAATCTGTCACCACTTGATGCTTGGCCCACTAGACGGTCCCAATACTACAACAAACACCATAGCTATGATGAATTCCATGACGTGATGCCTGCATGGAAAGCTGATCACATCCGTACCTAGATTTTCTTCAAGAAGTACGTAGGAACTATCGTGAACTCCTATGTTAAAGCTGTTGTAGTAAAGCACATGAATTAGACGCAATCTGTGATATTCCATTCCTCAAGGAGAATTAAAAACTGCTTTTGAACATGCCCCATACAATTGGGGAATGCTCAGTTTTTATTTGACTGATTAAAATAATGAATTAAATTACTATAGCCTTTGATAGAGAGTAGCCAGTTTAGTTATTCCATTCGAAAGATTATTCTGGTAAATTAGCTGTTAGACGCCAAAGGGAAGTTCCGCAATATGCACATCATCGAGCGAGTCTCCTAGAATTAACCAGTTCACAACATTTCATGAAATACAGATTAATTAATTATAAATTCCAAGAGAAGTGCAAACTACAACAATTAAAATCAGTTCTTCATCTTATTTTTTCTATTCTGACTTTATTTTGTAAGATATTACAGTAGCTGATATGTTAATAATAATAATCTTGAATTTGCCTTTAAAAAGGCTATTTTTAAAATATTTCGCGTGAAGAATGTAGAAAATTTATTGTACTGTATGCATGTATAGGCCTACAATATCTGCAGTATAAAAAATAGATGTACATCATCATCATCATCTTCACCTTCCCTAAAATCCCAGTTTATCCAGGGTCGGGTTACGAATAGACTTTCTCCAGATTGAAGTTTATCCATTCGTTTAAGTTTTGTGGCAATTACTGGAGCCTAGGCGCTCACCAACCTAATGCCCTTTCTGACGTTGGTATGGATCTTAGTGCATTAGGCGCCTTCTACGACACGTGCAGTCACCGGTTGGACTAATTCTTCAAACGACCCGGACCCAACACGGGGAAAAAGATAGATATACATCGAGAAGAAATACGTTTTTGTTGAAAGTAAAGTCACTAGT
Source organism: Enchytraeus crypticus (assembly GCA_905160935.1). NCBI lineage: Eukaryota > Metazoa > Annelida > Clitellata > Enchytraeida > Enchytraeidae > Enchytraeus > Enchytraeus crypticus. The sequence continues at coordinate 96,343 of CAJHZI010000268.1, forward strand.
TCTAAACAATATTAACTTAGGCAATGTAAACTTTTGAGGTGCATAATGTATGTTATTTTCATATTCACATTTTTTGTTTGTTTGTTGAACCCACATGTGTATGTAATTTTGTTCTGTTGATTTCTTGCTACCATTTGGTGAAATAAAGATTAATATAATGCTTGTTTAATTTGTGCAAAACTTTATTTATTTCCTTAGATTCAATAATTAATAACTCGAAATGCCAGTGTTTAACAGCGGTCCGACATAAAGTGTAATTGTAAAAATACAATGATTGATAGCAATATAAAATCCTAGATAAGAGAAACTAAACTTTTATGGGTCACAATTCTCATTAATAAAGAATTCAAAAATTCGTAAGGGGGAATCGAAATTATGTTTTACTGGACATCTAACGCAATCAGTGGAAACCTGAGTTGAATTTTGGTGTATTTCTAAAAATGACAGATATGCAAGCAAGTTTTTGTGTCCGGGTTGTTCGAATAATTGACCAACCGGTGACTGCGCGTGCTGTAGAAGGCGACTAAAGCACTGAGATCCACATCACGTCAGAAAGGGCATTCGGTTGGTGAGCGCGGTTTGTGAGCGCAAAGGCATCAAAAATTGGTCTAAAAATATCACGAATGGAAAAAAAGTCTCAAATAGAGGATGGACTGATGGATGACATGATGTAGGAGAGAGAGGATTTGAGACAGCCTATACGTATCCCTACCATAGTAAAACTGGGATTCCAGGGAAGATGATGGTGATGATGATGATGATGGTGATAGATATGCAAGCAAGCAATTCCTCATCTACCCTACGCTATTACCCCTAATGTCCTAGTGAATAGAGATAACCTTATTTGCAGAATCAATATATCGTATGTTATTAAATAAAGCTCAATAGATGATGTATATGTCATATCGGACTATATTTCACTCAAATTATTATAAGGACAGAATTCATGCCATTCAAAATTTGTGACTTAATGCAAAATTTGGAAAGCGTTTTAAAATTTATGTATAGCTGATATGTACGTGTAGTTTTAGTTTCACAAGATAAATGTCTCTTTTTTATTGCTCTTATTTATTGTTCATATCTAGTGTTACTATAGCAAGCTTTAATATATTTCACTTCGATAGCAATTATTATGTATATATATAATATTTATAATATATATATATATATATATATATATATATATATAATATTTCTATATATATATATATATAATATATATATATATATATATATTATATATATATATATATATATATATATATATATATATATACATACATACATGTAGAGAGAGAGCGAGAGAGAGAGTGAGTATTATTTGAAATTTGTTTCTGTGATTTTAAAAGGACACCTAAATAATTCTGAAATAACAAAGTTTTTATTTTTGTTAACTGATGCTATTTTTAGCTTTTATCTAAGTAATAGAATTTTATTAATAGCAATGCATTAAATTTGTGAACGCTTTAATTAAGCCCTTATGTGAATGTAGAAGTGATATTTAAATTCTCTTACCCCACACAGTTACATTCAGCGGCAATCCTGTACCATATCCGCCAGCTGCTTTCCATATTGTCTTCTCGGGTTTACCCAGTTGACTAATAAACACTAATTTACCATGTTCATTAATCAATCCACTAAGATACGGCAGACCAAGCCTCGTTAGGAAATTATACGCCGGAGACAGATATATCCATGGTTCATCTGCAGTTACTGCCATCACTATGATCTAAAGTATTCAATTCACTGTAGCGATATATAGGATATTTAAAATTATTTTATGTATTTCTGCCGTAAGTTTTGATTTATGCGATTACAGTCCTATAGACTATATTACAAGATGGAGTCTTAAGTCCAATTTTATTTTCTATCTATGTTAATGATTTTCTAGATAAATTTACTAAATATGGTTGTTATTTTAAGGGTATCGCTGTGAGGGCAATTATGTACGCAGATGATCTATTGTTGTTAAGCCCGTCTTTTTGTGAAATGCAACATATGTTAGATATCTGTAGCAGTGAGCTAGAATTGTTAGATCTGCAGATTAATGTTAAAAAATGCTCATCATTACGTATTGGCAACAGATACAACAAGAAATGTTGCAAACTATATCTAAAAGATAACTTAGTTCCTTGGACAGACGAAATTAAATATTGAGGAATATATATTTTGAATTCATCTAAATTTAAATATAGTTTTGATGCTGCCAAAATTAAGTATTATAGATCTGCAAATGCAATATTGGCTAAATTAGGAACTTCTAACAATAAGCCTGTAATTCTGAAATTAATATCGACCATTGCTCTACCATGTTTAACTTACGCATTGGAGGCTCGGTCCCTTAATAAAACAGAGTTAACTACTCTAAATAGTCCGTGGACTAAATCTTTTCAAAAGTTTTTAATACATATAACACAAATACTATAAAACATTGTCAGTTGTATACAGGGTAGATATCAATTTTGCACATAAATGCATTAAAGGTAATGTCCTTCTTATCGTCTCTGAATATGTCGAAAAATATAATGCTAAGATTAATATGTACAAGTCTGTCTATGGGCGACTTAGACAAGCTGGCAGCTCACTTCCATACTAATGCTCTGGATTTTAAAAATAACTACAGAGATGTAATAAATCTCAACTGTCTACAGTGTTGAAAGAAAAAATTGGCATATAATGCCAATAAGTATTGTTGTGGAAATTTTGGCAAATGTAACCTATGTGGTTTCAATATTGATGATATTGATGTGCTGATATTGCACTGGCTACTTTTCGAAATGCAGTTTATTGTTTTTCTTTATGTTCTATTTTCTTCTTTTTTGCACATTTGCGTATATTTTTATTTCTGTTTCTGTTTTGTGTGTGTTTTGGTTGCCCAAGTGGCGAATAAAAGGTACATATATTACTCTGCACATATTATTTAGCGAAATATTTTATTATAATGTTATTTTATTATCATTAAGACTATAGTCATTTTTAAATTTCTAATCAATAAAATTAAATTATTTCATTTTAGCCACATTTAGGGTAAGCCTTGATAATAAAAAATTTAATTCAAAACAAACAGAGTAGGTAAAATATAACTATTAGATGAAAAAAAGTAATATTAGAATAAAGGCTTAACAAAACAATATGAGCCAATAATAGAGTCATAAAAGGCATTCATCTAGCTAAAATGCTACATTAATTTTAACAGTCTAGAGCCATTTAAAAATTCTGGGGAATCTAAAACCCAATAAATTAGCCTTTTTAATCAAGCAAATAGAGCTAAAAACCCATAAATTAACGAAAGTGTAGTAGCCTGTAGATCTGGAAAGGATATCTTGAAATGAAGAGATATCATTCAATTCTTGTAGGCTACATATTCCTGGGGGGATATGTTCAGGAATTGTATGATAAGGCTGGAGAGCCAGTTCATGAGGATTTTAAGTTCGAAGAAGAAAATATAATACAAAGCAATAAAAGGGGCCCCGATATAACGATGAGGAAATTTATTCTGCAATTAAGAGGATGAAGAAGGGGAAAGCTGTCCGAAAAGAGGATATCCCAGCAGAATTCTTGAAAATGTTGGATGGAGAAACATTCTATTACTTAATGGAAGTATGAATAGAGGTGTACAATACTGATATTTGGCCAGACGACTTTACCAAATTAGTAATGATCCCAATTCCCAATAAAGCCAAAGCTATGGCGTATTCGGAAAACAGAAATCAGGTCAGTTTAATACCTCGTGCGTCGAAGATTTCATTAAAGATGCATTGAGTCGAAAGCAGATATGATACTAAGCAAGACACAGTTCGGTTTTAGAAAAGAGTGCGACACAAGAGAAGCAATAATGCGGGTCATTTGTGAAAGGGGCTTAGAATATGGAACTGGCGTTTTTTATTCTTTATGAACAATGAGAAGAACTTTGATAGGATTGATTGGATAACGATGATGAATATTTTGAAAGATTGGGAATTGACTGGATAGAAATAACACTAATTTTGAATTGGTATATGAATCAAAGAGCAGTAATTAAAATCCAACAAGAATACTCAGAAGAAGGTGAAATATGCCGTGAAGTAAGACAAAGTTGTGGAATTTCGCCGCTGCTGTTTAACCTTTACGCTGAGGCAATGATGGAGGAAGACATGAAAGAAATGGAAGAAGAAATAAAATTAGGAGGAAAATTATCACATATGTAAGATTTGCAGATGACCAAGGAATGATAGCGGGCAGTGAGACTGGACTGCTGAAGATAATGGAGTCTGAATGATTTCGCATTGAAATACGACGTAAAGAATAACGTCAAAAAGACAAAAGTGACGAGAGGGTCCCATAATGAAGGTGAAGATGTATCACAATTAATAGTACGAAATTGGAACAAGTAAGGAGTTTCAAATATACGGGTTATATTATAACCGATGATGGGTAATGCGAGACTGAAATTTGCAGTAGGATTTTACAAACAAAAGCGGCCTATGATAATAAGAAAGAACTTTTAACAAAAAGTCCAAAATAAGACACGAAGATAAAGATAGCGAAAACTTTGGTTTGGACCACGCCATTTTAGGGATGAACAACATAGACCTTAGGAAAGGAAGTTATCAGAAAACTAGAGGCTTCGAAAATGTGGATATGGAGAAGAATGGAAAGAATTAGCTGGAATTCAAAGGTTACAAATTAGGAAATTCTAGAGAGAGTTGGTGCAGATAGACAGTTGTGAAATTTATTAAGAAATAGGAAGAAGAGTTGGGTAGGACACATTCTATGGGGGAAATCTATTAAAATAAGTCATTGAAGGCAGAACGGAAAGAAAAAGAGGCTGAGGCTTGCCGAGATTAGGTATGTTGCATTATTTAAAGATCCGCTCATAAGTGGACCTGAAGAGTAAAGCGGTAGACAGAGAAAAATGGATGCGCTCTATGCCATGCATCTACCAGTAGGCAGTGCACTAGGAGAGAGAGAGCGATTATTGTTATTATTATTACTATTATTATGTTTGTTTAACCCCGGTGTAGAGAACCTGGGGTTTGATAAAAACGATTCAAGCAATATGTGCTGAATCGCTGCCCGGCTACTGGAGGTCATCAATCGGCTTAAAAGAATTGTTGAAGCAGACTGCATTAAATCTTTGCAAAGTCACGGAAAGCCTTTGCCAAAGAAAAGATGTCTCTCGCTTATCGCAGGTTTGCTCTCCAATATGTCTGCCTTTGTCATTTATAAAGTCAACTCCTTCGGGATTTATCGGGCCCATGGTTTCAATGGCCACAGGAACAACTTCATATCCTAAGGACAGACCACGGTATTTATCCAATTTCCTAGTGGCGGCATGAGCAGCAGCTCCACCGGCTGTGACGGAAGTCGTATTCAGGTAGGAGTTTGCCATAGTGTCAATGACCGTGACGTCCCATACGGCACATTTACCGTTGCACCAGGGCACTAATGTCATGCCGTCCGGACGCTTGCCGTCTAATCTAGACAACCCACTTGGTTCCTTAGAGGCAGGGATGTCGTTTAAATTGTGATGACGAGACATTCTACCTGAGCTTCGTTTGCAGGAGAGGCCGTGGAGACCTAAAGCATCGACTTCATGACCGCAGGGGCACATGTGAGGCTCGCAAGTTCTCGCCCCTAAACGGAAACTAACAGCTACTCGAATCGCCTCATTGTCTAAAAAAGCCAACAAGAAGCAAAAGGGAGAGCGTGAAGCCAGTCGCTGCTTCTTTTGGTTGAAACAGCTAGGAGTCGTGCTCTGTCTACTGCATTGGACTGGGATTCTAACAGACTGTTAAAAATCCGATCCACTATAGGACGGTCCCATGATTTCTGGTTTCTGACTGAAGTAGAAGGTGGAGCACTGGAGGTGAGGCTTTTGGACCAAACTGACAACGCAACGTCAATGGATCTATCGGCAGAAAGGGAGCACTTATGAAGGATGGCCTCTTGCAACTGCCTCGTTCCCATCGCTGATGCCAGGAAGGCTGAAGACGCGATATGGCAAACAAGACGAATTCCAAGACCACTCTTGCTCACCGGTAGACTGGCATGCTGCCACTGCAAATCAGACAAATCTGCGTTGATAACAGAGTCCAAGCATTGCCTAAGAGCCTCGTCGTAGTCTAAAGCCGCGGTTTAGAGAAGCTCGGACTAGAGCGCAGAATGTGCATAAGTTTATGTGCACTTAATGCAAGGATATTATTATTATTATTATTATTATTATTATTATTATTATTATTATTAGTAGTAGTAGTAGTAGTAGTAGTAGTAGTAGTAGTAGTAGTATGTGCTAGTTAGTCTTATGATATCACTGCTAGAAACCTTTTTTGGCAGCCTTGATAGGTATGACACCATTCTCTCAGCCTCGCCTTGGCGCCATGTGTCGAATCTTACAGCAGCACCATTACTGCATGTCTCTAAGTTAAACGTTACTACATTGACTCCACGATATAAACCTCCAACATATTCTGAAACATAAAAATTTGACAAACATACTGTCCCTTAAGAACATACCATTATCATACTGTCCAATCGTTATTCTGCAGTATAGTATATATTTAAATAAATTAAATGTTAATTTCTTTCTTGAACAATGCAATGGCACTAAAATTTTATTAAGATGAACAATTGATAGCCACGTGCACATTAAGAGAAGAGAGAGAGAGAGGGACATTATAAACGTGCAGTGACGTATTGGATCATGAAGAAACACAGATATGAGAAATATAATTTAATCTTTATTATGTCAAACTTACACTTAAGATATTGTAATGATACATAATTATTTTGAATTATACAGTAATAAATTAAATGACATGGTAATTATGAATGTATAAAATGCCTGCAGTCGGATGTAATCATTAATTTCTACGGGGAAGTGCAGATATTAATTTCAATATAAAGAAAAATATATATACTTAGCATTATGTTCGATGCATTGTTTGTCAACAAACGACTGTCAGCTGTTGCGTCGTCACGTGAACGGTGACTTAATGACTTTTTCGGACAATTATTTTTCTCAATTAATTCTTCTGAACTAAGATTCAAGCATTATTGCATATCATTCCATAATGCAAGTAAATTTTTAATTACTAATATACCTTATTCTATTGTAGGCAAATTGTCTCGCCTCGAACGCTATCATGAAGGCTTCGAGTCCAAGCGGTGGTGATGCAACATAAATAACTAAAAGCTGCCGATTATTGACGGGAAATGTGAGACTGAAACATGCAGTAGGATTGCACAAGCAAAAGCGGCCTTTGGTAATAGAAAAGAACTACTAACATAAACTCTGAAGAAATATACACAGATAAAGATAGTGCAAACTTTAGTTTGGACCACACTATTGTATGGTTGTGAAACATGGACCTTAAGGAAGGAAGATAATAGGAAACTTGAGGCATTGGAAATGTGGATTTGGAGAAGAATGGAGAGGATTAGTTGGACTCAAAAGGCTACAAATGAGGAAGTTCTAGAGAGAGTTGGCACATATAGACAGTTGATAAATGTATTAAGAAATAGGAAGAAGAGTTGGATAGGACACATTCTAAGGGGGGAAGGTCTATTTAAAGAGGTCATAGCAGGTAGAATGGAAGGAAAAAGAGGCAGGGGCAGGCCGAGATTAGGTATGTTAGATGATTTCAAGACCCACTCATATGTGGAAATGAAGAGGAAGGCGGAAAACAGAGAAGAGTGGAGGCGTTATATATCATGGACCTGCCAGTAGACAGTGCACTAAGAAAGAGAGAAAGAGAGAGATGGTTTACATCAACAAAAATTAAACTCAATGAAATGATACCATTCGACAAAATAACAGTAAACTTCTTAAAAAGCAACATTTTATACTAAATAGAAGAAACTGCAATGGCGTCCCGTCTCGAAGTAATAAGTTATTCCCTAGTATTGCTCAAATTAATATTCAGAATTATGCCCGGAATTTTATATCAGAGAATGTATATAAACAGACAGCTCCCTTATCTCATTTTAAATAAATTAGAAACAATATTAATCCTAGCGTTTTATTTTACGGCCAGGAATGACTAATCTATCTGCTTAATTGTAGGTCTTGTTCTTTTCTAACACTAATTTTTACTGTTTAGAAATGTTAACAGCTGATATCTTACCTGCAGCGCCACTCGCATCATAGTGTAGCACATTGTTGAATTTCACAAAACCTTTGAACGTCACTGGTGAATCTTTCTTTCCCCAACTCAGAAGCTGAATCTTGCATTCTGTATGATCATGCATAGTTACATTGATAGTAAAGCGCAAGTAAATCAAAACAATAAATTTGTAAATCTTTTATAATGCTTAGTGGAAGCTCTCTTCTTCTAACTCTACAAGACAAAAATTTCTTGAAATATCTTCCTGTAATGCCCTCTAATAGACGTCACCTCTAAGTGACGTCTAATAGAGGGCATTACAGGAAACTGGAAACTGGCAACAGGAAACAGGAAACAGGAAACTGGCATTACTGGATACTAGAGCAGTCTTTACAACCCTTTTCCTAAACTCTTTGCTATCCATCGCAGATTCACATACGCCACCATCCGCAAGATTGAATATGAAATATAGGCCTAATAATTATACTCAAGTCGTAATTACATTGTCTACTTAAGACAACGAGTGGGAAGTGAGAACCAAGTTATTTATTTGCCCACACAATAACCATTATGAATAAATAAAAAATCATTCTTAATAATCAAATTAACGAAGTCTACATTTGACATAAGGCAATGTAGTTTCGATTGAATTAATGTTTTGTTCCTCGGATTACAGCACGAAAAAGTCTGAATAGAAATAACATGACAAACCTGATTTTTTTAAAGGTGATCTGTTAGGCCCAAATTTGCTTCGCTGCAAATGAAAATAGCAAGCAATATACAATGTAACACAATATCTAAATTTAGACCTACAAAAGACATTATGTATTTTTTATTTTTTCTTAGTACGAGGTGATGCCTAATTACATACGCACTCCCAGTGACAATTGTTCACTGAGGATCTTGATAGATATGCATAAAATGTAGGCCTAGTAGGTCTTTTACTAAACTGCTAAACAAGTTTGAGAAATACAGCAACTAGGGAGTCATAAATGAAACATTTTGTCCCCGACGCCATCTCGATACTAGTATGAAAATAGTGTTCGGCCCTACACCGTGGTGAAGTTTTAATTTTAAATCTGTTTCCCCGAAGTCCCGTAGAGTTAAAACTGCTACCGCTGTTACTTAAGCTGATTTTATTCTACAAATTAATCTAACCACATTTCAATATTATTTCATTTTAAAATAGTAGAATTGCTTTAATAAAAATATTTCAAAACAGTAAAATTTAATAAATATTGATTGATGCATATTGATAAACAGTGAGGAAATAGGAAACCATTTGACAGGTTTATACCAGACAACATTGAAATTCTTGATAGAATTGTGTTAACAAAATCGGAGTTTATTTTACCGCGGCAGTTTGGCCTACGCCTACTTGTTTCTCACTTATCGGTAATATTTCAACTGATCCTTAGTAGGGCTACCACGACAGTTCCGTCATATTAAAACCATTATTTTACGTTGTTCTTATTATTTTGTCGTTGTGCGAAGTTTCTTGCCCTCATCTTTGGCAAACGTCAACAAATTGTTAAAATCTTATCTTCGCATAGTCTGGATAACATATGTTAACATATGGTATATATGTTATCCAGACTATGCGAAGATAAGATTTTAACAATTTGTTGACGTTTGCCAAAGATGAGGGCAAGAAACTTCGCAACATGGCTCTTTGACTCACAATATTGAAAAATTTATTGCAGTCCATATCAAACTGCTAGCTTACATTGTAAGCTTTTCCCATACTCATAGTAAACTATTTCACTTCATCTTTATGTATTTCTTGTGTTCATTTTATCTGTAATGAAATAAATGATTGAATTCAATTCAGGCAATACTCACGATATTCAGCTTATTGTAGTATTATTTACTTTTTACATTACAGTATCATATTTATTTTTTTGTTCGCTGTATTTCCTAACCACCTTGTTCACTTTCATGATTACGCCTACTAGTTACGATGGATTGTGTTTGTTATTTCAATAGTAAGAAAAAGACAGTTGAAAGATCATAACAGTATGATCTCAATAAATAAGTAGATAAATAAATATCAAAGCTCACGATAATTAAAAAATTCCGTCCTGAAGTACATCCACAAAATATTAATTAAAACTTATTATAACAAACCCGTTGTGAGATACAGCCAGGAACCTGAATGTAGTTATATGTGACGTTATTAAACACTTCACATCTCTTCGTTGATTGGTAATAAGCGAAGGAAGCACAGTTCTTCTGCAATTGAGTCACACAACGTCGTAAACAATCCATCTGTGAACCTCCATATGTTGTCGGTAGACTTGCATATTCGGCAGGGCAGAGAGCAGCACCGAGAAAGTTGGTTATGATGGAAAACTCCCATCTTACGTTGCATTGGCCTTCTGTTGATCCTACTACAACTGAACTTGTGCCAAGGAGTAATATGATTATTGCTACTTTCATGTTATAAATAAATATTTTTTATTTACAAATTTCTACATTAATTTCTCTGTAACGATAACTGAATTGTTACATATACTGGAACTTTGTTATAAATTGTAAATACCTGAATGGCAATAGATAATATTCTTTCAATTTTTTCTGTTTAGCACTTCTTCTCTTCTTCTCTAAGTGCCGTGCCTGTTCCAAGCCTGGGCGGTCATGGTCATATTCCTCCATATGTCTCTGTTCATTGTTGCTCTGAACATCTCTGTTTCAGTTAACTTCATCCATTTGCTAAGACTTTTAATAAACGTCATTCGTTGTGGACCCTAGCATCTTTTTCCTTCTATTATTCCTGTCACTATGGTATTTTCAACTATTTTGTTCCGCATAATGTGTCCGAAAAATTTCATCTGTTGTCGTCGTATTCGGTTCAAAAGATCACGACAAGTTGACATTCTTTGTAAAACATCTTCATATTTAACGTGGTCTTTATAAGATATACGTAGCATTCTTCTATAGAACCACATCTCTGTTGCTTCTAGTTTAGCACTTACACGTTGCAAAAGACTTGTTCCATGTGTACCAATTCAGTATTCATCAGTACGATGACATACGAGTCTCAAATAGATCATATTACAATTGATTTAGGTTACACAGAAGGAAGAAAGATTTGCTATATGAATATGAAGGAAATGACAAATTTTAGTTGCACTCAATCATATACTACAGGAAATAGTATTATCCTGGAAAGAGTATTAGAGATAGAAAGTGGACACTTGCAGGCTGCTGCCAACGGAGATTAGTAATATTAGATGATTTATAGATCCATTCATATTTGGGCAATGAAATAAATTCAGTAAGAAAGACTTAGAGGAGATTATTCGCTATGCTATACGTGTACGCGCACATGGTAGGCAGTTCAGTACAAGAGGGAGAGAGAGAGAGAGAGAGAGAGAGAGAGAGAGAGAGAGACAGTTGAATCAATCAGAAGTATGACTTAAGAGTTTCAGTAATCCAGTAAGCGAACTCGCAACGTACCTTCCTCGTAATCATGAATAAATATTAAACATAAAGCCTAGGTCTACTAACGTACTGTTTCTGCCATTAACCTTAAAGTACGTACATTTTCAGACAAGTAGAGGCTTGTCAGCTAATGTTGCACTATTCTAAGACTTTCGATCAGCAATGATCGGACCTCTTACAAGGGATTCCCAGAAACATAAACATAGTGTAAAAACTCCTTAACGATGGTTAAATGATAAGAACTATGGAACTGACTCGTATTCCTAAAGAATATCCATTTCCTAAATAAATAATTTACTGACAATTGATTGCAGAATGGCCAGTAATTGAGTTTTATCTCTCATTATCGCTCTCTCATTTTCTGACTCTGTCAGTCTGTCTCTTTCTCTCAATCTTTCACACTAACCTCACGCAATCTATCTATCTCTCCTTCTCTTCATCCACTTTTCCCTTTTCTCTCTGCAATAACTCTGTTCGAACAGGAAGCTACTAATCCATCTGAGCTAAATTGTCAAAGAAATGTCAATAATCAGGAGCCTACATTTAGTCAGCTGAGCAGAGCATTGACATATTAGCTCACTAGCAGGTTTGACCATGACCATGAGGGCGATATCACCTTCCCTTCTCACTCTATCACTTAATTGCTAAGCTCCGGATTGCGTATCTGTGGATATTGAATAAAGATTCGTGTGTTCGTGAGCTGAGGATGGCAAAAGAGGACCCACGTCACTATGAAATATTTTTCCCCAGGATTAAATGGTAATTAATCCTTCTAAATGGGGAAGGCCACGGGAAACCACCTCAGAAGCAATACTTTTCCCAAGCCATAGGTTACATAAGGTACAGTTAAGGCATAGACTTTGTGAAGGGATTAAAATGTTGATCTAAGGAGTGCTCTTATTTAGCGAAAATACAGACTTTGAGTGTGAACATGCATGTTGAACCTGCAAATTGGCAGTGCACTGCAGGAGAAAATGTTCAATTTATGCGAACATGAACAGGAATTCTGAAAACAGATAAGAGTGGAGACGTTATAATAGAGAATGGATCTGCCTGTAGGCATGCAGCACCTTGAGAGAGAGAACGAGAGAGAGAGAGAGGGAGAGAGAGAGAGAGAGAGGTGGGGAGAGAGTGAGTGAGTGAGAGAGATCAATTATTCAAAACTCTTTAGAGTTTGCCCGCATCATGTATATGTAGGTGACCTAACCGTCTTGACTTGAAATCATGAACGAAGCTTATTGATATGCTAAAGCACTGTTTCTAACGTTAATCGTTAAGAGTGCTAGACATGTAGAAACATGAAAATTAACTTTGCAGTTATCTAACAATTAATATCATTATTGTTTTTGACTTTTTGGATATTCTATAGAATTTAACTAAGGAAATCATCAATTTCCAGCAAAAAACAGTACCGGGTGGATATTGGATAATTAAATAATTTAGCCGATATCTCATTATTTGCGAGAATTGTAAATAACTCAGCTATAACTTTGTGTCTTTCTATAGGTCTCTCTAAATCTCCCCTCTACATAACTCTGTCTATATCAATATCACTCACTATTCCTATCCCTATATATATATATATATATATATATATATATATATATATATATATATATATATATATATATTCTCTTTCTCTGCATCAATATCTTTATTTATACAATAACTCTGCTCACACTTGAAGCTGGCGATCTATAGAAATAAAACAGCTAAATTGGCCTAAATTAAGGACGGGATTTAGCGCACTTGGTTTACCTGGTCGTCAATTGAACGAAGTTAAGCTATGTAGCGCCCGGTTAGTACTTTGTCGAAACCACCGAGGAAAACTGAGTGTTGACAGCTTCGAAGGAGAAAATTCCGAGGGCGTTGGAAGGTTATTCTTAAATCCGCGTGGCTACTATCTTTGCGCCAAGAAAAGGCAACTACTATTAGTAACCATGTGCTGTGGCTCCTGTTTGTGTAGAGTCTGCAAGATACGTCCATAACATTGCCCATTGGCGAAGAACCGAACGTTAAATTCTCATTGAGTGATTGATTAATTGATTCGTTGATTGACTGATTGATTGATTGAAAAGTGACACGGCTCACGGATGCCCAAATGTGGCTCGACTCTGAGATCACAGCTGTAACCGGGGCAAATGGCTCAGCTTCGAAACTGTAGGCCCATTTATACCATACAGTGGAAGCTGCGTATTAATTACTTTAAGAGAGTATTCAGCACCATTAGCCGAAATCTGCTTTAAAATAATGGCTCAGTGACTGACTCTTCGTTGCATACAAATATTCCAACCAGGGATTTTTTGTGAAAAAGTGGCACGGCTCCCAGTATAGATATTCGTGCAGGCTCTGGTAGTGGCACAGGTAGGCACTGTAATTTGAATACATTCAAATAAACATATGTACTACTCATGCTCATTTGTATTTTATGGATTACGATATTAAATTAAATTATCGAAGTAGTTCAGGGTGAGTTAGCAGTTTAGTTGTTCCGGTCAGTGGACTATTTTATTAAATTTATTTTCAGACGCCAAATGGAAGTTCCTCAAACTCTACGTCATCAAGCGTCTCTCCTGAAATAAATTAGTTAATAGCGTTACATGGAAAAATTTAATATACTTACACTAATACTAAATACACGTAAAAGTACAATAGTTGTGACATAATGTATGTTCACACTTAAATGCGACTACAATTGATAAATGCAATAAGAAATAGGAAGAAGCATTTTATGGGTCACATTCTAAGATTACTAATGGAGGTCTAAGACGAGAGAATAATTGGATAAAGAAAGTCAGGCACACTGAGATTATGTGTTTTGATTTAAAGATCCCTCACATGTGGACATAAGATAAAAACTGTAGACAGAGTAAACCGTAGAGTGGAGGCGTTATATACCATATACCTACGAGAATGCTAAGATCTCTCACTAAGAGAGAGATAGAGGAAGATAGAATTTGTAATGCCGTATAAATTCTAGTGTAAAGTATCTCATTACAAAATAGAATTTACTATGAAACATTAGGTTGCAATGACATTAACGTCACGTCAGGATCAAAAGCACAAAACTTCTCTTTAAAACGACCCGACACTTTAGAGCTATCGTCGCAGGACTTATTTAAATTTATTAGTACCTTCAAATCCAGAAATACCAAAGTCGTATCCGAGCCTGATGCCTTTAAATCCAAAGCCAAAGACTACAAATTTCACATTCAAAGCTAAATAATAAGGATTTGATTTTGGAATCCGAAAAAAACTAAGTTAAAATCTTGTCAAATGGAAGGTTTTAGGATTTTATCATTATAATAGAAAGTAACTAATGAGCAGTAAATTATCACTGTTACTGTCCGGATTGTTAACATATTAGATGTATTATGTAATTTAGTTACCCCAAACTGTTAAATTTAGCGGCAATGATGTTCCAAATCCAAGACTCGCCTTCCATATTGTCTTCCATGGTTTACCCAGTTGCATAATCCACGCTATTTTACCTTGTGAGTTAAGTATCCCATTGTTAAGATATGGCAGACCAAGCTGATTCAGGAATCCATAGGCCGGATACAGATGTTGCCATGGTTCATCTGCGGACACCGCTATAACGACGATCTAACATGTTCAAGCAAATCACATAGTCCACAGTAACAATAATAATAGTAATAAAAATAATAATAAATTTTAATTTTACAAATACAAGCTGATGGCCTCGAGTAGCCGGGCGGCGCTTCAGCACGTATTGCTCGAATCTTCTTTAAGAAACCTCGGGTTCTTTACACCCAAGGTGGAGCAATTAAATGATAATAATAATCAATTATCACCCTGGGTGTCTTTCCATCTAATTTAAAAAATGCCGTTTGTCGCTCCCTCTTTTGAAGAACGCTTATTTGCCTAAATATGCAGAAAAATGAACTTTGTAACTCAAGGCCTATTTCTAATCCTCACTTCATTTCCATAGCCCTCGAAACTCGAAAGTACTATACTTGCATACTCATGTCTTTTCTGCGTTTAGATTCGTTTTCACCACTCTTACTTTTACTTTATCAATCTGCCTATCGTAAATTCTATTCAACTGTAACTGTACTAATCAAGACTCACGATGATCTCGGTCAAGCCATTGACGCACAGCACGGATCTGCCCTAGTTTTCTATCGATCTATCTGCTGCTTTTGACGCCTTGAACCACAGTGTACTCATTTCTAAACTTAAATATTGCTTCGGAATTTCTGACAAGGCTCATGGCATAATTTCGCCGTTCCTCTTACAGCGTACCCAATCTATAATTATTGAAAACACTTTATCACCATCCAGCACTCTACCCTCTGGAGTCCCTCAGGATTCTGTGCTTGGTCGCATTCTTTTTATCCTATTTACCATTCCATTAAATCACTTGCTAGCTAATTTGATGCTGAAATTTCAAGTTTACGCTGATGATACCCAGATTTACATTTCGTTCTCTATTCCCGATACTTTTGATGCTCTGTCCAAGCTTAAATCTACCCTTGATCTAGCTCACTCTTAGTTTGTCGCTGGTCGGCTCGTTGTCAATCCTTCTCAAATTTCATACCTTCTCATCGGCAACCCAATTTAGAGTAATTAAATATCTACCTCAACTTTAACTTTTCAAAATATCCTTTTAATATTTATAGATTCTGCACGTAAACTTGGTGTAATTTATTATTCAAATTTCAACTTTAAAACGCATTTTTCAGCAGTCTATCTTCTTTTTCCATATCCGTCAGTTACATCAAATACGTAAGTCCATTGATAATAATTCTGCAACTATTTTTGCAAATACGCTTGTCCATTCTTTACCAGAGTATTGTAACTCCCTGCTGAATGATCTCCCGAAGCCCTCAAGAATTCTTCGCCAAAACGTACAAAATTCTATTTCTTGAGCCGTCTGCTATGTAAAAATATTCAAATCCCACACCTCTTCTTTTCTTAAGAAACTGCACTGGCTTCCAGTCTACAAACGAATAAAAATCAGGATAGCTTCCTTGACTTACAAAGGTTTTAATTATGGTAAGCCATCCTATCAATCTAACCTTTTATCAATCTATCAACCCTATCGTAGTCTTCGCTCCTCTAGTAACAATCTTCTCGCTGTGTCGAACATTTAATCTGTCATGGGTAGACGTTCCTTCATGTTTTCCTCACTGATATTATGGAATTCTCTGCCACAAGATCTTGGATCTTGCAATTTTATTGATACTTTCCTGGGCAAGTTAAAAACCCATCTCTTTCCGCCATAGATCTAAATTTAACTCGCTTGCCGTGGATTTTGGACTTGCATTGCTTTAATCTCTCTTTCTCTTCAGATCTCTGTGTACTCAGTCGTCATCGACTGGTGTTTTGGCGCCTGTTCTTGCAAATTATTGAAGAGACGTCCCTGATATACTCTTATGGCGAGGATTCGGACGTCAAGTTCAAATTGCTTGAGTGAGTGGGTGATTAATTGATTGATTGATTGATTAGTTGATTGATTGATTGATTGATTGATTGATTGATTGATCGAGCTAGTCTTATATTATAACTACTAGAAACCTTTGGTGGCAGACTTGATATATATGATATCATTCTCTCAGCCTCACCCGAGATAAAAGTGTCAAATCTTGCAGCTGCACCGTTACTGCATGTCTCCAAGTTAAACGTTATTAGATTTATTCCACGAAAATAGCCGCCAACATTATCTGAGACACAAAAGTTAGACAAACATATTGTCTTATTTAATTAAGTTAAAATTATGAAAATATGAATTGTCCAAATCTTAATTCAGCAGTAATAATTAGGTCTACTTGAAAATTGTAAATTGCTAATTTCTTATCTTTAATATTGTAGTATATTTAAAAGTTACATACAGATAATCGCTTGGTGAACATCCAAACTGAGAAAGCGAGTTAGAGAGAAATGGAAAGAGCGAGAGAGATTTGGAGAAAGGAAGATTGAGATAAACAGAGAAGAAGAGAGACATTGAGAGAAGGAAGGAGAGAGAAACGTTTTATAAACTTTGATGCGTCAGAGTTTTGATTTATTTTAAAATATAGTCTATTAGTTCTGGCTTAGACAATTACTCTTAATTGCCTTTCAGCGCAATTTTTTGTAGCGCTACGAAACTTCCTTAGTTGGGCATGTAGATTTATGGCCTTATTTGGAATGTTGTCTTGGTGGTTTTGAGGCCAGTCATTGAGTAGCATCCACTTTAAGTAAATGCCATTAATTTCAACCATAAATGATTTGCTTCGACATACTAAAATTGAGAGCATTTATTTTTTTGCATAAGCCAACAATAAAATCAACTTCTAAGAAATCAAACTATGATTATTAATGGAAGATATAGCAAGGACGTAGCGAAAAAATTTCAATATTACAAAAACTACTTTTTGTGTTTAAGGCTTTAAAAATATTAACCTTCTGCTATTTATTTTCCATTTATTTGACTCACAGTAACATTCATTATTATGCGGTAAATAGGATATCAGAGAATGCAGCTAAAGCGAAGTCACTGTTATCATATTTTTCATGTAATTATTTAAATATTTTAAGCAAAAGTGTAATAGTTTACTATAACTCTCCAAAATTACTAATTTATCTGCATAAACATATTTGTGATAATTTTCTAACAACAATTGTTCATGGTAAATTCAAAACCACTGTTGACTTACTTATGTAACCACTGGTGTCATAGTGTAGCACATTGTTAAATTTCACAAAACCCGTGTAGTCCACAGGTGAATCATACAGTCCCCAACCTAGAAGCTGAATATTGCAATCTACAATACAATTCACAGTTGCATAGAAAATATGATATCATAAGAAAATCAACACTATAGAATTATGGAGTCATGTACAATTACATATACAGTATATTACCTCAGTGAATAAATTCAATTTCAATATTATATTTGAAGGCCAGCTAGACTAATGGCAACTAGTAATCGACACTATATAAAGTTTGTGAGTTCAAAAAGTTTTAATGCACCTTTGTCAGGGTAGCTGCAGAATTAAAACCTATCACTGCACATGATATAAGATAATACATACAAAACCACTCGATAAATATTATTTATTCTTGAACTAGAAGAGTCTACATAATATTTTCTACAAAAGGCATTTTGTTTGTCAGATATTGCTAGTTCGTGGAATGTGGCATGAAAAATATCTTTAAAAAATTTTAAATTTCAAACCTGCTTTGTTTAAGGGTGACTTGTAAGGACCAAATATGCTTCTCTGCATATGTAAACAATATATAATATACAAAGTGGCTTTCAGAACGTAACGAGAACGAATAAATTATAAAATATAGCGAAGTCTCAAGAAATTCAAATTGTCAGTAACGTTTTCCGAAATGTCCTTTTTAAAAATAGTTTCCTTCAACAGCATTCAAATCAAATCAAGACTATTTTGTTTCAGACACATAAACAGGTCCAAATTGCGTTCAATGCATGTCAAGCAATGTATTTCTACCAAGTGGCAACAGTTAGAAGAATGAAGATGCCGCTCTGATAGAGCTAAGTCGGTATTTGTCTTAACTTGATTTAGCGACACACTGATCATCAATGATGTCGCAATAGCTTTTCATTTCAAATCATTACTCCTCATTCCGAACAAATGAAATTCCCATGGTGCAAGATCAGGACTGTATTTTGGATGTAGTAGAGTAGTTCACCCCATCTTTTACCCAACTTCACATGGGAGCATACATGCTTGGTTGACGATTAATAATTTAATATTTGGCTCTCTATATTTTAATTTCTCTATTTATCCGGCTTGCAGTTTAGAAGCAAATAAAACTAATGTAATTTAAAACGTTTCTTTGGCCGTTTATCTTCAAATGTAGGCCTGTGTGATAATGAAAATAAATTTTTCACAAAGACCAACTGAACAATGCAGCGACAGCAAGAGCTAAAGGACTAGACAAACAGGTACCATTTGCTACAAAATATGCTATATATTTTAAATGAAAATCTCTGCCACTTTAAGTTTGGAAAATCTAATTAAGATTTGCCGATTTGATTACTAAATTGAACGTCTCAAAACATGTAATCAAAATTTAGATAACATATCCAACTATCGCTAAATTCAAAGACACTTAACCAATCTGATTACTTACACGCTGTGAGATACACCCAGGAACCTGAATGTAGTTATAGGTGACGTTGTCAAACACTTCACATCTCTGTGATGATTGGAAATAAGTGAAAACTGAACAGTTGGGTAAGAGAGAGACACAACGACGTAAACAGTCTTCTTGTGAAACTTCGTAAGTTGTCGGTAGACTTCCATACTCTGCAGTGCAGAGAGCAGCACCGAGAAAGTTTGTTACGATAGAAAACTCCCATATTGCGTTACATTGACCTTTTCCTGATCCTATAACCACTGAACTTGGTCCAAAGAGTAAGATGATTATAACTCTTTCCATAGAGCAAACTGATATCAATTTTGCGTTTAACGCTTAAATTAGATTCTCTGTCACGTACCTGATCTATTCCATACAGTGAAACATTATGTTAAATTTCAATAAATTGAACACTGTACAAGATTATAGCATTATCAGACAATTGTTGCCAATCTTTAAATAGATCATCTGCATATATATGTACAGTATTTATATATATATATATATATATATATATATATATATATATTTCAACAAGTGAATTCAATCTTTCGTTATTCCTCAGTACCATGTCATGTCAGTTTCAAACACTGATGCTTTTACATGTGTTAACTTTATGTTCGCTGAAGCACATTAAATCAGTATGGTTCTTCAAGAATCGCATCCCCAATTTGAATTCTAGAAGTCGCTATAGAGTATCATTATTAGCGACATATTACTATCAAAGGAGACATTTGCATAAACGGTTCAAAATGTAGCAACTGCTTGTTTCTCTAAAATTTAGTAGACAATAATATGCAATAGTGTCATAAACTCAAATATTTTAAAGTTGTAGCTAATGCGCTAGTGTTTCAGGAGTCATTTGATCACCAGTACTGTGTCGTAAGTAGAGAAAAATCATAAATCCATCTACAATGAAAAGTAAAACTTAAATTGCAGGGCTCTTTTGAATCAAGAATTTCCTACCTCTTATCTTCGTTCTAGTAAGAGAAAACAATTAGCATGAGCAGAGAACTAGATTTTAATTCGCTGCAATTTTCAAATTCGTTACTAGATCATTTGAAGTACATTAAATAATATGAAATCATGAGTACAACGATGTATAGACGCTGAATATTGTAAAATGCTATTGATATTTTGCAATATTACTCTATCTCTCTAAATGATGCACTTGCAGAGAAATGAAATGCCATCTATTAGCTACGTGCACTGCTATTCAGAATAAAACAGAATAAATATTACCTAGTTTTATGCCCATAAGGTTAGCTTCCGTTTTCCACACACTCATTCATTTTGTCATGTAATGATCTATTGATTAATGTTACCATTAAAATGATGATTGGTTTATTATTTTGGCTACTGAATGACTGATTTATATACTGCTATATTAACTAGTTGATAGAAATATTGGTTTATGGAATGTTTAACCGATTGATTAATTTAAAAATTATATAAGGGAAAGATCAGTTAATTTATTAATTAATAGATTTAATGGTTGATTTTCATTTAACTAATAATGTAATTCCTCAACACATCAAAAAGGAGAGATAATTAGCAAGCTATAGATGAAGTAGTGTACAGTATAGATATTAACGACAAAATAATTGACAAAGGAATAGTCCCAAATGATCAAAATAGGCTAATTCTGCGGAGTGTTCGCTATTTACTCTTGGTCGATGACCTTAGTAAAGATAACAAATGATCGCCTTCAATGGCAAGCGAATATGATATTGTGTAGGACAACGTTGGGTTTTGGAGACAACCGCAGCGTAAGATAAGCAAATTAACGCTTATACTTTGTCAACAATGCTTAGAACATTGGCATTCCGCGTTTATAGAATCTATCGATTTTTGGGATGTCAATTTATAGGATAGAACGAAACGGTGTAGCGACATTGTATCGTATGCACGCCAGAATCAACAGGCAATATAACTAATTTTTTCCAAGGAAACGATGAAGTCAAATTAAAATATATGAAACGAGATTAGAAACGACAAATAGTTTCAAATACTTAATTCACATTATTGCAAATGATGGGAAGCGTGATTGAGATACGTATTTCGATATAAAAGTTATATACTGTGTGTAAGAGACACATGTACCAAGATTCTGTTTTATTCTTTAACCACACGGATCAACTCCTATTTCTCTTACACTTTCCATCAGTATGTAGTTGAAGTCGGGATACAGGCCTACTAAAAAAATTTCAGTAAACAAAAAATAGTAAACAAATAATTTGACAACATATCAAGTGACAATAAATTCATTACGGGTTGGATAATGTATGAGAATTATTGAATTATTGCCCTAGATATCTATAATAGCATATCGATTTCATAAACAAAAACATTTATGACTTATTAATTGCTAAATAGGCAATGCTCAAATCATGTATCTCCCTTTATATCTCTTTCTCTCTCTTTCTCTTGCTCACCCTATCTCTTATCTCTCTTTTTATATCTCTTTCTCTAACTCTCTCTCTCTCGCTCTCTCTCTCCTCTCTCTCTCTCCTCTCTCTCTCTCTCTCTCTATCCCTCTCTCTCTCTCTCACTCTCTCTTTTTCTAACTATTTCTCTTGTTCTCTCTCTTTTACTCTCTGTCTCTCTTGTTATAACTCACTCACTGTCTATCTATCTCATGTTCTCTCGTGCTCTCTCTCTCTCTCTCTCTCTCTCTCTCTCTCTGTCTTTCTTTCTCTGCACACACACACGCACACACACACGCACACACACACATACACATACACACACACTCTCTGATACAACTTCAAACTTGCGATCTCTTGAAACAAAACAGCTAAATGTGAAGAACTCGGAGCTCGTCATAACATTGTTATAGAGTGCCGAACTACCAGTCACTGCCAGGTAAACAATACGACAATGCGGTCATCAACCCGAGCCTCTCTCGCTACTGGATGGAGTAATGAATATAACCCCAGCAGAATCCCTTTAAATTCATTATTTAAATTGGAAATACACTATGAACACTCCAATTCGTCCATACGTTCCTGACATCATCCCTTGATGAGGAAACGGACGTTAAACCTTTATTATTATTATTATTATTATTATTCATAGTTCTTCAGTACCTCAGTGATGGAGTAAGTGTTGCGATCGTCAATTCATCTCGTAGATGCTCTTGAGTCAGGCAAATATGCTCAGGCGTCAATTTTAATGTAACATATTACGGTCACTTAGGAACATAGTTCAGTATACTCAAATATGTTGGACAACATCATTAAGAAGTGTGCCATGGAATATGGGACTTAACTCAACTTCTATATTACTATTAAAGATATTCGTTCAGTAAGTACTGCCTTTTTGAATGAATTTTTTCCAGAAAATTCTGTGGCATTTCAATTTATAAATATTTTTACCTAATTTAAAATCAATCAATCAATAACAGTTTAACGTCCGGCTCCTCACTATAAGGCAATGTCAGGGACGTCAAAAAGTTGGATGTTTGCATATATCATATACATCGCCAGTTATTGTGTATAAAATATTTGTAATTTTGACAAATATTGAAATTTCGCTAATATCGCAAAAATTTAGAAATCGCATTTTTAATGTTAGGCATATTGGGAGCATTGCACTACGTAACTAATCCTAGAAAATCTAGTAGCCTTTAACCTAATATCTTAATTCCTATACTCTAAACATCTGCAATTGAATATCTTGACTTTACAAATTGTTCACAATGATTATAGCGGCTGCAGAACTTCAAAAACTATCTATGAGCTAATACGCCATTTTTCGCGATGAGTCAATACCCCAAACATTCCGAGTCATACATACCGAGTACATGATTTGAAATTTCACTATTTCAGATTGAATGGCTGCTTCCAATCATTTCATTATTACATAGCGAAGCATAGAAATGATATTATGCAATAGTCTCTACAAAATATTATGCACACCGGCAAAAACTGGAGGGGCTAGAAATAAAACTAGGTGGTAGGCCCCCCTTGGCAACGGGCCTGAAGATAATACTATAAAAAAGTAAAATTTGTTCACGTTACACATAGTACAGAAACTGGATTACATGTATAATCAACATATACGTCTAATATAGTGATTTGGTTGCAATTAATTTAGAATGCCAATTACCAACTAGTCTACTAGATAATCTTTGGAAAACCAATAAATTCATAGTAGGTCTCCAATTTGATTAATACTGCATGTATTTCTTTACCAAGACAATAGTATTTACGTATCAATTCTGGTAATGAATGGATTCAACTTTTTTTTATTTTAAATTCATTTTGTCAGGGTAGTGGTATGCCTTTGAAGCCAGAAGAAATTTTTTAATTTTAGAAATATCGGGGACCCCTTCGGCCGGGGGCCCTCAGCACGTGTTGATAGTTGCTTTACGATAACTCCGGCCCTGGCAGTAATATGTTATGGAGAGACGTCCCTGAATCATCCTATTCTGAGGAAACTTAAACTTATATTATATATCCAAATTTATACTAAGCGCGTATATATAACTATAAAAACTCTTATGCAGCTTGTTTTTAATATTGTCTACATGTGTTTATTACTTTCTATATTGATATTCTGTAGATTATTTGTTTTCTACGGAATGCTACAAATCCTGTAATAAGCGAAAAATTGGCCTATATATATATACATGTGTGTGTGTGTATATATATATATATATATATATATCTATATATATATATATATATATATATATATATATATATATATATATACATATATATATATTTAATAGTGGGTGGGCAAAAATGTCTGGTTCCATTTTGTCATAATGGACTTTTTTAATGTCATGCAGTAACGTCACCATTTATTGTCATCGTCTAAATTTAATTCTAGTCATTCAAATTACACGTTCACATCGGATGCTGATGATGATAATTTCACACTCAGGAACCAAATGGAATTTCCTCAAACTGTATATCATCAAGCGTCTCTCCTGAAACATTTCAGTTTAAAGGATAACATTAGACTTCAAGTGAAATGAAAAAATTTAACTTATGAAAAGTTCTGGATTTCATTTACACTGGAGAGAGAGACAGATGCTTAGATGAAAATGATATCTTAATTAATAGCCTACTTTAAAAACGAAGATTAGTATTAACCTAACGCATACATTCTCTGTCGTATGGTTAACCTAATACAGGCCAATTCGACTTCAGTTGTTCAGTTGAAATAAAGGCAAAGGACTATATATTATGAATAAGGAAATACGAGAGGTTTAAAATGTCTTTGTTGGCCAATTTTCAAGCAATATTTAAAACATTTTATATGATTCATGGATTAGATGTTATTTACCTATAACCTGTTATTTTTATCTCAAAGATTAATAATATTAATAATAGCCTTTCAATGGCGCAGAGTGTAGTTAGAACAGTTCTAAGAATAGCCGGCTCTAGTAACAGTTTAATTGTACTTCTAAAATTTAGTAATTGGTGATAGTAAGTTTCTATATTAATATATACATGTAGAACACATGCACAAAATTGCTTCTACTCACCCCACACCGTTACAGCTAACTGCAAGAATGGTAAATTTGCTCTCCATCCGCGGCTTATTTTCCATATTGTTTTCCACGGTTTGCCCATTTGGAAGATCGCCGTTATTTTCCCCTGTGTATTAATGTTGCCAGCGTTGATCGGTAGACCAATCTGGTTCAGATACCAATACGCCGGGGAGAGATTTCTGACTGGTTCGTCTGCGGTTATCAATAGTACAACTATCTGAAATGCAAAACCAAAATGAATACATGTATGTAGGAAAACGTAAGCTCATGCTAAGCCTATATATCAACCAAATAATAATTTGAATCCACGAAAGTAGGCCTATCCACGAATCGAAAGTAAATTTTACGTTTTATTTAATATATGGACCTATATTTCATTTATTTGAAACCCTCGCTTTAGGCTAATTGCAGGAATATCTAGCTATAACTTCATTATGAAGAGAAAATAGGGAAGCTAGCTTTTTTCAACAATTCATAATTTTCGTTCTGATGGACCTTGTTTTCTACAACCATGAAACTTTCTTTTCAACTTCTTTATACTATTGACTAATTGCAAATTGCTAAATGATACTATAGTATGCATGCATTTCCCGTGATGCATTAAGTTAGCTTTACTTAATTTTGATTTAATGAGTTTGAAAACTAATTAATGTATAACAGTCAGCTCTTATCTTTAAGCTGTTTTATAATTTTAAATTCTATTGTGATTAACGTGTATAATTAATCTACAGTAACCTTGGGTGGAATTTGCCGTAGGTATGCCACAAGTCTGTCAGCCTCGCCAGGGTTAAAGGTGTCGAATACCGCTACACGACCGTTACTGCACGTCTCCATGTTAAACGTCACCACATTCACTCCGCGACACCAACATATTGCAACTGAAAATAGTAAACAATATAATCTGTTAGTCAAATTTTAAAGTATGAATAAGTTTTATTTGTTATCATATTTTCTTTTAATAATTTATTCTGTTTTTAATAAATTTATAGGATAATGGGACACTGTAATAAATGATATGATAGTTAATATCACCATGATATGAAAACATATATTGCAATATTACATATTTCATAAAGTTTAATTGTAAGAAAACAAATGAAACTAATTAGTTTAAGATTTACTGTCAACCTATGAAGTATATTAGATTGGCTACTTTACAGTGAATATTGGACTACTTGGGTGAGAAAAATCTACACTGTCCCAGTTGGAGATCATATTATGCAGTAAAATGAATTACAATTACCGACTTCTTTTATTTCTTAGATGTTAAATATTAACTTTATACCACACGTTAAATATGTTCAGGTTAGATTCATTCTTCATTGAGCTCACTTACAAAACTTCATTTAAAAATAACTGAAACATTATTCAGCATAGTGGACACTTGATAGAATCTTAGTTTAGCAGAGCGAGAGGAGAGGAGCTGAATTTGAAGAGATTCACACTTTGCAATATTAGTAGTAATTCAATTACGGTTTACGCTGTGGTGTAGAACGTTGTTGAACTTTACAAAGCCGTCTGGGATGTAAGGATTGTCATAAAGTCCGTAACTCTGCAGCTGAATCTTGCATTCTGGAGAAGTAACCATACATGTATAACAGGAATACACAATCAATATTTAGTAGATATGTAAGAGGCGATCAAATGTGCATAAATTAAAAGTGAATCCTTTAATTTTCAAAAGAAATAAGAAAAGCTTAATATTAAGTCATGAGTAAGCCACTTAATATGGTAAATGCATTTTCATACAATGCGCCTTATCAATTCATTTATGTTACATATAAAGAGAGCAACTAATTAAATTTCTAAATATTTCTCTTCATGGATGGTTCTATTCTTGATGAACTAAAAATCCATTGTTTCTGCTGTCAGCTGAGTCTTCTTCATAATATTATATAAAAGACTAGCGTATTAACTTACACGAAACCACTGGTTCGAACCGCTCTAGAATGGTTTCTAAAGGACAATCTTTCCGTATAAAGCACATTTAAAACTAAACTTCGAATTCTAGCTTATTTATCATAATACGGAGTCAAATCACAGTAGTCAATGAATTAATGTGATCATTTGTTCAGTGTATCAGCTACGACACATGGAGATAAATTAAACGTAAAGTCATAAAATAGGTCTCTGTGACTCTATCGTAATGCAAATAAGTTAATAAGTTGTACTAAGATTAAAATTTATTGTTTTCTATTTCCCAACGATAACTACCGAATAATTTTATGACAAAATTAATGAATCAGACAGATTTTTCAATATATTTCAGATTTAATATTGGGGGTTATTCTACAGGTGACTATTGTGGGATTCCCAGCGAAAAAAAACATATCACCCAATACAGTACTGTAAGAGTTTGGGTCTACACGGCAATATCCGGTATGAAATAATTAGCAAAATCCTTATATTCTGTAGTTATATGTATTTCATTGGTTCACAACACTAAATATTGTCCCACACATACGTAAATCTGCTATCATGATGCTAATTTATAAAAGAGGCTAATTCTCTAGCCCAAGTAATCAGAGTCCAATTTCGCTCACGTGTGCAAGATCCACGGTTTTCGAAGTAGTAATCTAAAAGTAATAGATTTATCACGTACATAAAAAGAACCTTATCACATGTTCTCGGCAATCATTCTTAAAAAAACCGTTCATCTAGCACAAATATTTTGGACACATCTATTGAATACTGCGGTTCTTTGGAAAGAAAGCAGGATATTTTGATAGCTTCTACAGATTTCTCACGCGCATTTGATAGTATGTGTGCATCGAAAAAAATTTACAAACTAGAGCATTTGAGCATTTCAGGTGGTGTCCAAATGTATAGGGGCCTACATGCATTGATTACGAATACATCAAGTGGTGAGAGTGGGGGCATCCTTTTCATTGAATCCTCCTATAATTAGTGGAGTTCTACAAGTTAGTGTACTGGGCCCAATGCTATTCGTTTTATGCATAAATTACATTGTAAAATTCTTATCTAGCGCGATTGTCAATAGTAACTCAAGATAGTATGAATAAATTGTTATCTTTGGGAATAGGAGTGAGAGAAAGATTATGAAAATAGATAGAAGAATTGGCTACTTTGGTTGTTTCTTGCGGGGTGCCAATTAAATTATATTCTGTTTTATAAGGACTGACAGATAGATCATTGCATAAAAGCCATGAATAAACTTTGTCCAGAACAGATGAAAGGTGTTGCAATTTCAGATCAGAATCTGTGCTAGAGAATTTGCAGCTGAAAATCATCATCATAGAAGTGAACTTTTATTGAAGCATTGTCTAAAATATAACTGAGTAGGGTAGTGAAGAGAGGAAAAAGTAAAGGTTCAAATACAGATCCCTGGGACAAACCACGAAGAAGAGGTAGTTCAGGGGATTCTTATTAACACAAAAGTTCTTGGTTCATTCTTCTTCCGGCTTCTGCTATTATTCTTCCTTATACATTTGATCTGGGCGCCCTCTTGTGTCATTCACAAAATATGATTTGTATATTCAAATTATTGGAAAACATATTAGATAAGGATATGTGAAGAATAAAAATGTAATTAATAGCAACCAAAATTCTAACCTCCTTTACTTTGCGGTGAGTGGTATCTTCCGAATATGCTGAGCTATAAGAAATGTTCAAAGCAAATGAAATGTTACTATTAGAGTCTCGATACGATTAATGTCCAATTTTTGAGAATGACGTTAATTGTGCGGCTGCAATGATTGCGATACAACTTTGGATAACTATCGTGTTGCTTTAATACTAGTTACAAACTAAACATATGACGAATATATCTCATAAGAGCACTGATGCAAATAGCTGATTCAATGGATGTTGCCTAAATCAAATCTGCTTGAAACACTTTACATATTTCTGTTCATACGTTTTGCTTTATTAGAGTGTAAAATTAATCGATAAAAAGAAAACAATCATATTTCTACTATACAATTTCAACTGATATTAACAGTTTTCAGAATTCATAAATGATCTTAGCAAAGTACTACACAAATTTCAGTTCGCTGTACCTGATATATAATCACTTTTCTTGTAGGTGAAACGTATTATCCGAATTTGCTTCTCCGTGGAAAGTAAAATTACACAAATTAAATAAAAATTAGTTCATCGATTCATCAATGCATAGTAAGAATGGATCTCACTGTATGGGGTTGCCTAAATCTCTCTAAATATTATACACTGATTGTCACATGCGTAGGCTATATTTTAAATAAAAATTACCCTCTGGAAGTCTCTCTGTCACTATCTTGTCTAAAGGACAATTGTTTCCACATTTCTATACTAAATTTTATCGTTAGTTAATCGACAGTCATAAAAGATGACACCTTCCTTTAGAAATGTTTCATAGCAGATTTACGATTTACTATTCGTTTCTAGCACAGCTGTAGAACAGTTGAACTATACTGATGGTATGTTAATAAATATAACATTTTATAAAATAAAATTAATTTTAAACAATTCTATATAGGTCTACATTTACATTTATACATTGATTATTTAGTATCACTGAAGCGTTAATAATGAAGGACAAGAAAACCCATTAAAATGTTCAGTTTACCAACCCGTTGTGAGACACAGCCAGGACCCGGAATGTAGTTGTATGTGACGCTATCAAACACTTCACATCTCTTCGTTGATTGGTAATAAGTGAAAAGTGAACAACGGAGTAACCGAGAGACACAGCGCTGTAAACAGTCATTCTGAGAACCTCCATAAGTTGTTGGTAGACTTCCGTATTCTGCAGGGCAGAGAGTTGCACCGAGAAAGTTTGTTACGATGGAAAATTCCAATCTTACGTTACATTGACCATTATCAACCGATCCCTCAGTAACTGAACCACACGTAATGGAAGAGAGAAACAAAGCTCTCAACACTTTCAGTGGAAGTGTACTTAAATGCATTTCAGTATTTAATGTTGTTCTATCAGACTATTTTCTAAATTATAAATATAGCGACGTGATTTCTTTAATCTGTACCTAACAGGAAAGACAGATCATTATGATGGGTGTAGAATTTCCTTACAAGATTTGAATTTTTTTAGTCTAAATGAGACGAATTAGAATAGAACGAGTTTCATTTTAAAGAGTGCATAACTAGTTTCGTTGTAAATCTCTGACTACAATTTAATGTCTGTTGTCTAACCTATAGAAGGCACTCCATCCTAATTGAAGGAGCTCAACATGGAGTGTGGGTAGACTAGTTCATCGGAAATCAGAATATGTCTTTCCGTTATAATTCTCATTCTTCAGCAGCTCATGTTCATTAATTGCACTTAGTTTTAGTAATTCTTATTGATCATGCATACAACTAAATTAACAAATCAGAGTAGGCCTATTTTCGTGTGCCCTACTCATTAGGATGTAGTGTAATATGAGTTTATTTAGTGTAGGCCAGAAAATACAAAAACCTTCTTACAGCATTTTATCAATTCTGTAGTTTCATACACAGATTCATAATTCTGAATTTGTTTTGCCTAATTCGATAATATAGGCTATATAAAAAATAATAGCATATTGTTTAGGCCTACTTTAAGTATCGAAACTATAGTTAGGCAAATTTAAAATAGAACGTTGGTTAAATCCTTCATATATACCAACTAGGAATAACATTTTTTTTGCATAGAGAATTAGATTTTTAAATATAGAAAAAATTAATTGAGATATATAGCCTATAGGCCTACTTTGAGCATATAACTTAGATAGTAAGTAATATATTAATATTAAAAATTCCTATAACCTCTCGCGCCTGCGGTACTGAATATGCATTGAAATATTGTGTAAAAATTACAACCTTCCGCAAATATAAATAATTAGGATGAGCTTAAGATGTTCTTTCTTGCTAATGAATGAATAGCCCATAAGTGGGTTTTTGAAATATTTTAAAAATACTCTTAGAAATTCTACAGTTGTAGTTATTGCACAAGACGTATTCGACCATAAATTTAACTGATAACGTTATTGTCAAATAATTTAACTTCTAGCATAACGGTTTTTATCACAAATTGGAAATTGAGCCTATTAACTGGCTACAAACCTATGCCCCTACATGTATTCCTCCTCTTTTGTGTTAATTTCCCTTTAAACTGTGGATGTGAACTCCGCGAGAGCATGACTAATTCTATTCAATCTTCTCAAAGGTTAATTCAACGATCAATAATACTAGACATGCAGATCAGATCCAACAGAGCTTCAGGGAATATCAATATTATCTTATGACCTAACACATGGATGAATTTTTTATATCTATACAATCATTAGGCCTACATTTCATCAGAAATCTTTTTAGATATTAAAGTTCTATTAACTGAAAGCGGAGTTTCCTAATAGTCGAGGGTTGACTCATTGATATAACAGGCCTACATGCACCCGAATACATATAGTCAGGAATTTAAATCTACTGGAATCAGAGCAAAATGAGCAACATAGTGGAGTAGGCCTAATAACTCCATAAATTGTTTGATATCTATTTTCTACTGCTGGAACGGCTCGGTCATGTTAGGAAAATACTTAGCCTAATCTATGATAAATGATAGTGATAAATAGGCGATAAATGTCAGCGAATTTTGAGGAAAGCTACAGAAGATAAAAATATAACCAAAAGGGTGCTACAACTGACATAGGGCAAGTACACTATGATAGCTGTAGTATATCATCAGTATTGCTGATAAGCCATAATAAATATCCAGTCTGCAATTCTCATTCATTACGCAGTTCAGCGATCCTTGATATTATCTTGAGAGTATCACCTCAGCTTTTTGACTCTGCAAGCATATCCCGTTGATATGGCGAAGCATACGCAAAGTACTAATGTAACTGCAATGGTTCTACAAAATCGTGAAACACCGCGGAGTTAATGTTCACTTAAACCTTAGCCTACCAAGTAATCAGACGAAGTGAGAGATAAATTGAAGTACGACTGAAGAAAATATTAAAAACAGACTGAATGATGATGGGATTCAATAAGTCAAAATATATGTTAATTTAATAAGTATTAGAAGGAAAGAACTTATATAGATTGCAATCCGAGTTTGAATAAAAATAAATAAGGTAAGTTCGCTAAAAATGCTACAGAATTCGTCAACACTTGTATTATTTGCAATAAAAGCTAGTTAGGAAAACTTGTATTCAGAGCAAAAATGTTATGTAAGTAAAAAGGATGGGTATTTCAGTTAGGTATTAATCGAAAGTGTGTAATACATTAGAAATGAACTTTACAATTATATGAATTTATTAGCGAATAAACCATTTAGGCCTACAGGATGCACACACAGGCCTAGCATAAAAAAGCAACAATGTCTATCCGCTAGGCGTCAACTTACACTTACAGTTACAAATTAACCCGTTAGAGTCGAATTAGTAGCCTTTTATTCTCTACAGTCACTTTTTGTTTGAAAGAAAGTTCACGGTTTCTTTTTTTTCGTTTTGTTATAAAATTTAAAGTCTCTAATAATTAGGTCCTATACGTGATCCAGACACGAATCGATGCACCTGAATCGCACGGTCGACGTCAGAGAGGGTGGCAAAGCGGTCTTGATCGGATCGAATAATTGAAGACAAAAGCATAGTAAGCCTAAACGTCAATTCGGAATACGTCAACGAACGCGCCAAAAGAAAACAAGCATGTCGTCAAGCGACCCTGGAGAAAAGCATGATAGATTTAATGAAAAGTAAATTATTATTCAAATTATATTTATTTAATAGCTATAACAGACGGTCACCATAATTAATATTTCTTTACATGCCATTAAGTAATTCGTAGGGTCTATAGGCCTACACTATTAGGCCTAGTTATACTGCTGTAAAGTTTCCCTTTAGCAATATGCGATCAGAAGAGGGAATAATAAAAGCATATAATATGATAAACGCGTAGGCCTATAACATGTCATAATTTAATTGAAACACTTTTTAATTTTGTCTCTTTCTCTTCGGAGTACATGTTTGTTCTCTTTGCAAATCGTTCGGGTGTATTGATTTCTAATGGTATGTGATGGGACTACGTACTTTTCAAAATCATTGCATGAAAGAAAAATACGACTTGGGCAGGAGCTGAGGATGGCTAGAGAGTACCCACCTCACCATGAAATGTTTTCCCCCATGATTAAATTTTAAATAATATTTCTGAGGAAGGCAACGCAAAACCACCTCAGAAGCCATACTTTTCACAAGCTATAGGCTACATAAGGTATGAATTAGGCATAGACTTTGTGAAGGGATTAAATTGTTGATCTAAGGAGTGTTCTTATGAAGCGAGAAAGCAGACTTTGAGTATGAATATGTACCTTGAGACTACCAATCGGCAATAATATAACATAACATTACAGAGTCAAGAAGCAATTATATGCTTGTTTAAGACTCATCAGGCTCCTAAGTAAAACCAATTAATATTAATAACACATAGTTCAATATAAAACTGAAAACTACATTATACAAGTACATTTACCAAAAAGAGCCAGTGACCAACTAGGCCTATAACTATTTATATGAAATTTCAAATATATATTTCTATTTAGGTCTAAATTCACTTTTCTGTACATCACAAAATATTTAATTAGTTCTAATTAAAAAAATCATACAGACTTCATGTCAACATGTCAAATTTATACATAGCCGATGTTTAACACTGAACATATAATTGGCATCTAATTTATATGTTCCTATGTTTATCATATTTATTTTTAAATGCATTCACTAATTCTACTTCCACAACTTCGCTTGACAAACTATTTCAAACTTTTATAACTCCCTGACAAATGAAAAATTTCCTTAAATCTAGTCTACTTCTAAATTTACTAAGTTTATAAATATGTCCCAAGTGTTTCTGTTGTTTGATAAATTAAAGCAAATACTATGGTTAACTTGCTGAAGCCTTTGAGTATCTTAAAAACCTCTATTAAATCTCCTCTAGTTCTTCTCTCACTTAAAGTGGTTAATCCTACGAATTTTAATATATTCTCATAACTAAGTTTTTGACAGTCAAATACCAGCCTTGTTGCACTGACGTGTACCCTTTCTAATTTATCGAGATCTTCCTTAAGACATGGGCACCAAGCCTGCACGCAGTATTCAAGTTTGAGCCGTACAAGAACCTTATATAGCCATACCACAATATCTTTATTTCTACATGCAATTTTTCTTTTAATCATTCTTAATACACAATTACCACTATTTACAACTTTATTACAATTTTCACTAAATTTAAAAGAGCTATCCGCAAAGACTCCTAATCCCTCTCACTGTTTGTGGATTTTAGTTTTAGCCTACATGGTTCAATGTACATGTATACTCAATTTCTAAATTATTATTCCCTCTATGCATAACTCTACATTTCTCAGCATTGAACTCCATTAGCCAATCCCTAGACCAGTTCTGTCATATTTTTATATCATACTTTAAAATCTCAGCATCTTCAATGTTGTTACTATCTTTGCTACATTAGAATCATCTGCAAATTTACTAAATTTAGACACAATATCTTTGTCAATATCATTGATGCAAACTAAAAATAACAGAGGTCCTAAAACAGAGCCCTGTGGCACACCACTCTTCACTGCTGCCCGCTCCGAGAACTCCTCCTCGACACACACTCTTTGCTTTCTATTGCTTAACCAATTACCTATCCACTTTAAAAATTTGCCCGTTATTACATGTGTTTCCAACTTACTAAGTAATCTTTAATGTGGAACTTTATCAAACGCTTTAGCAAAGTCTAGATATAAGATATCAATGCTATTTTTATTATCTACATCCTTTGTAATATATTATAAAAAAATATAGCAAATTAGTTAAACAAGAACGCCCAATAATAAAACCATTTTGACTATTTCTAATTAAGTTATATTCTTCCAAGAAACTAATTATTTTATCCTTAAAATTGCTTTCAAATGTCTTACCGATTATAGGCCTACTTGTTAAGCTTATAGGCCTGTAATTTGCTGCTTTATCCCTATTTCCCTTTATATGTATTGGTAAAACATTTGCATTCTTAAAATTTTGAGGAACCACCCCTGCTTTCGTTGAAGCTTGCACTGAAGAAGATTATATATATATATATATATATATATATATATATATATATATATATATATACATGCCTACATAAGAATATTATAATATAGTGTTATCTTGCTAAAATATTGAAAATATTATTATTATTATTATTAAAAACAAGCGGGTATAAATGTCTTATTCCATTTTGTCACAATAGACTGTCGTGATATCATATAGCCTAGTAAGTCCAGCAATCTAAGGTTCTCTTAGTCATTCAAATCACACGTTCAGATCGCATGTAGATAATGACAATCCCACTCTCAGGAACCAAATGGAATTTCCTCAAACTGTATGTCATCAAGCGTCTCTCCTGAAACATTTCAGTTTATAGAATAACATTAAATATAAAGCGAAATCATTCGAGTACTGCTCTGAGATACTTTCTCAAGTGCCTCTAAAAGTTAGCAGGACCTTCCAGAGACATTGAGAGGAATGTGTTTTTATAGTTAATACTTCTATACATAGCCTACAGTATATTTTATTTCTCGAAGTTATATATTTTACAATGCTTTAGTTGGAAACCTCTGACCAATAAAACTAGGAATTAATTAGTTAATTTGAGGAGGTATTAGCTACTTCATTACTTTATCCGAAGCTCTTCATACGTGTATTTAGATATTCAAACCTTAAACGTTGCAATGTAGCACCAATTTGTCAGATAGTGCACTTTTGCTTCTGTTCATTTATTACTTGACCCTTGACCGAACATATGCTGTCATTATCGATCATTGAACCCTAGGATCCTTTTGAAAATAATGCAAAAAGCAAATATATTGGCAGCTACATAGATCCAGTTAAATGCAACGTTGTGATTTTCATCTTAATAGCAAATTTCCACAACTGTACATATTGTTTTCATTACGTTTCCATTACCAGCAGTGGCAAAATGAATTTTTATCTAAAATTTGTACGTTTCCTACAATTTAATGCTTGTTTAATTCTAATTGTTCCCGTTAATTTGACCCTTCTTTTTTAGCAACTTAAACTTCCCTAGTGCTGTCGGAGACACGCTGAGTTTTGAATTTCTTGTTGAAACGGTATCGTCCACTGTTCCATCAAAAGATCATAAAACATTTTAATGTTGTTAAATGTCAATCATAACGTCTACAAAAGCAGTTAAAACCCATACTAGAGTGAATCATCATTTTCGATCATAGCCAACACCCTTAATACCACAGGTGTAACCATTAGACAGTTCAGTCAGATATCAATGCTACCAATCCTTCCTTGTGGGGTCGTAAAGAAGAAGAAGAAGAAGAAGAAGAAAATATGTTTTATTATTTCACAAAGTTTCACAAAAGTCACAGAGCAACACATCAACGAAGGAGATGAACGTAAACATGCCGACTGTTGATAATATCAAATTATTACATGCATATATATCATAGATATATAAGGGCAATATATATATATATAATATATATAATATATATATATATATATATATATAATATATATATATATATATATATATATATATATATATTTATATATATACAGGTATACAGGTAAATATATATAGATACAGAGTGGTCCAGAATAAACGAAACTACTTTGAAGGCTTATAACTCTGAAATATTTTATTCAATCGTGCTACTTACAACAAAAAATTCAAAAAAATTCTCCTTTCTATTAAGTTACTAAATATCTAAGAGATACTACTACACAAGTTTGAGAAATTATCATTTGTCGCCGATATATAATTTTCAATGAAATTGCGTGAAAATTTAATATCTAAAAATCAAGAATTCAAGATTATGCATTAGGACTTAACTATTTCAAAAAGTCATTGCAATTTCTATCATTGTCCAAATTAAATGAGAATTAATTGAACTAATATTTAATGTATCCACCATGTTCCCAAATAGCTTTGATCATGGATGAGTTAAATAAGGGAATTGTTAGGGAGATCCCGTGGTGCAGGCTTTAGCAGATGATTTTGAGAGAAGATACAATGGAGAGAGTACGCAAGATACTAGAAGATGTGAGAGAGGCATTACAAAGCAAAGAGAAAAGAGTTAATAAGGAAACAACGGAGCATTTTGAGAGTAGATGGTAGGTTGATAGGATAAACGGATATGCAGAAATAAGTCAGGGAGAGGAACTAAGCAAGGTAACAGACTTTAAGTTTAGGATCTATAATAAAAGAGGAAGGGGAGTTAGAAAAGAAGATTACGAGTAGGATTACTATGATAGGTTTTGCACATAGTTGCCTATTAAAGGGTTATATTTACATTGACTAATAATTAAGAAATACGGAAATTTATTACCAAAAACTCAATTACAGCAGAAGGTCCAAATTATGGGTCTACGTAGGCCTAAGCTTGCTATGCGAATCTAAACACTCGTTCATGTAAATTACCATACGTTGAACACATGCCAAGAGATCGAGAGCTTTGGAAGGTCCTGAAATGGTCAGGTTTTTATACACAATAGAGAGAAACTCTTAAAAAAAAATAGTACCGTAATACGTTAAAAACTAAAATCAGTATTAATCTAGCGCATCCATTCACACTATGATGGGCCTATGCTACGGAATTCGAGTTGAAGTATACGTATCATATATACACTGAGACACCAAAATTTTAATTGTTTTATGCGGACTATTTAAAGTATCTTCTAGGGTTCTTGGATTTGACGTTTCTTACTTATCCCTTGTTTGTTATTTTTATCAGAACGATAAATTACATCAATAACAGCCATCAATTGCGCAGAGTGTGGCTAACATATTCTACGAATAACAACAGTTATAACAAACAATAACAAGCATTCTATAACAATAGTTAAATATTCTACTAAAATCAACTCATTAATAATAGTAAGGTTCAATAACTATATAAAACAATTACATAAAAGTATTTCTACTCACCCCACACCGTTACACTTAGCTGCAAGAATGGTAAATTTGTACCAATACCGCGGTTTATTTTCCAAACGGTTTTCCACGGTTTACTCAAATGGATGATCGCCGTTATTTTTCCCTGTGCGTTAATGTTACCAGTGTTGATCGGCAGACCAAGCTGGTTCAGGTAACCAAACGCCGGGAAGAAATTTCTGAATGGTTCGTCTGCGGTTATCAATAGTACAACTATCTGAAATGCAAAAATTTAATGAAATATATATGGAAATATACGAAGCCTAAACATCATCAGAAATAATAAATTTAATCCATGAAATGATCCCCCAATTCAAGAGTAGATTTGACGTGCTATTTAATATATACCCATTTATTAAATAGCAATTATTAATTATATTATAATTCTTATATTTTAAACCTACGCTTTAATTTCATGAATAGACCTATGTATAGCAATGAGATGGCGATGTAGAGAAAATAGCGCACTGACGGTGCCGTAACATCAGGAGTGCATCTCATTTATTAGTCATCTGAATTTGCAATACCAGTATTAAGTAAGGTCAATTTAAAATAATTTTTAATTAAATTTTACATAAGCAGACAGAAAATGATTTCACCTTCAAAATCCAAATAGTTTCTCTTTAATTTTTTAACGTAATTTTAAATGATAATCGTTGAGAAAAGGATTAAAAATCATAAAAGCCTGAAGCGAATAAAGTAAATTCTTAAGATCTCTGCATTAAACACTCATTCAGTCCAGTTACTGATCGTGCAACGTTCAATTTATTCGGGTAAGATAACGCCTAATAATTATATAGGCTATCTAATAGGAAACATTAGCAGAATCCCGACAAGAAGAAGGTACTAGAATTGTTTTTTTTTTATTTTTTTAGAATTTATGTTTGTAGAGCTAACGTATAAGTGTAATATTATGTAAAAAATTAAATAGCAAGCACATAATTGCAAAATCAGGATTTACCCCATGCTCTGTGAAATTTTAGGGACCCATGAATGGTTAAAAAGAAAAGGAAAAAATATATAAAATCAAAGATAGGTGCACATGATTTCATCAAATACATAATATATATATATATCTATATATATAATAATATATATATATATATATATATATATATATATAGTATATATAGATACTATATATATATAATATCTATATAAACTGTATACATATATATATATATATATATATATATATATATATATATATATATATATATCAGTATTATGAATATTGAAAGTCAAGTCGTTGCCTATTGAGCATAAAAAATACAAATGTAGTAGTAGGCCTATTCCCATATAAAAAGTCCAGGAATAAATAAATGAAAATTGAAAACACAACTACGCTAAATTAGATTTTATTTTTCATTGTGTCCGTTAAAAGTAATTATAAAAGAACTAATTTAAAATGTGAAAGCTGATCTGAAGCCTAATGTATCTCAAAACATATTGCATTAGCAATCGTTGCATAGATTAATATATGCCTAAGAAAAACGTTTTAAGTTGCTTAACTTAAGAACATATTGTTTTGAGAGATAATTATGATCTCTTTACTATGAATTAATTTTTGCAGTCAGCATACCACTAAAACTATAATAATTTTCATCTTCCAGTGAATTCTAATTTGGTTAGGATCGGGATTAGACATTATTGTAGCACTTCTGGAGCCTAGGCGGTCAACAACCGAATGCCCTTTTTGACTTAGCTTTGGATGTTAATGCTCGGTCGCCGTTTACGAGAAGTGCAGAATATGGTTGGTCTATGCATCAGCAATCAGGATATAAATCCGGTAGAAATATAATGTATGTACAACTCTACAATAATGTATAGCATTCAGCTCTTATTTTTAGGCTGTTTTATCATTTCAAAATCAATTATGATTAACGAGTATAATCATTCTCCAGTAGTAACCTTGGGTGGGAGTTGCCGTAAGTATGACACTAGCCTGTCAGCCTCGCCAGGGTTAAAGGTGTCGAATACCGCTACACGACCATTATTGCACGTCTTCATGTTAAAGGTCACCACATTCACTCCGCGACACCAACATATTGCAACTGAAAATAGCAAAAACTGTTATTAAATGCTCTAATCCAAAACCATAAACTAGTTTAATTTGTTATCAATAGATTCTCTTCATAATTGAATCTATTGTTAAATAATTTTATCAGATAATGGGACACTATAAATTATGATATATAGGGTATTTAGAACCACTATATGAAAACTTATATTTTGCCATATTACATATATTATAATATTCATTTTTAAGAAAATTATTCAATTACATTCGATCTAAAGACATTTCCATAAACCTATAATTTAAATTAGATTGTCTATTTTACAGTGAATAGAGGCCTACTTGGGTTAGAAATGTCACAGTGTCGAAATTGGAGACCAAGTCATGTAATGCGATGGCTTAAAATTTCCTTATTACTAAATTTCTTAGATGTTACATCTTAACTTTATAACATACGTGGAATATGTTCAGACTGGATTCATTCTACATTAATCGCACTTACAAAACCTTTATTTAAAATAACCAAAACATGGTTCAGTATAGTTGACAGTTTTTAGGATGTAGTTTAGCAGAGCGAGTTAAAAAGAGACGAAATCTGTAAAGTTTCACACGGAATATTATTGCTAATGCTTCAATTACGGTTTACGGTGTGGTGGAGAACGTTGTTGAATTTTACAAAGCCATCTGGGATGTACGGATTGTCTTTAAGTCCATAACTCTGCAGCTGAATCTTGCATTCTGGAGAAGTAAACAGAACAGGAATACGCAATCAATATTTAGTAGATTAGTAAGAGGCAACCTAATGTGCGTAACTTAGAAGTGAGTCATATGTTTTCGAGGAACAAAAAGGTAATAATATTAATACTAAGTCATCACTACGCCACTTATGTTAAAAATACCCTTTCATCGACTGCGCCGTATCAATTAATTTATGTTACAGAGCAATAGCGCAACTTAGACTTGTAATTGATAACTACTTCTCTTCATCCACGGTCCTCTTCCTGACGAGATAACAGTTAATTACGAAATCTTAAAATTAATATTTTATCTTTACAGTCAATTAAAATCATTCTCCACATCTGTAACCTAATTACCCTGTCCACTTTGTCAAAGTCATCTTTCAAATTCTTTCAAATATATGAAGGCAGCATTTCCATTTTCTTAGCTATGTTCACAAATAACTGGCATTAACTTCACTGAGTGCACTTGATTCACATCCTTATCGAAGATCAATCTATTCAATATCACATCTGATTTTGATTGAATGCAATTATTTAATATTTTAAATAAAATTATTGACGCATGAGATATTAAGTGTATAGTTTTGTAGTCTGAAAATTATACAATTTCCGATATTTTATACAATTGGAATCATCAGTATCTTAGTGAAATCTTCCCACCAGAGTCATTTACTCTTAAAGTAACTGTACACTTCCATGCATATTTCCACATGGGAGCTTAAATCAAGCATCTTCCTCTTGTATTGTAAGAACTTCTGTGGCACGTTATAAATTCCTGTCGCTTTTCCTCTTTTCATATTTCTAATTGCCTCATAAATTTCCCTATTTGTTATATTTGGCTCCTTTCCAATACTCCCCTTATGAAATTGCTTCTGGTTCAATGCCTCTACTCTTGATTTTTCATCATTGCCATACAGATCCAACGCACATCCTTTCCAATTTTACTTCCTTCTTTTCAGTCTTCAGCTGAAGGTCCTTCTAAGCATTTAAACAAAAGTTCTTCATAAATTTCCCTATTTGTTATATTTGGCTCTTTTCCAATATTCCCCTTATGAAATTCCTTCTGGTTCAATGCCTCTACTCTTGATTTTTCATCATTGCCATACAGATCCAACGCACATCCTTTCCAATTTTACTTCCTTTTTCTCAGTCTTCAGCTGAAGGTCCTTCTAAGCATTTAAACAAAAGTTCTTGGTTCCTTTGTTTTTGTTTTTATTTGCGAACTTTCTAAGAGTTGATCGTAGCGCCCATGTTTAGCATTCGCAGGTTATCACATGCATATTTCCTAATTCCTATTAACTTCTTCTTCTTTATTCTTTTCTCTGCGTGACGTCACTTTGTGGCCACCAGAGCAGCCTCTTTTACCTTCTGTCTTCACTGATACCGGTCTTGGGCAAGATCATAGACATCACTCTGTGCTAGGTTATATTTAGTGTCAATTTGTTGTATATCTCTATTATATTGTCCCTAACCCTAACCCTAACCCTAACTTTAATTAAAGTATATTTATTTCCCATACCTGGTTTCTTTTTATTATTTGTTATTCTATAATTTAGAACTTTTCTTACTGGAGTATTTTCATCTAATCTTAGCATATGTCCTATCCAAATGAGTCTTTTGAATGTTATTAATTCACTCCATGGTTTTTCTGGTGTTCTATGATATAGATCATTATTGTTAATTATGCATGGGCATTTTATATTTAATTTGATTCTAAATAGTTTTATTTGAAATATATCTATATTACTTTCTATGCTTTTAGTTATTATCCATAATTCACTATTATATATAAAATAGGTTTGATATAAATATAAAATATTTTAATTCTTATTTTCAAGCTTAGTTTTTTATTTCTTAGTTTAGATTTATCTTTATTAAATGCCATCATTGTTAATTTTTTCCTTTGATTTAAATCTCTTTCTGATTCAAGCATACTACCTAAGTATTTAGTATTTTGCATTGAGTATCATCTATTGTATTTGGTATTATCATTGTCTCAGTTTTATCTTTACTTATCTGCAAATCTCTCCGTTTTAATCTATTTTCTACATATTCTATTAGTTCATCAGATTTGTTATTTCCAAAAATAATCCAGCCTATATCAGCGGCAAACTGCTGATCTTTTGTTTCTAAATCTATTTTCTCATTTTTGTTTTTATTCCAATATGTATGATCTTGTATTTCTGCTGGTATATTATTATGTTCCTTTGCATTTAGAGCTATGGCTAGATATAAAGTAAATAACATAGGACTTAAGCAGTCTCCTTGAGGGACGCCTGTGTTGGTATTAAATTTGTTTCCTTCAAAATTGTTATTTATAACTTTTATTTTTACATTTTCAATTAACATTTTGATTTTATAAAGTTC
Source organism: Enchytraeus crypticus (assembly GCA_905160935.1). Lineage (NCBI taxonomy): Eukaryota > Metazoa > Annelida > Clitellata > Enchytraeida > Enchytraeidae > Enchytraeus > Enchytraeus crypticus. Next base: position 139,544 of record CAJHZI010000268.1, read on the forward strand.
ATCTTTCTCTAAAATCTGTTTTAAATTTTCAATTAGTATCTTTCTGCTTACACAATCAAACGCTTTACTCATATCAACAATATTAATATATTCCTATTAATTGCAACATTTTACAGATGCGGAATAATGAAGCATCAAAAACGAAATTAAGCCTAATAGCAACAAAAAATCCAACCTCCTTTTCCTTGCGGTGAGTGGTATCTGCCGAATATGCTACTCTATAAGAAAATAAAAAGGGAATAAAAAATAAGAATTAGTTAGCCTATTCGATACTTTAAAGCATAGTATGAATGACTCTGTGTTGGGCAGCCTAGACCTCTTTAGATACATGTATGCTATACTTTAAATATGAACAAAATAATGTCGCATGTTTTCAATTACTATTACGCTCTGGAAATCTCTGTGCGTCTATCTTCTCTTAAGAAAATTTGTTTCTACATATTTATATTCAATTTTAGTTTTTAGTCGACGATAGTAATTTATTATCTTTTCTACTATTAATTTTTAATAGCAGATTTCATATTTATTAATCGGTCTCAGCCGAGTTTTAGGCCTACAGCAATGATAGTTGATACTATATTGGATATTCGTTAGCAAATACATTAATTTAAACATATTAAACGTACATTTATGCCTACAGGGATTAATTATCAATAAAGATGGCCACAAATCCTTCTACACCAGAAATATTCTAATATCCAGTAGCTAAGTTAATCTCAGTGCCCCATGTCAACTTATACTTAATTTACTAAAATAACTTAGTGCCAGGTCTTGCAATATTTAAAGGGTTTTCAAAAGGATCTTTCAGATGCTAGTTGATAATAATGTTATACTTAAACAAATGTCTAAGAATGAACAAAGCAAGAAGGCTATATTAAGCTTCTGATATCATCATTCAGAATAAGTGAGTGCTATGTTAATTTCTTACTCTTGGAAAGTCGGATAGTGTCGCTTATCCAAACTAGTATAAAATCACAAGTACGGACATTAAGTACATTCTCTGCTTTATTATTTTAGTAATAAGAAATAATAGTTAATAAAAATTTACAAGTAATATATTGTTTACAAACCCGTTGTGAGATACATCCAGGAACCTGAACGTAGTTATAAGAGACGTTATCAAACACTTCACATCTCTGCGATGATTGGTAATAAGTGAAACTGAGCAACTGGGTAGCAGAGAGACACTCCGGTGTAGACAGTCCATCTGTGAACCTCCATAAGTTGTAGGTAGACTTCCGTATTCTGCTGTGCAGAGAGCAACACCGAGAAAGTTTGTTACAGTCGAAAACTCCAATCCTACGTTACATTGGCCTTTGTCAACCGATCCCTTGATAACTGAGCCACACGTAATGGTAAAGGGAAATAATGCCATCAACACTTTCAATGGATATGTACTTACGTGCATCTCAGTGTTTAATGCAGACCTGCATATTGTAAAAATATTGTTAAAGTTAAAAGAATATTTTTTTACAATATTTCTACTAGGATTTTCCATGTTCAGGTATATTTTGAAGGTTTGAAGGATGTAAGCATTAAATTTCTGAATTAAAAACAGGCCTATTTTAGATTAAATCTCCAAGTTAGATTACATCGACTTTAGCATAAAATTGCATAAGTAGGACTGAGAGTATATTGTAATTCAAGAGAGAAATAATGCTTTCTGTTTTTCTGTACTTAAATGCATGTCAGTACTTAAAGTTGGACTATCAGAATAGTTGTAATTTATACTAGAAATACACTAACGAATTCTTTTGACTATATCAAACAGGACCCAACATTTCGTTATGAAGAATGTAGAATTTAATTTATATTAATTAGAAATAGAGGCCTAATTAGAAATAGAGGCTATTGTTCTAAATAAAACAAATTAGAAGGGAATTAGTTAATATAGAATTTAATAAATAAAGTATAATTATAAATCTGTGACTGAGCGATTTTATTTGCAATTTACGACGGTAGTGTGTCCCCAGCACTCACTCCAACCTCCGTGAAGCAGATGAACATGTGTAGCAGTTCAACATGTGAAGCAGATCAACATGTGAAGCAGATCAACATGTGAAGCAGATCAACATGGAGTAAGGGAAACAAGTCCATCAGGAATAGGAAGATTTATTTCTGTAATAATTCACTTAAGTTGCACAAGTTCATAAATATCTCTTAGCTCTAAGCCTTGTACTGCAAATAGGTCATAAAATTAAGTTTAAACTTTAGAGTACTTTAGAGTATATATAAAGATTCCATTTAATTGAAATGCTGCAATGTTTTGTAAGACCATTAATGATCATTTTTGCGTGATATATGATTTTGAGTACTCGCCATAATTATAATATAGCCATAATATCGTAGAAGTATTGCTAAGGGAATTAGCTAAATTTCAATACAACGTTTGATAAATCCTTCATACATACTGGGAATAAAGTTCCTTTTGCATGAAAATTTCAATTTTTTAAAACAATAAATTTCATTATTGAGATATAGTATATATACTCTATGGGCATACTCTAAGCATCCATTAACGAGATTAAGTAAGATATTAATATTAGAACTTGAAAACAAACTTCGTGTCGCGCATAATGTACTTAACTTTGATAGAAATACTGTGTAGAAATTAATATCTTCTGTAAATATCAAATATTTTACGATTACCTTAAAGTATTCTATCTTGCAAGTGAATGTTGCAACACATGGGTTACTGAAGATAAAAATTACTCTATTTAAAGTTCCAGTTATTGTACAAAAGGCTCTATCCCTATAAAATGAATTTATAACATTATTGACAAATAATGAAACTGACATTACGGGATTTTGCACAAACTTCTAAATTAAGCGTAGTAGTAGCAGGCTGCAAATTTCTATGTATTCTTTTGTTATAATTTCCTTTTAAACTGTGAATGACACTACGCGAACATAAATAATTCTCTCCAAACTTTTCTAAGGTTAATGCAGCAATCAATTAATTGATGCTCGTTTCCATTCTGACTTTCAGGAATATCTGTATAACTAGTGACTTAACGCATTCTTGAATTTTTAATATCGATGCATTCAAAGCACTTCCTCTGACATTTGTTATAGAGTTAATAGTTTTATTAACTGAAGGCGGAGTTTTCTGTTGGTCGGAGTTGGCGCATTGATAAAAATATTTGCGCCATAGAATCTCGAGTCATAGATTCAAATCTAAGGAAACTAGGAAATTAGGAGGAAAATATTGAAGTAATGGCTCCTTAAATTGTGTGAAAACTATTTTGCACTTCTGTAACGGCTCCTCGGTTTTAAGCACAAATGTGAATATTTATTTCGTCTAAAATAGGCGACGACAAATATCATTGAGAGGAAAAGCAGTGATGACAGAAATTTAATCGAAATAGTGACGCAACAGACTAAATCATGTCATCCCAGTGTAATACGATAATTATAGTAATTATCTTGTTCTAGTGCACTACCTAACGGCAGGTCCATGGCATATAACTCACCATTTTCTACACCTGTAGTTTCCTGATAGCTTCTTTCTTTAACGTTCAATTTATCAATATCATTAAATCGTCAATATCTGCCTTGCCTTTCTCATTCCTTTCCAAGGTCGTGTCGTTTTAGGACTGGGCATAATGTGAAATAGGAATAACGTACAAGACCACAGAAATACATTTACTCGATTTGCAGGACGGAAATGGAAAACATCTCAGGTTTGTGCATTATGCAGGCCTATACTACCTACATATGTTCATGTATAGAGTGACACTGTCATAGGTCTGCGAAATCAAGAAAATAGTAGGATTATACGGTATGTTCAGTCGATCTGAGAATTAATAAATTAATTGAATGTCTCAATAGCGTAGTGGTAACGTCATGAAGTATTAAATGACAGATCCTGAAGTGAATTGAACCCTAGTGGATTTGATTCCCAGCTGCGCTGATCTGGGAGTAAAATCTCGGACATTCGCTGAACTAGCTACACGGAAAATGATCAAAATTGCTTAACGGTTTAAACCTGTGGTACATGTGGTATTACAAGTGATAGATAATCAACACAGTTTATAATTTCACTATAATGCGTGTTTACTTTACTTTTCTTTTCACGAAGACATAAACTAGGCCCTATGCGATGAATAAAATTGGGTTATGACTGAAGGAGGTATTGAAACCAGGTTGATTGATGGCAGAGTATACGAAACAAGTTTAATTTAAAAATCAGAAGAGAGGGACACGAGCCTACATAAATCGTGGTCACGAAATTTAAAGAAATATGAAATAGTCCTAATTCGAATCCGCTTTAAAATGTATTAAAGACGACAAAAGAAAGATCGCTTAATAATTGCTTTCGAAAACTTGAAACACGTGTTAAATTGTCATAGTGGGCTGAGAGAGCGAATATGGAAAATTTTAAAACATTAGTACGCGGAACGTATGAAAGAGATATTAGCATTGAACAAGGAACCTCTACCTGGAACTGAGAAAGAAAGAGAACAAAATGACAAATGTGATGAATTAGCAGAACATGAATAATTAGGTAACCGCCGGTCTGTTATATCTGTTATATCAAGAGCTCAAAAACTGATAAGCCAATAGGTCTAAGCCTACATCGAACGTGTAACGACGCATTAGAAATAATATTAAAAAGAGTGAATCGAACCATGGTTGAGAGAAACAATGGAAAGATAAAAATACGCTGAGATCTAGGAAAAGGAACAGAAATTAAAAAATTCGAGCAAGTAAAAATTGAAAATAAATTAGGCCTTAAATATAGACTTCATGTCATCTTTATCATCATCTTCCCTTAAATCCCAGTTTAACCAGGGTCTGAATACGAATAGACGGTTCCTACATACGGTTGGTTTAAGTTTTTGTAGCAATTTCTGGAGCCCGGGCGCTCACCAACCGAATACCCTTTCTGATGTTGATTTTGATATTGTTTTTTGTCGCCTTCTACGATACGTGCATATTTACATGTTGGTCTATTCTTCAAACAACTCGGACATACCACGGGGAAAATCGACTTCATGTAAAGTACAAGTAAAATACTTTAGAAATTGATCTCGTTGAATTTGGTATAATGAAGGACGGAGTAAAAAACCTAAGGTAACGATAATGCTAACATCAGTTTCCTCACTCGAAAGCGATGTCGGTGACGGGCGAGCACAGGATTTGAACCCCTCTAATACTGATCCGCGGTCGAATATTCTACCGACATCACCACAGGCTCAAGCCTGTGGCGAAGTACTTGAGACAAATAAAAACATGAGACAAATAGACATACACTATGTTAACAGTAGAAACACTGCATGGATTAATAAGCTTAAATCAGCATTTCCAACATTTCATCTTAGATATACCATAAAAATCATTTGAAATTAATTATAGAAGCGCAAAATATCTACATTTTGCCAAAAGATTCCATTAAGAAAGTGATGATTCTTCTTTCTAGAGCAGTTGAGAGTTAATAATGATGAAAGTTGGGTAAAACTGGTGAAAGAGTTTATTATTTTATTAAAACTGGAATATATAGGTAGCCTAAAGAGGCTACATATATGAAATTATATATTTTAACAAAAAAGTGCTTAATTTTCCAGTAAGTCCTAATTCGAACAATAATAACACAACAATAAGATATTTGATAGGAAGCTCGTGGTAGCTACAGGCCGTTACGCTCTGACAATTACATACATTGTAACTGACCTCAGTGGGGTCATCGTATATATATGGGGCTTCCTTTATATTCGTGATCAACGGGCCGTTAGCTTAAAGTGCACGTGTGTCTACAGCTTCAATCTAAATCTGTATCGTACATATTTGTGTGGATTTTATTCTACCATTTAAAAGGGGCCTTTACAATTGCTGCTACTTAATTGGTCCACTTCCTACTGTTTGCTCAAGATCGCGCCACGATACATTTCGTGTTCTCACTAAATTCGGGACAATAGAGATAAAACTTGAAAGTTTTTGGTTCTTTCGATTCGTCTGACCTGGAGTTAAACTTGACGCGTTTGTGATAAGAAATTTATTAGAATATCTTGGAATAGCCGGTGGGTTAATATGCCTCACCAATTGAACTTATTTCGTTCCTCTTGAATAATATGAAACAGTATTGTATGGGTGTAATAAAGCCGCTGTTTGTGGTGATTAGCCTAATTAGCAAATATTATCTAGCTAGGTTTTTCCATAGGTCTAACTTATTTTTTCGAGATTAAACTTTTAAACCGGTAGTTTGTCTTCATCTTCATAGTTAAGTGCACTTAACTGGATTAAAATGCCTTGACTGTTTATTTTTAAAATGTTTAAAAATTAATTTAGTTTAATTATTAATCAATTTAAGTCGTTAATTAATTCTACTTCTTTATTGGCTGAAGCCAATGGCGATGTCGGTAAGGTATTCGACCGCTGGTCAGTATGTGCGGGGTTAAAATCCTAGGCACTCCCGTCACTGACATCGCTTTAGAGTGAGGAAACTGACATTAACATTAACTATAGCTTTTAGAATTTAAGCAAAGCCTTAAAGTAGGTTAACTATTTGCATATACACGCGTATGTTGCCAAAATTGCCCAACTAAAACTAGCTCAAATCATCCTTGATGCTTTAACTAATATGTTTTATATTTACGCTAAATGTACATTATTGTATCGGGTTGATTGACTGACATTATATTTATATTTTCAGACCATTATGACTTCTAAATCAATTTATAATTTGCTGGTGCAACTTCTGATGACACAGAAACTGATTTCAGCACAAGGTAAGTGCGTTAATTATTATCCTTTCTCATGTAGTGGCAGCTTTGCACAGAAAATAAACAAAGTCAGGCGGGGCAGTGGTGGAGGAGTGAGGAGTAGCGTGTGCTTATGTTAAAGGCAGGCAATGTCTACTATATACGCATATATTTATTCGATATTTCTACATTTATCAGCACAAATAACACTAGTGACATGAAATAAATTCTAAAGGGTTTAGGTTAGGGTTAGTGTTAGTGTTAGGTTAGGGTTAGAGGTTAGGGTTAAGGTTAGGTTAGGTTAGGTTAGGGTTAGGGTTAGGTTAGGTTAGGGTTAGGGTTAGGTAACCCTAACCCTAACCCTAACCCTAACCCAAAACAAAAAATTAAAGCTGAAGCAAAGGTTAACGTCAGTTTCCTGCTTGCGAATGCATATGAGTGACGGGGAGCAGCAGATTTGAATCCTGGAGCTATACTGCTCCGTTGTCGAACGACATTTAAAAAAGCCACCGGCTCATCTAGCATGTGAACATAAATAAATAATAATAAATGGTTGAACGTCCGTTTCATCACACAAGGATGATGTTGGGGACAAATAGCGGAACAAGTGACATAGTGAACATTTCAGGCATTAGATGAAGCCTCATACCTTATAGATTAAAAAAAATTAATTAATTAATTAGGCAATTTACAAAACGGGGAATGCCACTGGGTTAGATGACTATCTGGTATTGATGTCGATGCATGAAGATGGAGATAGGTCTACATGTAGACTGTGTCGTGTCTCTTACTGGCTGATTTACTGATCAGCTAACACGGTGACAAAAAACATTCGACTAGTTCTGTGTTATACGACACGAGTCAGAGGTCATTACAGCGCTACCGTCAGCCATAGTTCAAAGCATTCACTGATTTTAATACAAGAAAGTAGACCTTAGTGTAAGACTAAGGTATTTTTGGATTCATTCATTTCGCCCACATCACGTTCCCTGATTTTCCACTAAACCGAACTAAAAGCTTTTCACATAGCGTCACATGCAACCCGTTATAGCATTGACCTGTCACCTGCACTGGACGTTCAGTTACCGATCAATTAATCAATCAATCAATAAGAATTTAACGTCTGGCTCCTCGCCATAAGGCAGTGTCAGGGACGTCTCTTGCGGACTGTACACAAACAGGCGCCAAAGCACCACATGATGGCGGCTGAGTACACAGAGACTACAAGAGAAAGCGAGATCAAAACAGTGCTAGTCCAAGATCCATGGCAAGCGGGTCAAAATGCTATCAGTTAGAATTTTCATCGTGTATAAATTCCTGCCCATTAGAAGATGACGTGACTTTTATTGATTGATTCGTTTGACCACATAGGCTATTGATGAGGTCAATAAGACATCATAGTTCTTGTCTTGTAAAACCAGCAAAGTATTGAATGTTGACCAAAAAGTCCTTCACATGAGGCCTAATCAACCTGAGCGGTGTGCAAGATACTTTCAATCATGTGTTAAATTACTTAATTGATTAATGAATGAATTAATTAACTAACTAACTAATGCCGTACTGTTAAGCACTGAGGCCGGGAAATTACATGTATACATGTATAATACAGTATACATGTACAATTACTCCCTGATATCATCCCTGGGTAAGGAACGGTGGTTAAACCTTTACATGTACATTTATTATTACATGTACATTTACATCTGACTAGTATTTTATTTATAAATGTTTATGCAATTCTAATGCGGCATAATACCAGCAAGGCTTTGTGATTGGTACATTTAGGGAGTGATTTTTAATTTTTTGCTTTCATTGTATTTTAAATATACATGTACACAGCAATGACCTCGTTTTCATTGTTAATGCAATCTATTTCTACCACAGAATCATTTTCACAACCGAGCACAACTACTGGAATATTTTCTCAAAAAAGCTCAATCACGGGATTGTCTTCTCAAGCAAGTGCAACAAAGAGACCCTTTTCTGCACCTAGTACAAAAACTGGATCGTTTTCATTGCCTAGTACAACCACTGGGCCATTCTCTCAACCTAGTACAACCACTGGATCATTCACTCAACCTAGTACAACTACTGGGCTATTCTCTCCACCTAGTACAACCACTGGACCATTCTCTCAACCTAGTACAACCACTGGATCATTCTCTCAACCCAGTAGAACCACTGGACCATTCTCTCCACCTAGTACAACCACTGGACCATTCTCTCCACCTAGTACAACCACTGGACCATTCTCTCAACCTAGTACAACCACTGGGCCATTCTCTCAACCAAGTACAACCACTGGACCAATTTCTCCACCTAGTACAAGCCCGGGACCATTATCTTCATCTAGCACAAGCACGGGATCATTCTCAGAGCTCCGTTCTACGATAGAAGCATTCACCCAGTCTCATGAAGTCTCTGGTCGCAGCGCTACACTAGAGATAGAAACAGGATCTCCATCATCAACCACACACATTCCACATTCCACTCTTTCCTTCTCCACATCCGAAACACTGGAACAATCTACAGAAGCGAAAGAATTGACAACTTCGAAAATAATAGTGATTACTAAACCAAGTGAATCTTTTGAAACTACGGAAACTACTGAACCTTTTGAATTTTCTGAACCTACTGAACCTACTGAACCTACTGAACCTACTGAATCTACTGAACTTACTGAATCTACTGAACTTACTGAACCTACTGAACCTACTGAACCTACTGAACCTACTGAATCTACTGAACTTACTGAATCTACTGAACTTACTGAACCTACTGAATCTACTGAATCTACTGAACTTACTGAATCTACTGAACTTACTGAACTTATTGAATCTAGAGAATCTACTGAACTTACTAAACCTACTGAACATACTGAACATACAGATGATACTGAAACTACTGCGTCTACTGAACATACAAATCATACTGAACACCCGTCAAAGTCTTCATTTCGAATCATTTCTTCCACTAAACATTACGCAACTACTGAACCATCAACAGAACTTATGGTGGATACTACAACATCGGCAAAGCTTGGAGTGGATACTACACCATCGGTAAAGCCTGGTGCACTAACTTACCCTTCCACGGATCCAAGTGTAGTTAACCAAACATCAGCTAAATCTACAGCAGCTTCTGATGCATCAACTGCATCTGGTCCTAGTAATGGATCAACGACCAAATATGACATAACGTCATCGTCTGTGTCTTCCTCAGTAAATACAACTAGTGACACAATCCATAGCACTCGATGGTCCTCACAATCCAATCCAGGCCCGGCATCCACTACTCCAGTCAATGCTGAGTCATCGTCTCTCGGGTGGCTTCATTCAACTCCTGGTGCAGTTGGTTTGTGCTCTGATATTTTATTTCATTTTATTTTTATCATAATTTGCAGACAAAATAAAAGTTTTCTAAAAAATATCGCTAATAATGACCTTCCTATTTTGTACTTTTCTGTTTATTTACGGCAGAACGTGATTATTGAAAGATTTTCTCATTGTACCATTTATTGGCAGTAACATATAATAATTGTATTTTTTTATAATAATTTTATATTCTTACTTTAGAGTATCTATATTTTAAGTCATATTTTTAATTCCTTTATTTGATAAATTATTTTATTTTATTTTCTATAACTAATATTTTTACAATTATGTTTAAATGTGAATTTGAATAATTAATTATGAACTTGGAGATTTTAAGATGTTATTACATGTAACCTTTTGAACAACCAATAGGATGATAAATTGACTTTATTTTTATTGTCCATTTTAATATTTGTTATTATTCCATTCTATTATTACTTGTTATTATCGTTATTTTGTTACTTCATTTTACTATTTGTTTTATTATCCAGCAACTGTGAGCCGAGAACTGAAGTTAACAAGAATTATCCTCTCAGCTGCTGTGCCAGCTGCTGCGCTGCTGCTGATTTGCTTCATTTGCTTCTGTTGTCAGAAAATTTAGCATAAGCTTACACTGCACAAGTCAAAGTACTGAAGCATCCGATGATAATTTATATGATACGTGTAAAGGGGACGGGATTTGGCTTTGTTTTATTTACTCTTAACTCTGTAATGGCTTCAATAGATGCGCTATCAAAACTCAACGATTAGGCCTATTAATAACCACATACAACACTAATAACCACGTTAATAACCACATACAACACTAATAGCCACATTAATAATCACATACACATACGATCATATAAAACAATACAAATGCATCATAAGAAACTTAAATAGAGTTCATACTAATTTCAACACTAGCATTAAATGCTTCGTAAATTAAATACCCGCTTCTACCATTTTACACTATCTTGTCCAGAACCATCGAACAAGTTAGAGGCATTCTAAAGCAATCATACAGTTTATCTAATTCACTCAGTACATGTCAAGTTACAAATTGCTTTAAAATTGTATTTCTACTAACTCTATTTAGGCTGTTTCTAAAGAAATTAAACAAAACTCTAATATGCTTAAAATCCATCATAGCCAACCCTGTCATAATTGGCCTAACAGATTCCCATTTGTGACAGTTAAATAGCATTCTGTAAAAACTTTTCCAGGCAACATTTACATGTATAACATTAATTTGATCGTTTCTAAGTGAAATACTAACAATGGCATTGGTTAAAATGGGCAAGCAATAGAACTTCAAAAAATGTTGGCTAATCTGGCCAGTTTAGCTGATTTACTCAACATATTATTGCAACTACAGTAAAATTTTCTAATCATCAAATTGGTATCAACAATTAGATTATGAGTTTAGATTTTAATTTATAAAGTATTTAAACAATTGAAAACCACACTGCTGATGGTGATATTAGATATTTTATCAAATGAGCTATTCACAGTATTGTGGTCTGCATCTTGAAAGAGCCGTAGGGGGCCTATACACGTAGGCCCAGATTTATGCTATGCCTTTCTTTTTAAAGAAAGGCATAGCATAAATCTTTTCTATTTAGAATTTTAATGAGACTTGCATTAAACAAGAAATCATTTAACAGACTGTCTCGTTTTTATTCCTCATTAAGCAACTGCGTTGGTTAGATCAACCTTTGTCTCAACTGGAAATTTTTCCACTAAACTTCAATTGGAAGTTCTTCAAACTGTACGTCATCTAACGTTTCTCCTGGAATAATAAAATCCATAAAATGTGTCACAAATTTTCCTTTGGAAATATTGATAGGCCCTATTTGAAATAAAATTGTCAAAGTTCACTCGGAAACTGACTTGAGATGGTCTAATTATAAATAAGCATTTGGGCAGTTCACATTCCAGAGACTGATAAAACGAAACTGCCATGAACTCATTTTGGTATTCAAACAGAAGTTTAGTCTAATTAATATATTTCAAATAATAAAACCAGCAGTCGACATTTCTATTAAATAAACGTGAGTTAAGAACAATAAACAATAAAATAAATAAATTCCTACTTCAAATGAAAATGAGTTAAATGTGTATTTAAGTTCAGCAGAAAGTTAACTGTAAATTAATTATAATTATATTAATGTCTGACAAAATAACCATGGCTATTTGCCAATGAATTTGCTTTTTCATTATTCTACGTAACCAGGGACAATATATGATAACAAATTGTCTGCTAATATTTCATATAGGCCTAAGGCCGCCAATAACTATTAAATAAGATAGTTTTATATACTGTATATCAATATACATGTTATTCACTGATTTAACTTTCAAGAGATGGAATTTAATGATTAAATAACTATAATTACATCAATACATTTACCTCATACTGTTATATTCATCGGTAACGCTGGCGTATTCGCCGTCAACCCTCTGCTGATTTTGAATATAGTCTTGTAAGGATTGCCCATTTGCATGATCCACACGAATTTACCGAACTGGTTAAATATTGTATCGTTGAGCATCGGTATGCCCAGCTTAGTGAAGAAAGGACAGGCTGGGTAGAGATTGTCGTGTGGCTCAGCAGCCGTCACAGCCAATACTATCACCTAGGACAATCACAGTACTATCACCTAGGACAATCACAGTACTATCCCCTAGGACAATCACAGTACTATAACCTAGGACAATCACAGTACTATCACCTAGGACAATCACAGTACTATCACCTAGGACAATCACAGTACTATCACCTAGGACAATCACAGTACTATCACCTAGGACAATCACAGTACTATCACCTAGGACAATCATCGTAATATTCGTTTTACATTTGTATTTAATTAGCTAGTGAATCGATAGTATATGTGTTATTTATAATGAATACATATATATATAATATATATATATGCATAATTATAGGTACTATAAATCAATTACTTGTAATTTTACCTCCGATTCCTCGCCATAAGGCAGTGTCAGGGACTTCTCTTACAGACTCTGCACCAACAGACGCCACGACATCACACGACGACGATTGAGTATACAAAGACTACATGTATATAAGAGAAAACGAGATCAAAACAGTGCAAGTCCAGGACCCATGGTAAGGATGCATATTTTTAGTCCAATGGCGGAAAGAGGTGGGTTTTAAGCTTGCCCAGAAAAGTACCAATGCTATTGTAAGGTCAAAGATCTTGTGGCAGAGAGTTCCAAATTGTCTGAGCATAAAACCAAAAGGAGCTTTCTGCTCATGGCAGATCCATTGTACATGTATATTTTAGTATATTTTCTTAATTTTTATAATGTGTATTTGATATGTTTTTAACTTAAGTAATGTTTTTAAAATCCTCAGTAAATTGATTTCAAAACTTTGAATTTCATACCTTTGGAGGCACGCTAGACAAATATGAGACTAGTCGATCTGCTTCAGAAACACCCGTGTAACGAAGTTCAAAACGTACAGTTGATTGAATTCTGCAGGTTTCAAAATTGAATACAAGTATGTGCACTCCACGATGAATACCTTCATATACACCTGTAACAATGAATTTTCAGTCAGATCCTATGATAATTGGAGCTATCGACGGCAAAGATTTGATATTTAAAAAAGCTGGTAAAGCTAAGGTTAACGTCAGTTTCCTCACTCGAAAGCGATGTCAGTGAAGGGGGAGACCAGGATTTGAACCCGCACCTACTGATCCGCGGTCGAATATCTTACCGAAATAATCCATAATAATCCATTTCCTTTAATTCATCACAATCTAACAACTGCAGAGAGTTACAATATAGCATATTATAAAACGGTTGCGAGATTTGCTGGAATTAAACATCAAAAAGACAACAACGTGCCATATACACATGTAAATCAGTCTCCAAGACTTATCACCGTTCATATTTCTGCTATAGAAATGTCTGTTCCAAAAATTACATGTATATAAAACTCAAAAACGTCACACTATAGGCTAGTCGTCAATTTCAAAGATAGCTTACAAATTAAATTACTAATTAAATTAATTCACATAGTCCAATAAAGTGATTCCATCGTCCATCCCATCACATAATGTTATCTGTTTCTTGTACTTCGTAAAATATCACAACTCCATTTAAATAACAAAGGCTACACATTATATTTGGGACGTCTACAGGTTATGTTTTGATGTAATCGACTTACCAGGTTTAGGTAGGTTCAAAACGTCCGCTAATGTTGTAATGCCATTCTTCATTTATCTTTACATAACCATCAGCTAGCCATGGCTTGTCATCGTTTCCCCAACTCAGCATTTTAATATTACAGTCTACAATAAAAATAAGAATCAAAATTAAAGTTGCAGCTAGGGTTTTATTAAATATTCCAAACAATTAAATGATTTACTCCTTCATATTTTGGCTTATGCGTATATTAAAATTAGAAACTATATAATCTTATAACTACAATTAATGTTAGTGCATGATTGTTTGGAAAACAATTTAGTTCATGACAATAATTAGCTTATAATTATAATTAGGTTCTGACTGCAGACGGTATAGGTAATTTTTGTCTGCTGCTCAAAGATGAATTCATACCAATGGTTGAATTATTATTTTGTGAGCAGAGTAGCTTCATAATCATTCTCATTTAACTTAGCCATATGTATAGTCTACTTTTTATATTGATCTACGTGACACATTTGCTTCATATTTCTAATTTTGAATTAAAACAACACATACGGGCATAAAACTAAAAGTCTAACCGCCTTTGTTTCTGGGTGGGTCATACCGGCCAAATACACTTCTCTGTAAAATATCAGAGCAATAATCATAAATTGAACACTTTTATACCGGAAAAATAAGCAACTGAACTAGACTGAATCTAACTGTGAAGTTGATTACTATATTACAGGAATTGCTACAGAGTTGCAGCCAGAGGCGAAGTCGGTAAGATACTCCACCGAGGATCAGTATGTGCGGGGGTTAAAACCATAGGATGACTGGTAATCTCTGTCTTTTTGCAGCACAATGACAGATACCGCGGAAATAAGAGTGGCATCATAACAGGCTGATATTATTTAAATTCTTTCAAAGTTGTCAACAACCGTCTTTGTGGACGCTTTTTAATGAATTTAGAGTTGGTCCTCCATTAAAATACTAAACGAGCTAACCTTTGCTTAGTTTTGATTATGACGCTCTCGTTCTATACTACGTCCGGTAACCAAACATGATAATTAATGATGTGATTTAAGAAGCAAGTGAGGGCATTAGTTGCAATAGGCTATTTAGGCCTACAGGAATTCAAAGTTATTTTCAGAAAGGAATGACGAGGTATGCCTTTGGTACAATAAGCAAATATTTAGTAAATAATATTACGCTAGCATAATAATCAGAAAACGTAATTCGTTAGCCAACAGAGAGTGGAAATGTTTGAAGTATAAACGGTTACAAAACCTTTGTGAGATGCATCCAGGCCTGCGGTAATAGTTATACGTAACGTTGTCAAACACTTCACATCTCGACGTTGTTGTGTAGTAAGTGAAAGCCGAGCAGTTGTTGGGTAGTAGAGAGACACAGCGATGTAGACAGTCCACGAGTGTCTCTGCATACGTGGCGGGTAGACTTCCCTTGTCTGCTGTACACAGAGCCGTTCCGAGCACATCTCTAACGTAGGCGAATTTCCAGGCCACGCTGCATTGCTGTGTCCCAACTGATCCATAGCTAACCAGAACTGAGCCACAGAGACTAAATATTGCTAATAGCTTCATTAGAAATACGCGAAACTGATAATGTTTCAATTTCATTTAAAAATGATAATTACAATAAGCACACCATTAAATAATTATTTTACAATATATATATACATGTATATTCTAAAATATCGTCTATGCACATGCAGTATCCAAGTACACAAAAATATATAATATTAATCCATATGTTAAATTAAATCAAGATGTATTTTTATTACTGAATATTTTCTAATGTAAAGGTTTGGTGACCGGTTTTGGAAATACTCACTAATGTGCTTTAATTCATCTTTTAAATTTAGAGTTTCACTGTTGCTTGAACACAGAACTGATTAGAATTCATTCGTGGATGTTTTGTTCAAGTTGTAACACACGAGGTTTTGTTCCACACGCAGTTGATTCTCTCCTCCAGCGATCTTAGAGGCGATAGTCAGAAATGATATAAAGGCTGCTTAGCTTTTAAAACACTATAACATTGCAATAGTTTACTGACATTTGATTTCACAGTAGTAGGTCTTGAAGGTTATTAGCCTACTTAAATTAACAAGAGTTCACTCCTCTTTGAAAATGGGTCAGGGTCTTTAGCAGAACATATTTACTGTAATTATTAAACAAATTCTGTGTCGGCCCAATCAATACATAAATTAATAGACTAGCGAAGGACCCCGACATCAACATTAGCACCCTCTAGAGTCGCTTCTCATAATGGGCATGACTCTATTAATAGTGGCGGGTGTTATAAATAATAAATGTCGGTATTCATCATCTTTATCCTATGCTGTTGTTTGAGCTATTGTTTGTTGTTTTCAATTTGAACATAGGGTCTATTCTGTTATTTTCTCCGAATAGATCTAATAGAATAGATCTATTTTAGTGTTTGTTGTCGTTAATCGATGATAGGAAGCAATTTCTTCCTATAGTAGAAATTTATTCTTAAACTTGACTAGGTCTATCATGTTCACAACTGTCAATGAAATTAAAATACATGGAGTTTAGAAGAAAAGACAATCGAGGTCTCTAGCTGTTGCTTATCTCATCTTATATACTTAATTTTAACAAAATTGCTTCTTATAATGTATCAACTATACTGAGGGTAAAATTGTGCATTCAAATGATTCCTCCGTCTTAGAGTTCCTTATTGGTCAAATTGCAATATATGCCACAGGTGTGCTACAGGTTACTTATAAGCCTATATTAGTCCAAGTTCATATGTCTCAATTCAAGGATAGGCCTATTATGAATTCCTCGTAAAAGTGTGACGATTCATTGTCAAGGTTAAACGCCGGCTTGATTTTATCTCAGTTGTGCTCGATGTTCTCAGTGAGGGCTGTCATAGCACTCCGATTAACTCTACAACGCCGATTATATTAATACCTGATTAGAGCCAGCTTAGTAAGTACGAGCATTAGTTCTGTTATTCACGCTCTAAGATATCATCCAATCATCGGAAATCTTCATTTGAAGCACATCTGCCTTTGCTTTCCTATGATCAATTCCATAGGCAGTTGAAGACCTATCTTTTCCATCTCTCTTCCCCATCCAGTGCCCGTGAGCAGCGACCAGCGCATTAACCTCGTTTTCTTTAACTCCTTTCACTTTGGACTGAATTTCTGGATTTTGGAATTTGCACCATTTTTGGACCTTCTTTTTGCTCGCGGGCTTGACTTTGTCTCAATATTGCTCGATGTTGTCATTGATACCTGCATGTAGCACTCCAATTGTTGTTATTAGTATTTTTTATTGTTATTGTTATTATTAGGCTATTTTTGGTTTAGATCTGCACTTTCCCACTACGATCAGGCTTAGGAACTTTGTCAGCTTTTGCTTTCCCCTTTGCGAAACCATTTTCAATTCGACTTCGTTTATAAGGAGAAGAAGTGACAACTACAGCTGACTCAGCTCTCCGGGTTCTTGCACGGGCTGCTGAGATCCTTTGGGCGAGGTCTCAGTATTCTTATCAACCTGCGTTCAGTATCTCTGCTTTTGGTTTCTTTAATCTGGACTTCATCGAATTGATCAGCAGCAGGTTAGACTTCATTGATTTGTTCAATGGCAGACTGAACTTCAGTACCTTACATAACTAAAACTGATAGATTTCAACATAGTTGACTACTTTACTATAATGCGTGTTTACGTTTACTTTTACGTTACTAAAACAACTTTTCTTTCCTTTTTATTGGAATTGGCTAACTTGATTTAGAAATTATTTGCGTTTTAGTCTAGTTTAATATTTAGTCGTTATTTTTTAATTTGATTTAATGCTGCTCTATGTTTACACTTTATTCTATGGTTTACACTGACATAGCCAGCTGCTTAATTGTTGTTGTTGTTTTGCTGTTCGCTTGCGTTAAACAAAATGAACAGTGGTTATTTATATTGGTGAACTTGATAAAGTTTTGTTCTAATTTAACGAAAACAAGGAAATATTTTGATAGAAAATGGACGGTGGCGGCTTTGATTCTCGTGACACCGGGGGCGCCTACCCGGGGGCATCCTACTCGGAGTATCCCGGAGGTGCCTACGGTTCACCAGGGGCGGGTGCCCCTTTCAACCCCGTCGAGTTCATCAAGAAACCTCAAGTGATACTGCGTATATTATCCTGGGTATGATAAAACCGCTTGTATCGCTCGCTTCTTTTAACCCATTTTACCACATATTTCAATTCTTGTTCAATTATTCTGAACTTTACAGACAGTTTCTGTTTGTACAAATCTTTAAAATCGTTTGCGAATCAGTGTATTTTTTGTCGATTTAGAATTATTTTAGTTTAATGTATCTTGCTTATAATCATATGATCTGACATTTCTGATTGTTACTCATAGTTTGCTAAATTAATCGACTCTTTCAAATCACAAAACAGGAATTAATATTTATAAATTTATCCTGTGATCTCTAGTAATACTGTCAAACATTACCATTTTTGACTGATAAAGGCATATCTATGTCAGTGGTATTAATTAATTCCTTCCAGAGTCATCATTAGGAAACGAAATTAGGTAGAGACTTGAACTCTTCCCCGAGAGATCTGCAAGCAGAAAATTTTATGATAATGTACCACTGGGTTTATGTTAATGATTGCCTAAATTTTATAATTTTAAGTAAATAAAATTATTTTTTTCAGTACTCTATTTAGCATTTTGAGATTAGACCATTTAGTGTACTAAAACTATTGTAGACCCGAATTAAGCAAAGATTTACGCAGATGTACATGACTTGAAAGTCTAATACTCAGTAACTAAATTTAATTGGCTACTAATGGGAGCATACAATTACTCTATTTCATTTATTAAAGCCACAGTATTGTTCTGACTTTACGTCAGAAAGCTAAATAAGTGGTTTAAGTCTCAAACTATCTGGTGTCTAATAGTTTTAAGCATAGGCTAGGTTCAATCTAAAATGTAATACATTTGCTCGAGGTTGTACGATTAGTGACTAAAGTGCGATTGAACGGTTATTGATTGTTGAACGATTTGTAACTGATTTGTGACTGATACGTGGATGACATTGAGAATCATATTGAACGTCTCCAGAAAGATACCCAGGTAGAAGATGATCACTCTGTGATAGTATATGTAGATATTCTATCAATGTGTTAGTATGTGTAGAAGTAGTCTCAATGTGTTTGTATGTGTAGATGTTCCATTGCTCATTTTGTTTGTATGTGTAGATGTTCTACTGATTAGTGTGTTTGTATGTGTAGATGTTCTACTGATCAGTGTGTTTGTATGTGGAGCTGTTCTACTGATCAGTGTGTTTGTATGTGTAGCTGTTCTATTGCTCAGTGTGTATGTACGTGTAGCTGTTCTACTAATCAGTGTGTTTGTATGTGTAGCTGTTCTATTGCTCAGTGTGTATGTACGTGTAGCTGTTCTACTAATCAGTGTGTTTGTATGTGTAGATGTTCTACTGATTAGTGTGTTTGTATGTGTAGATGTTCTGCTGATCAGTGTTTGTATGTGTAGATGTTCTACTGATTAGTGTGTTTGTATGTGTAGATGTTCTGCTGATCAGTGTGTTTGTATGTGTAGCTGTTCTACTGATCAGTGTGTTTGTATGTGTAGCTGTTCTATTGCTCAGTGTGTATGTATGTGTAGCTGTTCTACTAATCAGTGTGTTTGTATGTGTAGATGTTTACTGATCAGTGTGTATGTGTAGATGTTCTACTGATCAGCGTGTTTGTATGTGTAGATGTTCTCGGTGATAGTGTTTGGCTGTATATCAAGCTCAGCGTGGGACTTTGGTCACTGCTACTATGGCACTCAGCCCGATGGAGACCCGGGGGCGTGTGGCTACGGCACATTTGTGGGAGTCCTGGCATTCCTGGTGCTGATGGTGTTCCTGGCCCTGGACGCTGTGTTTGAGAGCCTCAGCAACGCTCTGCATAGGAAGTACATCGTCATAGCCGATATCTGCGCCTCAGGTCTGCAGCGTTCTGTTGTTTTCGCTAATTACTGTAGAATTACATAGCATCGGTCCATGCTGCTGCAGTGCTACTGTGTTTAACTGCATCACACATTGTCATTGCACTTTAGTTAAATGGCCAGGGTAGACGCAGTTATATTCTGTAAGTTATTACTGTGCTGCTCTATTTGCTTTTTATATAATAGATATCACAGATGTTCCAGTAGTTTGTTTCTGTTACCTGTCATGTTACCTGTTCCACAGGTGTGCTGTCGTTCCTGTGGTTCGTTTGTTTCTGTTACCTGTCATGTTACCTGTTCCACAGGTGTGCTGTCGTTCCTGTGGTTCGTTTGTTTCTGTTACCTGTCGTGTTACCTGTTCCACAGGTGTGCTGTCGTTTCTGTGGTTCGTTTGTTTCTGTTACCTGACTCATGCTTGGAGACACAGCACTCCTCCTCCAGATCGTGACTACTATAGAGGCTCCAGCCCTATGGAGGCGGCCATTGCTTTCTCCTTCTTCTCCATCGCTACCTCTGTAAGTGTCACATATAGAAACCTGCAAACAAACACACACACACACACGCACATACACACGTGTATGTTAGCATGCACATAAATCTTTTAGTGGCTACTCTGTGGTAACATTAATATTCACTTGTCGTGTATTGGCAAAATCTGCCTAAACTTCAACATAATGATGTCATACCTTTAGCTACATGGACTGGTCCTACAAAACACTGCAGCTGTGCTGACTGAGTTACACACATGGGTGTAGGTTCACCCAACATATAGTGTCACTAATGTTCTCTATTCTAAACAATCATCAGTGATGAGAGTTCATTAGGTCATCAATATTCACTAGGTCTTCAGAGTTCACTAGGTCATCAGAGTTCATTAGGTAATCAGAGTTCACTAGGTCTCAAAATTCACTAGGGCATCAGAGTTCACTAGGTCGTCAGAGTTCACTAGGTCGTCAGAATTCACTAGGTCGTCAGAGTTCACTAGGTCGTCAGAGTTCACTAGGTCGTCAGAGTTCACTAGGTCGTCAGAGTTCACTAGGCCATCAGAGTTCACTAGGTCGTCAGAGTTCACTAGGTCGTCAGAGTTCACTAGGTCATCAGAGTTCACTAGGCCATCAGAGTTCACTAGGCCATCAGAGTTCACTAGGCCATCAGAGTTCACTAGGTCATCAGAGTTCACTAGGTCATCAGAGTTCACTAGGCCATCAGAGTTCACTAGGTTATCAGAGTTCTCTAGAACGTCAGATCGAAGCTTTACAAAGCTTTTTTGCAACTACTGACATACTATTAATCTAAATCACTATGTTTCAGTAGATACAGACAAGGCTCTCCACTCATCTCTAAGTGTATGTGTGTATTAGTAGATTGCGCTGACGGTATTAGCAGTGCTTAGATACAGACAAGGCTCTCCACTCATCTCTAAGTGTATGCGTGTATTTGTAGATTGCGCTGACGGTATTAGCAGTGCTTAGATACAGACAAGGCTCTCCCACTCATCTCTCGTCTAACTACAACTCTGATCCATTCGGAGGATTCGACACGGCTGAGTCATCACAGCCCCGCTAACTCCTCCCCCATTTGCATCCCCATTTCTCTCTCTCTCCACTCTTCCCCAGGCTTGGTCTAATGAAATTCGCTGAACTCTCTTTATTCTGATTTATCATGTGAGATATATCATGTGATATACAGCTGAGAGAGAGAGATACAGCTGTATCACGTGATATACAGCTGTATCACATGATATACTGCTGTATATCACGTGATATACGGCTGTGCCATGTGATATACAGCGGTGTCATGTGATATACAGCTGTGTATCACGTGATACAGCTGTATATCACGTGATATACAGCTGTATCATGTGATATACAGCTGTGTCACATCTTCTTTGCTGCTTTCTTACATCTTCTTAATATGATAACTTATATCTCCTACACGCTCTATACTATGCACTGTGCTGCTGCTGTGTTATGTGCTGATACAATGGAATGGGTGGATAAATGGTTTCTTCGTGTGTGGTGTTCCTCACTTATCTCTATTCTCATGACAGAGATAGGATTGGCAGGAGCTGACGTAGTAAAGACTTGTTGTTTTAATGTTGTTCTCACGTGACATTACTGATTTCTGGTTGATATGTCAACAGTATTTGATTTAAATGACGAGAGTCTAATGTTGCTGCACTTGTGCTAGATAGGTTTTAACTCTGTGTAGATACAGGTGAAAAAATGTGAACATAACCGCTGTGTGAAATATAAGCAATAAGACTAGCTAACTCCTCATGTAATGTAACTTACTGATGTCAGTAAGATATTTGATCGCGGATCAGTATGGGCGTGGTTCAAATCTTGGACTCGCCCGTCACTAACATCGCTTTCGAGTGAGGAAACTGATGTTAACATTAGCTCTACCAGCTTTAATGTGTCTCTGTTTGCTCTAATGTGAACTATTGGTACTTCAGTCAGTATTCATCATATGCTTTAATATTAACTGTTCACTATTGTTGATTGAACGACAGAAATGTCTCTAATTTTCTTCTTTTTCTAGTCTTCTGATAGTCTAATGGAAATTTCCTCTATTACAAAATGGCTACAGTAGTTTAGGTTTGTCTCAAAGCCTAGGTCTTCCTCAGGTAGCTATTGTGACTCAATATCTCTAAACTGTTGAAGGTGTATATTATTGTGTTCACATGATCATTTCATCTTAATGCTGTAGTTTAACTTGCTAAAGGCTGCATGTTATGTGTTCTAATAAGCTAGATTGTTCGGGTATTTACAGATATTATGTGCTCATGTCGTATGTAGCATAGTGGTTTGAAGTCAGTGCTTCAGTGGGTCTAGACTAGTTGTGTGGTTGTGGCTCTTGTAGCATAGTATTGTGAGTCAATGCTTCATTGGGTCTAGTCTAGTTGTGTGGTTGTGGCTCTAGAGTGTATCCAGGCTTTGGTTTCTATGACAACTCAAGGCCTCCATGCTTTTGTTTCTATGACAACTCAATGGCTCCAGGCTTTGGTTTCTATGACAACTCAAGGCCTCCATGCTTTAGTTTCTATGACAACTCAAGGCCTCCATGCTTTGGTTTCTATGACAACTCAAGGCCTCCGGGCTCTGGTTTCTATGACAACTCAATGGCTCCAGGCTTTGGTTTCTATGACAACTCAATGGCTCCAGGCTTTGGTTTCTATGACAACTCAAGGCCTCTGGGCTCTGGTTTCTATAACAACTCAAGGCCTCCATGCTATGGTTTATATGACAACTCAAGGCCTCCAGGCTTTGGTTTCTATGACAACTCAATGGCTCCAGGCTTTGGTTTCTATGACAACTCAATGGCTCCAGGCTTTGGTTTCTATGACAACTCAAAGCAACCCTGATACTTTGAGGAGAGGACACAGATATATAGACTTTATATCACCAGTATGTGGTAGATTCTTGATATTATGTCATTACATTGTTCTGATGTTGTTTCTGCTCTAGTTTTAATTCTCCCTGTTTGAGATGGTTGAAGGTCTCACCTGATTCAGACTTGATGTAGACTTTGCTCTGAGGTGTAGATAGCCTAGCCTGACTGGAGCCAGTGGCCATGTCAGTAAGATACTCGACCGCGGATCAGTATGTGCAGGGTTCAAATCCTGGACTCAGCAGAGGAAATTGAGGAAACTGACGTTAACATTAACTTTATCAGTTATATACGGTTTTTTACTGGAGAACATGTGGCTATAGAGTGGTTTTGTTTATGTCTAGGTGTAAGTTGATGTGTATTTATGTTGTATATGATTTCATAGTGGAGTGCTCTATGCACTACACTACACTGTTGTGCTCTCGTCATTGTCTCTGCTTAACTATTGCTTCGTGCTCGTCCTGATTGATATTGATTTCTCATTTAATCGGATTTATTGATTTGCTCAGAGTCATTGATTGATTAATGTGCTTAGTGTGTTATTAATTTATTGATTGATATTAGTAGTCCTGCTTATTAATTGAATTTGATTAAACTGTCCATTGATTGATTGATGATTGATTTATTTATTTATTGATTGATTTGATTTATTGATTGAGTGGTTTACATGATCTAGGTGTAAAGAGTTTTTCTGTTTCAAGGATACTGCTAGAATTTGAACCTTGACCTCGCACTCATGCTTGCTGTAACTACCATGTCAACATTGACTCTCTCTCTCTCTCTGTTAATCGCTATTTAATTATATTAATGCTGATATTAATGCTAGTGTGGAGACTGGTGGCCGAGCTGATAGAGTGCTCGGCTGACAAGCTATAGGCTGTACAGTGTCTTACTGTAACGTGTCTATTTGATCAGACATCTTAACGTCGCTATAACTCTAATGCTTTAGAGCTTTCAGTCATTTCCTCTTATCTCCCTAGTGTGTGAAGAACTGAACGTTAAATCATAATTGATTGATTGACTGATTGATTGATTGATTGATTGACTCGTTGATTTCTCTAAGGTTGTCCTCAGTGACGTATTAATTGATTGAATAATTAAGTAACTTTGATTATTTTTCTATTTAATTAATTTCTGTGCCTTTATTCGCATTTCTCTCATACATTTTCTCTGCACTTTTCTTCGTACTCTCCCTCTCTCTCTCTCTCTCTCTCTCTCTCTCTCTCTCTCTCTCTCTCTCTCTCTGTGTCTCTTTCTCTCTCTGTCTCTCTCTCTTTCTCCATGTATGTCTCATTTTCTCTCTCTATGTGTGTCTCTTTCTATCTCCGTAGGTGTCTCTTTCTGTCTGTCTGTCTCTCTCTCTCTCTCTTTCTCTCTCTCTATGTGTGTCTCTTTCTATCTCTGTAGGTGTCTCTATTTCTCTCTCTTTCTCTCTCTAGACTCTCTCTCTCTCTATGTCTGTCTCTCTCTCTCTCTATGTGTGTGTCTCTATCTATCTCTGTAGGTGTCTCTATGTCTCTCTCTCTCTCTCTCTCTCTCTCTCTCTCTCTCTCTCTCTCTCTCTGTCTCTCTCTATGCTACTGTGATGGGTTATAGTGACTAGATGTATTAAACGTGTGTACCGTTAGTGACTTTAAACTTGCTCATCTCTGGTAACGTTAGAAACAAAACTACAAAGAACTGAGAACATTCACTTCTCGTTGATGTTAGTAACAGATTAATGCTTCCGGTTCTGTCACCAGTACACAGCAGATAAATAGTCTCTATAAATAACAGTGTAGCTTTTGTTTCATTTTATCCCTCCTAATTGATAGCGATGTTGTGCCCCGTGTTGTGTCCGGGTTGTTTGAAGAATTGAGCAACCGGTGACTGCACGTGTCGTAGAAGGCGACTCAAGCACTAAGATTCATACCAACGTCAGAAAGGGCAAACGGTTGGTGAGCGCCTAGACTCCAGTAATTGCTACATAAATTTAAACGAATGGAAAAGTCTCAAATAGGGGATTGGCTGGTGGTGTGGTGTAGGACAGAGAGGATTTGAGACAGTCCATTCGTACCCCGACCCTAGTTAAACTGGATTAAAGGGAAGATGATGATGATGATTATGAGGATTTGATAACGATGTTCAACGTAAATCTCCCTTGCTGGAGAAGTTTCAATATAATCTCATCTTTCTGTGGTTCAAGGTATAAATTTCTTCCACTCTCTGCATTCTAGTACGTGAAGATCTCACTACAGATCCTCCGACTTTGTTTAGGGTTGCTTTTGTTTTGAAAAAATGTGGTTTTTTAGGTGGTTTCCCTTTGGCATCTTCGTCCTTACGATTTAGCTCTCAATCTCTCTCTCTCTCTCTCTCTCTCTCTCTCTCTCTCTCTCTCTCAGAAAAAGAGAGGCAGACCGAGATTTGGAATGTTAGATTATTTAAAGTTCCACTCGGAAAGTAGACATAGAGAGTAAAACGGAAGACAGAGAAAAGTGGAGGCGTTATATGCCATGGACCTACCAGTAGGCAGTGCACTGAGAGACATATTTCACGTGAGCGAGAGAGATATGTTTATTTCGACAACATCAGCAGTGTAAAGTCGCATACATACAAAGTGTACAAAAAGAGAAATACAAGTACAAGCTTACAACAAACATAATCAAAGATGCATTAATGTTGATCCTCTAGATTATGATCTACCACATCACGTGATGGATTATGATCTACCACATCACGTGATGGATTATGATCTACCACATCACGTGATGTATTATGATCTACATCACGTGATGTATTATGATCTACATCACGTGATGTATTATGATCTACATCACGTGATGTATTATGATCTACATCACGTGATGTATTATGATCTACATCAAATGATGATGGATTATGATCTACATCACGTGATGTATTATGATCTAAATCACGTGATTTATAATGATCTACATCACGTGATGGATTATGATCTACATCACCTGATAGATTATGATCTACATCACGTAATTTATAATGATCTACATCACCTGATAGATTATGATCTACATCACGTGATGGTTTATGATCTACATCACGTGATGTATTATGATCTAAATCACGTGATTTATAATGATCTACATCACGTGATGGATTATGATCTACATCACGTGATGTATTATGATCTACATCACGTGATGGGTTATGATCTACATCACGTGATGGATTATGATCTACATTACGTTATGTATTATGATCTACATCACGTGATGGGTTATGATCTACATCACGTGATGGATTATGATCTACATCACGTTATGTATTATGATCTAAATCACGTGATTTATAATGATCTACATCACGTGATGGGTTATGATCTACATCACGTGATGTATTATGATCTACATCACGTGATGGGTTATGATCTACATCACCTGATAGATTATGATCTACATCACGTGATGGATTATGATCTACATCACGTGATGTATTATGATCTAAATCACGTGATGGATTATGATCTACATCACGTGATGGGTTATTATCTACGACATCACGTGATGGATTATGATCGACATCACGTGATGGGTTATTATCTACGACATCACGTGATGGATTATGATCGACATCACGTGATGGGTTATTATCTACGACATCACGTGATGGATTATGATCGACATCACGTGATGGATTATCATCTACAACACGTGATTTGGTGTTGAGATGGAAGCGCTTAGGTGCACGTGGTATATATAGAGCTAGACTACGTCGGCTCTGTCATTAGATGAACTGGCTTCATTTAACCGTCATTATACAGACGGCTAGAGCGCTATACTAACAAGTAGAATAATTACTGTCATCTATCCGCATCTGTACAGTCATCAACCAGTGAGACCTACTGTATATAGAGCCTTCGTTAACTGCAAATGTAAGTAAACGAACGCCGAACGTTGTGTATTGCGTTATATAGAATAGATTTCTCTCAAATCTGAAGCTATTTTAGAAATAGGATAATTTCGTGTGTGATTGAGGCACAGATTTTGCTATTAATCCGCTTTTTTGATTTATCGATGATAAGTTCTCTCTGAGTGACGGGCAATTTTTTTATTTATGTGAATCAGCATTTGTGAGAGGAGCGGCTTAATGCTACGCTGATTTCTGAATGTGTTTTGAGCCTGCGATATATTGGAGCACAGTCATAGCTTTACTGTTTCATTTATGCTTGAGTAAATACATGTATATATTTCATGTTGTGTTCGAGAATCTGAAAAAATTAATCTGTAATTACAAGTACGCCTATACCCAAAGGCAATTTAGCAAGAAAGAGTAAGGCAAGGGGAAATTCACCTTGAGTCATATTTTTCTAGCTATTGACTACAATAAGGTGTGGATAGGCTATGTCTTTTGGGGAGGAATTTACTTGTTGATCGAAGGAGTGCTCCGTGTGTATGATAAAAACAAACTATAAATAGGAATATACGCAATGGACCTGCCAATTAGCAAAACTCATTAGATAGAGTAATACTGTACATGTATAACGTAAGTACAACTTAGGCACAATTGACATTACACGACTGTGACACGTTACTCTCCAACACGTCACTTTGTCACGCTGTCATACATTGTCACGCAGTCATACAGTATATTGACATGCAAGCATACACTGTCACGTAGCCACACTTTGACAATTCCGTCACACATTGCATACCGTCACACTGTCATACATTGTCACATCAACACACTGTCACATTTTGTCCCACCATTAAAATGTAAAACATTGTCACACTGTCACATATTGTCCTACTATTAAAATGTAAAACAATGTCACACTGTCACACATTATCACGCTCTCAAACGTCGCGCTGTCACATATTCTCATGTTGTCACACTTTGTCCCGCTGTCACGCGTCACGTATGTCACGTCCCTCTGTCACACGTCACGTTGTGATATGTCTCGCTGTCACACGTCACGTTTCGACACGTCCCGCTGGCACACGTTTCGTTGTGACATGTCCCGCTGTCACACGTCACGTTGTGACACGCTGTCACACATAGTCGCACATCTATCACACGGAATCTATCACATATCTCAACTCATGCGGGACTATTGGAGCAGAAACGAAGCATTAAGCTAATTATCTACGTCTATATATAGCGTAACTTCTACCCCGCAAACATGTTCACTAGAGGTCAACAATATACCAGAGTGTCAACACTCTATTACATATCTCTCTCTCTCTTTCTCTCTCTCTATCTCTCTCTCTAACTATCTATCTATCTATCTATCTCTATCTCTCTCTTTCTCTCTCTATCTCTCTCTCTCTCTCTATCTATCTATCTCTCTCGCTCTCTCTCACTCTCTCTATCTATATATCTCTCTCGCTCTCTCTGTAGTAGGCCCTCATCTGATATTGGCTGGTTCAATGTATGTATTTATACTATGAGTCTGCTTTCCCGCTCCATATAGAGCACTTCTTGGATCATCAAGTGAATACCTTCACACGAAGTTATGTCTTATCTATACCTTGATCTAACGAGCAACAAGCTTGAGAGAGATACGCTTCTGCTGTGGTCTCACGTTGGTTTCCTCAAGTCATGCTTAGTCGCCTCTTACGACACCTTCAATTAACGGTTAGTCCGTTATTCATTATCCTGAACGTGTCATATACATATATGCTCCTCGAAAGCTTCTACATTTGAACCACATTTTAGCATAACTTGCTGGTTTGATTGCGTTAAGCAGTTTCATTTGTTAAGTGATATATTCTACTAATCATCTATTTGTACTATTAACTTAATAAGCATATTTCACGGTATCAATTCATATTCTTAACCTAATTGTAGATCATAATTACTGTTACACAACCTGTCGTATTGTACATCCACTAAGAGAATTCTAGAACAGGATTAAATCTCCTGATATCTCTATAAATCTCATCTCTTGGGGAGAATCTCCTGATATCTCTATATATCTCATCTCTTGGGAGAATCTCCTGATATCTCTATATATCTCATCTCTTGGGTGAATCTCCTGATATCTCTATAAATCTCATCTCTTGGGGAGAATCTCCTGGTATCTCTATAAATCTCATCTCTTGGGTGAATCTCCTATCTCAGACAAGCTAGTCCACTACACTGATCTCGTCAACCAGTCACCCACCATGGATCGACTGACGAAGATGATCTTCTATCTACTCTCACTGCAGCTCCTCGGCTCATTAGTGCCGTCAGGTAACAGTGGGCGGGGCCTAGCAGAGGCGTGGCCTGGGGCTATGTACGAATGCTGTTGCCCCGAGAACCCTGAGTGTAACGGGTGCTTTATGTGCAGGAACACCCACTACAGCTGCTACTGCAACATCTGCTCCTGCTATCCTCACGAGTCCATCTTCAAGGATAGATCCACTTCCGCCTCAGATACAGGTAGGCTTAGCCATCAGTCAATCAATCAATTAAAGAATGGGTTGATTAATTATTCAATCGAACTTAATTATCAATCAATAGTTTACTTACACATTAGTGCCTTGCGTCCCAAAAAATGATACGACTAAAAAAATCAAACAATAAATCGATATTAATCAATCGGACAGTGTAGTATTAAAGAATTAAATAAATATTCACTCTATCAATCGTTCAATCTATCAGCCAGCTAATCAACAAATCTATCTAGAAATAAATCATCATATTCGGTGATGTAGACGCTTTTACATTGCCATTAGGTCTATTTGTTTGTTAATTGATATACTTCTAAATATGACCCACTGCCGTTTATATCATATCTGTGTTAATTGGATAACCATACAAAGTGAACCCATTGATTAATTTACCACACGTGTAATTACTGCTAGAAAAATATTTTAAAATAATTGTTCAGTTGATTTAATTGTAGAGAATGGAATTTTAATGTTCTTTGAATTATAATTCATTTTGCTATATTTGATAGCAATCATGCAGTTGTAAATTTTCATACCGCAGTTTTATATTTGCTACGTTATACTACGACGCCATGATTTGCTCTGATGCTGCAATTAGTGAATCGAATACTCGGTAATTGTGTCAGAGCGTAGATCTGTTGGATGAGTCAAGTTCTTGACTAACAGTCGTTCACGTTGTGTGTTTAATGGTCCATTAAGAGCAGTATCTCATAATTGCTCCGTGCTGAACCTCATCAAAACCTCAGCGTATTTACGATCGAGTCAACAACATACGTGTACGTACTGATGGAATATGGGTTAGGAGTATTAAAAACATTGCAGATAGCACCCGACTTATCGCGACACCATGATTTTGCAGTTGAGTATGAACGGGGCTATATCATTTGAGTATGAACGGGGCTTAATCAGCTGAGCATGAACGGGGCTTTATCAGTTGATCATTAGTGGGCTCTATCAGTTGATCATTAGCGGGGCTTTATCAATTGATAATTAGCGGAGCTCTATCAGTAATATATTATTTGATCTTCCACTACGGGGCTATATCACATATCAGTTAAGCATTAACGGGGGGGGGGGTTTCCCGAGGCTATATCATGCGTGTGCCTTATGTTACTTACAAACAAATGCTGGGGAGGCTAAGTCCCCAGCTTCGGTGCTCAAAGCCACAACTTTCAACCCCTATAATCCAGATAAGCCTAAGCTATATAGGGGCTAGACTACAGCTCTCCTCCCGCCTATTCATGACCCGTGTTGTGTCCATAAAAAAGAATAGACCAACTGTATACTTCATCTGTCGTAGAAGACGACTGAGCAAGAACTTATTAAAAAGAAATCACCTTAGAAGCCATATTACTCTCAAGCTATAGGCTACATGCATTAATATGATATTCAATGGAGTGTTAATTTGTCACCACGTGAACAGAACGAGAGTTGGAATGTGCTCCGTGAACCTGAGAATGTCCTATACACTGGAGATAGAGATAGAGAGAGATAAATAGTAAGAGAGAGACAAAGATTAAGCCAGAGAAAGAGGGAGGGGAATAAAGAGTAAGAGAGAGTGAGAGAGAAAGTGAGTGTAAATTGCAAAAAACATCGAACCCCTGTGTAAAACTGAGTGAGATATTTTCAGATGCACGCAAGTATGATACTAAACGTTGGTGGATTGATCCAATGGATTGTGACAGTTCCCTATAGCGTGACGTAATTGTGGGAATTGCTAAACGTTTTGCTAAATTCAATTGAACGTTTTCTGGGATCCGATGAATCGTTAAGTTAATATTGACAGTTAACAACGACAGGTCTCGTGTCACACCGACACGCTGCGTCAAGAATCTATTGGACCAAAGTTGACGAAATATTGAAATAAAATAAGGACACTCATTTAAATAAAATAAGGACACTCATTTAAATAAAATAAGGACACTCATTTAAATAAAATAAGGACACTCATTTAAATAAAATAAGGACACTCATTTAAATAAAATAAGGACACTCATTTAAATAAGAAAAATGAGACAAGTTTAGAATGTACTTGCTGGATAATGCTAATATGCTAGTTAAGTGTTTTGATGTTATGAGCCTATTATGGCCTTGTATGCCTAATACTATAAGTAATTGTTTTAGGCCTATAGCTCAATTTATTCGCAGACTATTTGCTTTTCTGGTTTTGTTGCATTGTTCTATGTGCAAGATTCATGTATGAGTTTTTACGCCTGAAATGAAGAAAAATAAAAATAAAAAGTAAGGACACTCATTTAAATAAAATAAGGACACTCATTTAAATAAAATAAGGACAGTCAGTTATATAAAGTTTTAGTGTCTGAACAATGCTAGACGAGCTACATCCTGTTAATGAATTTATCTTTCACATCACAGACTAAGGAATTAAAGAATTAAAATGATTGTGGCTAAGATCTCGAGGTCTGAAAAATTCCTCATTTATACGAAGTTGAAAACGTGAGACACTTGCAAAGGGAAGAAAATTAAATAGAGAGAAAGAAAGAGAGAAAGAGAGAGAGAGGGAGGGAGGGAGAGAGGGAGGGAGGGAGAGAGGGAGGGAGAGAGAGAAAGAGAGAGCGAAAGAAAGGAGCGAGCGAGCGAGAGAGAGAAAAGAGAGCGAGAGATATAGATAGAGAGAAATAGAACTAAAGAATGTGAAAGACAGATTGACAGAGAGATAAAGAGAGAGAGAGAGATAGCGAGAGAATGAGAAAATTGAAGAATGAGAGCTAGAGATAGAGAGACAGACCTAAAGAATAAGAAAGAGAGCGATAGAGAAAACTAAAGAAGAGAGAGTGAGAGTTACGAAAGATCGAAATCGAGAGTAAAATTACTAAAGATTGATAGTGGGAGAGAAAGAGCCTGGGAGCGAGACAAAGAGAGAGATGGGGACACAGACAGACTTAATTATTGGCAGAATTTATATTCTAGAACCTCAAGCTAAGATTCATTGCGTGTGTTTAACTGCGGGGGCGCCCTCAGTGTCACTTAGAATTGTTCAGGGAAAAGCATCTATCTCCACTTCCTTCCAAACTTCCACTGCGCCGAGAAATGTCAGGCTGGCGATTATAAACTTTCGTCCATAAACCTCATCCATAAGTCAAATCACAGTAGAAATACACCCTCACCCTGTAGATACACCCTCATCCTGCAGATACACCCTCACCCTGTAAATACACCCTCACCCTGTAGATACACCCTCAGTGCAAGTCCAAGATCCAAGGCAAGCGGGGCAAAATTTATACCTAGGACGGAAAGAGATGGGTATTTAGCTTGCCAAGCAAAGTACCAATACAATTATAAAGTCAAAGAACTTGTACCAAACCTTAAATATATCGTGGGCAGTCTTTCCTTCATGTTCTCTGCTCTAACACTATGAAACTCTCTGCCACAAGATCAAAGATGTTGTGGCATATCATGACAGATTTTATGTTTGGTACAGTGGGAAGGATTTTACTAGAGAAGCGAAGACTACGAGAGGGTTGCTAGATTAATAAAATATTAAACTAATTACAATCGAGGTGGCTGCACAACTGCGTAGGCCTATGCACAAAGTCTTCAGGATCAATTCTAATTGTCCTGTGTGGAAAATAAAATACATATACAGGCGCTACTTCCTGTGAATATTGTATCCTTGATCCCACAGCACCACTCCACAGTCCATGGACTTCCTGGATGAATTTAATGCAATCAATTAGATTTTAACACTTGACACAGTTACCACTGTCATTGATCTTACCTCACTCCTCCCACTGGGTCAATTAAACGATTCTGCGAAACCTCCGGTTATAAGGTTTCCTATTAATTAAGGCACCGCTATACGAGCAGTATTGTCTTATAAGATCAGAGTTACTGTACGACAGATTGCAATACTGCAACGCTTTCGTTTGGGATTTTGCTCTGGGGTAATTAAGAAACGTTCAATTACAAACAATCGACATTTCAATTGTATTTTTACAATGTTACACGACTACCGTGCAATGTTAATTATACCCACAATGATTTGGAGTGAGATAGTTCGCCTCTGTCGATTCTCTGTTCTCTCTGAGAGAATTATAATATAGCAATGCGTTCAGAAAGAATTTAGCACAATGTATTCTACCAGGACTTTAAATGCTTCTTGTATCTTATTGTATTTAGATCCTGTTCAATTTCAAATTTTGCTTCATCGACATTAGCAAGATCAAGCAAAGAGAGACAGAGAGACAGATAAAGAGAAAGTGAGAAAGGGGAAGATAAAGAGAGAGAGAGAGGGGGGGAGAGAAAGAGCGAGATAGCGATGGAGTCGCATACATGAAGTCAAATTAAAACTGAGAATTGTCTTACAGGCCAGCGATGCTTATCCTTTCTCTCGGTTGAATGGATTTACCTTACCTCCGCAACAGTGAATTTTTCACTTCAATAATTTTTGCACAGCTAAATCTAACCAGGATGATCTTCAATTTATAAAAACATACAAAACTTCTGGTATGAGCTCTTATTTTATATTCCAATCTTGTCATACGACTTCAGAAAACAGAAAAATAGAACAATAACCAATTTTTGAATGCTAAGCACTCTGACCAATGTTTTAAGTCATCATCATCATCATCAGTTCCTTACGTTCTGTACAGAATATAGGACGGCAACATTCTTCCATTCATTTCTCCATTCCATTCAATATTTTAAGTAGTTCAATATAAAAGTATTGTCATTATAAGCATTTTCTTGCTTCATAATTGTTATTCCAGTATACAGCGAGCAAGTGCTAAAGTTGTTCATGACAATATCGAGCACTAAAGTGTATAGAGCTCAGTGTCATGTTTATAATAATGCATTTAATACCAGTTTTATAGAGAACTCAATAACAAATGCTTCATTTTTGGTTTCAGAACTAATGAGGCTGTTGCTACGAGGAGGAAAAAAATAAAAGATGAATGAAACTCACCTGGCATGACGTCAGCTATTTCCTTATAAGGTCACGTGATGTAGGATCTGATGCAGTACATAAGGGTTCGTTTAAGGGTAACGTGAGATCTCAGTTAAGCGCCGCTGAGGTATTACAAACAACCCGCTGAGCAGGTTTCCTGTTTGTTTACCTTCACACCGGAAGTACAGGCTACCACTGCGCACGTGACTAAAATACAAAACTAGTCGTTGTTGTTGTTTTATTGTTGTAAACTCTTCTGCTAGATATTATTTATTGTCTTATAGTCTAAAATAAACGAGATTATATTAATTCCTCGGATTTGCTTATTCGTTCAAGCTATAGGGCGATATCCTAATCAAATATCATAACCTGCATGAGCTGTAGTGAAGTCATTGCCTGGTGCAATAACCTCCTGTGTGAACCATTGTAACGTGGTGATTATATAACTTCCACTTATGTACTCTTGTGCATTACACTAGAATATATTACATGACATTGTAATATAACGTAAATTATCTCGAAATAAGAATAAAATGACCATCTTTCTAAACTTTCATCTTCAATAGCTTAGCTTGTAGTGGCATTGTGGATGCGCTATATGCCATGAACCTGCCAGTAGGCAGTGCAATAGGATATAATTATATAAATGAGATATATATATATATATATATATATATATATATATATATATATATATATATATATGTATATATATATATATACATGTATATATATATATATATATATATATATATATATATATATATACTGTGTATATCTTAGTGCACTGCCTACTGCCCATATACAGTATACATGTATATAGGCCTACATGTATACTACCCGTTGCACATACACCTGAAAAGATAACAGATCGTATAAAAATTATATAGGACCATCATTACTATTAATTTCTAAGCAGTAATTATATCCTTCATAAGCCTGATGTTAACAGTGTCGCAGTACTGTCATCTATGTATGTCGAAAGTGATCTTCCCCGTGTTGTGCTCGGTGTGGTATTGACCAGTTCAGAATACGGCAACCAAAACAAGCTGCCGCGTGTACGTAAGAGGCGACTAAGTCAGGAGCTGAGGAAAACAAAGGGGAACCACCTCACCATGACATTTCCCCCAGGATTATTTGACAGTTAATCCATCATAGCTATAGGCTACATAAGGTATGGATAAGGCATACACTTTGTGAAGGGGTTAACTTGTTTATCTAAGGAGTGCTCTTATGAACCGAGAAAGCAGACTTTGAGTATAAATATGTACCATGAACCTGCCACTTAGCAGTGCACTGAAGAAGGAGAAGAGAATCCATCATAGAACTGAGGAAGGCAACGGGAAACCACCTCAGAAGCCATATTATTTCAGAGCCGTAGGCTATAATAAGGTGCGTATAGGCATATCGATTTGTGAAGGGATTAAATCATTAATCGATTGTGTGCTCTTCATGGAGCGTGAAAGCAGCGTGTGAGTATACACACCGAAGGTGTGTATACTCACACGCTGCTTTCACGTCATACTGAGCTGTATAGTCATACAGCGCAGTATGACTGATGCTGGTGGTATCCATCTAAATTTAAAAGGAAGAAAGTTTGTTGGTGAGAGAGTTTTCAAGCACCTTGTGAATTTTTTAGAATAATGTACACAGAAGGGATGCGAAAAGTAGGTTATGCAGCTATGGCTGATAAAACTCGAAATTGTTATAGTAATTAGATGTTAAAAATAACTTAAAATGTGTATACTTCAAAGTATTGTAAATAAAATGTCACAACTAGAGTTGTTGATTTAAGATGAAAATATAGATATTTTGGGAATCAGTGAGTCATGGTTGTCTGATGACATTAGTGATAGTGAAATTAGTTTTAGTGGATACAGTGTATTTAGATGTGATCGAAATGATTTAGTTAAGAAACGAGGTGAGGGTGTTTTGCTGTATGTAAAAAATGAATTGAACCCAAGTCAAGTAAACGATTTATGTGTTTCAAACTTTAAAAAAAGTGTTTGGTGTAATATCAAGTGTAAGAACATTAATCTTATTATTGGTGTTATATATAGAGCCCCAGATAGTTCCAAAACTAATGATGAGGCTATGTTTAGTGTGTTTGATAAACTGTATGATAAGAAGGTTGTAGTAATTGGTGATTTTAACTATCCTGAATTGGACTGGGAAAATAGAGAAAACATAGACGAATCTCACTTATTTATGAATGTGTAAATAATAATTTTTAGAACAGTATTGTAATAAGCCTACTAGAGGCAAAAATTTCCTTGATCTTGTTTTGTGCTCTGAAGAAATAATTAAAGATGTATTTATAGGTGAACCTTTTGAGACAAGTGATCATCTAACCATTAACTTTATAATTCAGTGCAGTTGGATCTGTAGGAAAGTCCAAAAATTTGAATATTTTAAAGTAAACCATGAAGAAATTAAAAGAAATATAGGCCCTACAGCATAGAAATTTATTTATGGTTTTAAGTGATAATGATAATAACGATGACGTAGAGGGCTTATGGAATAATATTAGCAATGCCAATGTAGTTCCAATACATAAAAAGGGGAATAGGGATAAAGCAGAAAATTATAGGCCTACTAGCTTAACAAGTATAATCGGTAAGATTTTTGAAAGCATTGTTAAGGATAAATAATTAGTTTCTTGGAAGAATATAACTTAATTAGAAATAGTCAGCATGGTTTTATTAGTGGGCGTTCTTGTTTAACTAATTTGCTAGATTTTTTAGAATATATTACAAGGGAAGTAGATTATAAAAATAGCATCGATATCTTATATCTAGACTTTGCTAAAGCGTTTGATAAAGTTCCACATAAAAGATTACTTAGTAAGTTGGAAGCACATGGAATAACGGGTAAACTTTTAAAGTGAATAGGTAATTGGTTAAGCAATAGAAAACAAAGGGTGTGTGTCGAGGACGAGTTCTCGGAATGGGCAGCAGTGAAGAGTGGTGTGCCACAAGGCTCTGTTTTAGGACCTCTGTTATTTTTAGTTTACATCAATGACATTGACATAGATATTGTATCAAAATTTAGTAAATTTGCAGATGATTCTAAAGTGGCAAAGATAGTAAACAACATTGAAGATGCTGAGATTTTGAAGTATGATATAAAAATAGTACAGCACTGATCCAGTGATTGGCTAATGGAGTTCAATGCTGAGAAATGTAGAGTTATGCATATAGGGAATAATAATTTAGGAATTGAGTATACTTTGAACAATATAAAATTAAAATCTACAAACAGTGAGAGAGATTTAGGAGTCTTTGTGGGTAGCTCTTATAAATTTAGTTAAAATTGCAATAAAGTTGTAAGTAGTGCTAATTGTGTATTAAGAATGATTAAAAGAACAATTACACGTAGAAATAAAGATATTGTGGTAAGGCTATATAAGGCTCTTGTACGGCCCAAACTTGAATACTACGATCAGGCTTGGTGCCCATATCTTAAGAAAGATATCGATAAATTAGAAAGGGTACAAGCCAGAGCAACAAGGCTGGTATTTGACTGTCAAAAACTTAGTTATAAGAATAGATTAAAATTCGTAGGATTAGCCTCTTTAAGTGAGAGAAGTACTAGAGGAGATTTAATAGAAGTTTTTAAAATACTCAAAGGCTTCAGCAAAGTTAACCATAGTATTTGGTTTAATTTATCAAACAACAGAAACACTAGGGGACATATTTATAAACTTAGTAAATTTAGAAATAGACTAGATTTAAGGAAATTTTTCTTTAGTCAGAGAGTTATAAATACTTTGAATAGTTTGCCAAGCGAAGTTGTAGAAGCAGAAGCAGTGAATGCTTTTAAAAACAAATATGATAAACATAGGAACATGTAACTTAGATGCTAATTGCATTTTCAGTGTTATACATATGTATAAATTTGATATGTTGACATGAAGTTTGTATGATTTGAATTATAAAGTATGACT
This sequence comes from Enchytraeus crypticus, assembly GCA_905160935.1. Lineage (NCBI taxonomy): Eukaryota > Metazoa > Annelida > Clitellata > Enchytraeida > Enchytraeidae > Enchytraeus > Enchytraeus crypticus. The sequence continues at coordinate 178,406 of CAJHZI010000268.1, forward strand.
AATTAAGTATTTTACGATGTACAGATTGGTGAAATTAGACATTTTATATTGAACTATGAGGTGTTATCAATATTAATTGGTATTGGTTAAGAGTCTAATGAGTCTTAAACAAGCATATAATTGCTTCCTGACTCTGTAAAGTTATGTTATGAGTAGGAATATGTACCTAGGACCTGCCGCTTGGCGGAGCGCTTAGAGAGTTTTTATGAAAAGAGGCTTAAAAGGCTGCACATGTAATAACAATAACAATAATAATAATAATAATAACAACAATTAGAGTGCTACAGTCATCATTGACATCATCGAGCACTATTTAGACAAAATCAAGCCGACGAGCAAAAAAAGAAGGTCCAAAAACGCTGCAAATTCCAAAATCCAGAAATTCAGTCTAAAGTAAAGGGAGTTAAAGAAAAGGTGGTTTAGGCGCAGGTCGCTGCTCATGGACACTGGATGGAAAAGAGAGATGGAAAAGATAGGTCTTCAACTGCTTATGGAACTGCTCATAGGAAAGCAAAGGCTGTTGTGATTCAAATGAAGATTTGCGAAGATTGGACGGAAGAGAATTCCAGATCTGAGGTGCAGCATGCTGGAAAGAACGATTGGATTGCTTAGAGCGTGAAGGTAAGCTAGGTCTCACAAGAGTAATTAACTTAGAAGACCGAGTAATAGCAGGCTGCATCACTTTAATCAAGTGAGACATACAAGTTTGTCCAGGGATGGTGATGGACTTATAGGTTAACGAAGCTGTTTTGTAAATGATAATTTTGTAAATGTGCGCGTATCTAGTCAGGATAGAAGTGAATTCCTTTTCAACTACAGAGTACATGCATATGAATCAAACTGATATGGCGAATTTAACTTAGGTCTAGCTTTTATTTTATGTTAGAAATTGAATCCATAAACCTTCACTGTACGGAAAGTTTACATACATTAGGATAGGCCGCAGGACGAAATTGTCTATTTACTAGCTGTGTTTAACTAGTTTTAAAACTAGTTAAACAGATTCTTGTTAATTAAGTAATAAAGCATGCTGTGTGAGTCTTTTAGCGTTATAATGAACGGAATCCTTTCTTTCAATTACCTTACGTTACGCAGTTTCTATTCCAACGCCTCTAATTAAATAAAGGAGATCAAGGGGAACATTTCACATTTAAACTATGCTAAAGGCGATAAGATATTGATGAAAGCATTGAACCAAATTAATTACGTACATGTAGGCTAAATAAAGTAGTATTAACAAAGTTCTTCCAAAACAATACCAATTCTACTGATCTCTAAGCACCGGATTGCGATAGTATAATAATAGCCTACTAATAGAGTTGATTTGTTGTAACAGTTAGAGTGTTTGACTCGGATACTCCTGGGTTCAAAGCCCTGGTCAGTCAACGCGCAATCATCTTCACGTGAGCGTAGGTTCAACGTACATAACTCAGGACGTGCTCAGTCGAAATATATCACTTCACAAACATGAATATTGTAGAACCTGCCAGTCGGTCGAATTTAAAGACTAAAAATCTCGTATATATTTCTGTAAACAGCAACTAATGACACATTGAACAGTCAATGGATGTCTAAATGATTCAATGGGTTGAACGAGAGCGACATAAACAAGAAGAATAACTACAACCATAAACACATATCACGTAGGCCAATGTGAAGCTAATCAGAAATACAAATAATAAAATACAGTGCATGTACAATTGTATATGATATTGAAGACGTAACTTATACTCAATTACTGTAGCCTATATACAATTTTGTTACTATCAGAAAACTGTTGTAGTAATATAAATAATTTTAACAACAATACCAACAATATAATAACAAATACCAAAAATATGTTTCCCGATTCTGCAGTGGTCCAACCACGCCCGAGCAGAACACGGGGGCACAACACAACACAAACAATATATATATATATATATATATATATATATATATATATAATCACAGGTACATATATTATCATCACAGGTACATACATGTACATTTTCATCACAGGCACATATATTATCATCACAGGCACATATATTGTCATCACAGGCACATATATTTTCATCACAGGCACATATAATATCATCACAGGCACATATATTATCATCACAGGTACATATATTATCATCACAGGCACATACATTATCATTACAGGCACATATATGATCACAGGTATATACATTATCATCACAGGCACATATATTATCATCACAGGTACATATATTATCATCACAGGCACATACATTATCATCACAGGCACATATATTATCACAGGCACATATATTATCATCACAGGTACATATATTATCATCACAGGCACATACATTATCATCGTCATATGTAGATTTGACTCATGTTACGTAACTCTCTCGCTTGTATCACTCTACATTATAGTGATCCCATCAGGTGGTGAAACACAATACTAATGTGTAATTTCACAGAAACCACACACTTTTCATTATCAACAAGTGTTACGACCTCAAGTCTCTAAGTTAGGAATGAAGTTGCAATCTGTAGGGGCCTCTAAAGCAGACACTGCACCGATAGATTACGTGGTCTATATTCCTATAATTAAACGTATATCGACTATAATAACACGCATCTCAATGTAACATCCCGGCATTTAAACCACGTCATATGTAGGCCTATTGATATGCATATATGTATGGATACTAATCCAGCCTCATCAGATACAATGATGTCACTTAAACAATATACAAAACTCCGCCTACCACTTCTGCATTTAAAAATAGACTTAAAGTGGAGAGAAACTGTCCCAGGTGGGTCAATTAGTGTTGCTTGTTCATTGTGTGTGCGAAATTTATTTACTAACGAATATATACGTGTACATGTAGATTCTAAAAAGTGCAGGTTTCATTCAACTGGCAGACTACGCTAAATACCAAGCGCTTACAATATCGCGCCAACGCAGCCTGACATATTCTAGAATATAACTTGATTTATAAACCACAGGATCAGGAAGATTTTTGTTAATTACTTTTAATTTTAATTTCCTCAAAGTGCTGCTTTCTCTTCATCGACAGCGACTAAATAAAGTCAAACAACATAAGCAGATAGATTTTATGACTGTAGGGGAGTCTTCATCCTAACTTATGACGTAAAACCCAACTTAGTGGGGTACAGTACTATAGTGCGACACCCCCTAAGTTTGATTTTCAGGAATACCCGGAGACTTTCGCGACCCAAACTCCACTTTAACAATGTGAGCCTTCATTTAGTTAGAAAATCCTTGTGTGCAGGAATATATGCCCTGGATCTACAACTTAATTGTCAATTAACGAGAGAAAGCCATTCCTACGCCAATATCTTTTAGACTTTCTTTAGTAAGATGGGTCATATTTCAACTAAACGGTTGAATTACTGCCGCAGCTACATCGTATCTAACAAATAAGGAAGTGGATCATCTAGAAGATTCAGTGGATTATCTGGAAGATTCGGAGGATTATCTGGAAGATTCAGTGGATTATCTGGACGATTCAGTGGATTATCTGTAAGATTCAGTGGATTATGTGTAAGTTTCAGTGGATTATCGGCAAGTTTAGTGGATTATCTAAAAGATTCAGTGAATTATCTGGAATATTCAGTAGATTATCTGTAAGATTCAGTGGATTATCTGAAATATTCATTGCATTATCTAAAAGATTCAGTGGAATATCTGGAAGATTCAGTAGATTATCTGGAAGATTCAGTAGATTATCTGGAAGATTCAGTGGATTATCTAAAGGATTCAATGGCGTGCAGTGATTGATGGAGGAGAATAGCGGGGGTGGTCAGTAGTGGTCAGTACCAGGTGATCAAGAGGTCAAAGGTCAACGATTGAACGCTTCATGGAGTTCAATGCATATATCGATGTAGATGAGGCGAGACCACCCTCACAAAGCAACATCGTCTTCTTCTAGCCGTGCGTCTAGATGTCTGCCTGCTTGTAGCACTGAGTGTCTCAAGGAGTATCACTGAATATTGCTCTGAGTATGTCTGGTTGTATCTCTGCGCATATCTCTGTGTGTTCGATTGGATATTCCATTATCTACATGTATGTGCGTAGGTGTCATATTTCATTTATTGTACCTCTTTAGATGTGTCTGCTTATATCTCTGTATGTGTGTGTGTTTGTGTGTGTGTATGTGTGTATGTATGTATGTATATATATATATATATATATATATATATATATATATATATATATATATACATGTACATATATATATATCCATATTTACATATATCGGCTGGAACCAGTGGAGATGTCGGTAAGATATTCGAACGCGGGTCATGCAATATGCGCTTGGTTCAAATCCTGGTTTGGAACGTCACTGACAACGCTTTCGATCGAATGAGAAAAATTACGTTAACATCAGTTTTTCTAGCCTTTCTTATTTATGTACTATTTTAAAATTAAAAATATTAAACTCGAGGTGTTTCAATATCAATTAGAAGAAAACTGTTGGTTATCTAGTTTCGTAGTGGGCAGGAGATGTTTAGGTTTACGAGAGAAACAGCGAACCGGCCGGGGGCGCGAATTTCGATTTGCTACAATTGTTTACAGTTTAGCACCATACACATGTATTAATATACTCATGAGTGCTTTTGCTTCTGATTGGTCTAATAGAAATTAACGGATTTAAATTTCTGCACGGCTTATTCAGTTTCCGGCTAACTAGCCGGAAATTGATATAGCTAACCAGAATCTGACTATAGCTAGCCGGAAACTGATTAAGCCCGTGCAGTGGTTGACCTGGTAGAGCGGTTCAATTCGTTAATTTTCGGCTATATACAATTGAACTATATTGATTGGTTTGCTAGGTTACTTTATGAAACAAGCTTAGAATATTATGTATCTTTAAAATAAGTTAATTCTAGTGTCCAATTGCGACAAATTTCAAGAATTGAACTTTGTTAGTTACTTGAGGAATAAAAATCCAAATTATTGCCTTAAATTTAAAATATCCCATGAGGAGAACAGAATATCCCATGACGGGAACTTTCAAACTTTACAAAGTTTAGATTATTGAAAAAATCCAACGAAGTATTAGAGAGAACTAGAAGATTCAGTAACACGAACTGCAATATAGTCCCATGGTAACAAATAAACTCTTTTGTTTACATTAAATTTCGATGAAACTCTGTTAATAATTAAGTCTTTTAATTGTTTTTAATAGGCTTACATCAAACCGAAAGTGTCGTCATCATTTTATAGGCTGTGGTGTATCTTCTTCTTTTATATCTATGGCAAAATCTAAGTAAGCAACTTGTTACGTGCTCTTTAATATTTACAAACTCAAATGTAAACAAACCAATTTTAATATTATAAAAATTGTATTTGTGTGTCGCGGAATGTCTGCAGCAACTTTTATGTCTAATAAACCAGTCGATCAGCGGCAGCATCCTGGTTCTACTGAAGCCATGGCGCCGGGATCTGTTGAGGGGCCGTTGTTTCCAGACCTGCAGAGATTAAGAAATCGAGTTCGGTTCTACAAAGATGCGGTTCGCCTAGATACTTATCATTTGAAGTCTATTACTTTATAGACCGACAAAACTAACGTTGATTTTTCAATTTTGGAATAAAATAATCTGAATCTTTTATTAAGTATGGTAAATGCTAGAAAATTGCGTGACTTAAATTTTTTTCATGTGACTCGGGTGGATTTTTTAAAAAGTTATTTGCCTGCTGTATTATTACTTTCCAATTGTTTTATAGTCCTATCTGAATTGTGCTACATTTATTGTATTGTCTATTGATCTTTTGTAGAATCAGCTCGACACGGCAACATTCTGGGCAGATAAAGTTGTGTCATTATCTGGAGGTAAGACATAAATCTTATGGTTTACTTAATTTATCTAAACCTTTATAAATGAAGATAATTATGAATACTACCTCAAAATTCTGACTAAAATAAACTTGCTAACAATGATATGCTGAATGTCGCTGAATCTCCAATAATCAGCAAGACGGATTTTGAGGACTGAAAGGGTATGTGATGTGTACGTATAAAAGCTGGTAAAGCTAATGTTAACGTCAGTTTCCTCACTCGAAAGCGATATCAGTGACAGGCGAGCCCAGAATTTGAATCCTGCACTTACTGATCCGCGATCGAATATCTTAGCAACATCACCACTGACTCTAGCCAGTTAAGAAACTCTTGCAGCACATTCTGATATGTGTTGGTGAAGCACTTGATGTGTATGCTAACACGCTCTATCTATCAACACGTTGTGTTATGTGTAGGTGAAGCACGTGATGTGTATGTCTATGTTAACACGCTCTATCTATCAATACGTTGTGTTATGTGTAGGTGAAGCACGTGATGTGTATGTCTATGTTAACACGCTCTATCTATCAACACGTTGTGTTATGTGTAGGTGAACCACGTGATGTCTATGTGTATGCTAACACGCTCTATCTATCAACACGTTGTGTTATGTGTAGGTGAACCACGTGATGTCTATGTGTATGCTAACACGCTCTATCTATCAGGACAATATCAGCGCTCTGTACATCTTATCAAATCTCACGGTATTGATAAGGTTTGAGACATTTCTGTACGTCTTATCAAATCTCACGGTATTGATAAGGTTTGAGCCAATTCTGTACATCTTATCAAATCTCACGGTATTGATAAGGTTTGAGACAATTCTGTACATCTTATCAAATCTCACGGTATTGATAAGGTTTGAGACAATTCTGTACATCTTATCAAATCTCACGGTATTGATAAGGTTTGAGACAATTCTGTACATCTTATCAAATCTCACGGTATTGATAAGGTTTGAGACAATTCTGTACATCTTATCAAATCTCACGGTATTGATAAGGTTTGAGACAATTCTGTACATCTTATCAAATCTCACGGTATTGATAAGGTTTGAGACAATTCTGTACATCTTATCAAATCTCATGGTATTGATAAGGTTTGAGACAATTCTGTACATCTTATCAAATCTCACGGTATTGATAAGGTTTGAGACAATTCTGTACATCTTATCAAATCTCACGGTATTGATAAGGTTTGAGACAATTCTGTACATCTTATCAAATCTCACGGTATTGATAAGGTTTGAGACAATTCTGTACATCTTATCAAATCTCACGGTATTGATAAGGTTTGAGACAATTCTGTACATCTTATCAAATCTCACGGTATTGATAAGGTTTGAGACAATTCTGTACTTCTTATCAAATCTCACGGTATTGATAAGGTTTGAGACAATTCTGTACATCTTATCAAATCTCACGGTATTGATAAGGTTTGAGACAACTAATTATGCTAATACTTGAAGGTTGTTTAGTGTATGTTAAACGTCTAATCGGTCCTTTCCCTACACCATATGTTGTCAGTTGGGTGGTCAACTAGATAGGTTACTTGTGACCTTTTTGACGGCCTTATTTGTGTATGTCACTGCATATTTTTAGTGTATTGAAATAAACATAATATGTTTATTTCAATGCATTATACTATATTAAGTTAGCATTTTATTTCTTCATTGTCCAGGTGTCGCTCATTTTTTACTACTGGTCTCAATCCAGCTGTGTCTGTAAATATTCTCATTTACTAATTGACATTGTCTTGCTATTCATGTGCGTTTCGGGTAGACTTGGGATTTCACTGAATTTTCGTGAGTTATATTTTATAATTAATTTTTTATCTAACGGCAAATTGTTCTCACTGTTTTTCTCTTTTTTATTTTGTAATTTTTAGTAATAATTTGATTGTTAGAATTTGGTGGCATTTGAAAGCAGCCTATCTACAGCCTAGACTCATTTGAATTCCACTCTATAGTCTGCGAAATTTAATTTTGTTTATTGAATCTTTAAAAATGTATGCCTCAGTTTCTATATTACAAAATATAATAAATGTAACTTATTTTGATTGTTATATTTGAACAGAAGTACCTGATATGTAGACTACTGGCTGCACAATGTCTGGTATGAAGCTACAACTGAATAGTTGACTCTAGAATCTTAGTTCTGTCGTAATTTAACATTCGTTTAAAAATCCAAATCACGGACATTTATGATGTTTACTCGAAGCTACTTGGTTGCTCTTAAAGGTTCTCTGAGCTGATGCAGCTCTTCTGATATTCTCTCCTCTCTAACGGTACACCTGTGTTGTACGCTAAACAATTGATGTGCATAGAATAGATATAGTAATCGTTTAGTACCAGTCTGTTATCTATATTATTAGTATGTATTGTATTATTTGCTATTCAGTATCATTTACAGCATAAGCATCATCCATATCGTCTTTTTGAACAGACTCAGCTGGTTTGGATTATGGACTGGCATTGTTTTTGGTGTCTACTCTTAATGTGGGCTGATGTTTATTGCTTTATTTCAGGCGTAATAACCCTTGCACATACAACAATGCAGCAAAAACCAGAAAAGCAAATTGACTGTGCATAAATTGAGCTATAAGACAATTAATTTTAGAATTAGGCATACAAAGCTATAATAAGCTCAGAACACAAAACACTTAACTAACGTATTAGCATTATCCAGCAAGCACATTCTAAACTGTTGTTATATTCTGACAGGAATGTTCCTAACATCTCTCTCTGTTGAGGAACTAGACGTTAAATATCCTGTTTAGTTTACTTCTGCATTCAAAACGTTGTTGTTGATTCTAATTTGATTTAATCACAAGAATTAATTAATTGATTGATTGAACAGTTTGCCAGTAAGGAGTACCAGGAAGCTCTTACATTATTAGATCAGTCTGAGGCTAAACTTGAACCTGCACCTCCTGACTCTAACTCCCAGCCTGTTACCATGGTCTGAGCTTCCTCTGCTAGTCATGTTATACTTACCTTGTTAGTTACTGGGCAACTGAAGTATAGACCAACCTGAACTGTACGTGTCGTAGGAGGCAACTAAGCAACGATTGAGGAAGACAATAGGAAACCACTTTTATAAGCCATATTCCCATGCTATTGGCTATATTAACGTTTTGGCACATCATATCCTCTGTGATATGATCAACTGATTGATCAATGGAGTGCTCTGTCGAAAGCGCCAAGGAAGACTTTAGGAACATGTACCTTTGACCTGATGTTTGGCAAAAACAACAGAAAAAGGGAGATTTTACATTGTCTCTCATTTGTTACTATGTAACCCTTAATCAGTTAGATTGTTGACATTAGCATTTATCTCTTCACTGAAAGTAGTAGAGTTTCTTGGTGAAAATATCCTCTATCCACCTCCATGATGTCATCTTTAATTGATTATCAGTTAGAATGTTTGTCTGGCTGTATACGTGCTTCTGTGTGTGTATATGTGTGTGTGTGTGTTTATATGTGCTGCTTGATTGTGTGACTTCCTACGTGCAGTCACGTAATGGTTCGTGTAAACTGACTCTGATATTGAATATGTACCTTGGACCAGGAATTTGACAGTACACTGGAGAGAGAGGAGAGAGAGAGATGTATATGTATACCCGTATTTTTAATATTGGCATATACATGTGTATGTTTGTATATGTGTGTTCTTGACGTCCCTGACATCATCCTTGCATGAGGAAACGGACGTTAAACCTTTATTATTATTTATTTATATGCATGTTTGTATTGATCAGGATAAGGTACAGAGCTGTATCAAGCTGTTAAAGGGTCACATATATGTGACACATGTGTAGGATCAGGTAGAGAGCTGTATCAAGCTGTTAAAGGGTCACATATATGTGTACACATGTGTAGGATCAGGTAGAGAGCTGTATCAAGCTGTTAAAGGGTCACATATATGTGTACACATATGTAGGGTCAGGTAGAGAGCTGTATCAAGCTGTTAAAGGGTCACATATGTGTACACATGTATAGGATCAGGTACAGAGCTGTATCAAGTTGTTATGATCACATATATGTGTACACATGTGTAGGATCAGGTAGAGAGCTGTATCAAGCTGTTAAAAGGTCACATATATGAGGCTCTAGACAACAGAATACCTGCCTCAGACCTCTATCATCAAGCTTTGCTCTCTGATGTCTACAACTACGAGGCCTTCAGCTCCATCGTACAGCATCACATGCTCACTGCCACTGAGGGTCCGTAGCATATATTAACTGTTAAAAAAAGTTAATGTTAACGTCAGTTTCCTCGCTTGAAAGCGATGTCAGTGATGGGCGAGCCCACGATTTGAACCCCGCACATACTGATCCGCGGTTGAATAACTTACCGATATCTCCACTGGCTCCAGTCAGTGGCGATATATGCTAACATTTTCTAATTAAGATCATTTTGCTGTTTATCTAACCTCAATTCGAACCAAAAATTGAATGCCACCAAATCAAACGACCAAGGAGAATACTAAGAATCAGTTACATAGAGCATATAACAATCGAGAACATTAGGATAAGGAAAAAGCAACAAATGGTCAGTGAACTCTTCAAGAAAAACAGAATAAAATGAGCTGGACACGTGTTGCACATAGAAAAAATAAATCCTCAAAATATATTTGACTAGAAAGATGATGGTAAAAAAACTGCGGAAGAATAAAAGAAGATGGAAGGACTGCCTCGAAGAAGACCTGATTGCTGCTGGAGTTAGAATTTCTGGTAAACGGAGCGAAGAAAAGGAGTGAATATCCAGGAAATAAGAAAGGAAGAAGAATGGAGTTTTTTGGAGGAATATCACAGAGAAATCTTTGGCTGAAACCAGCCCCAGGATGATCACATGACATGACAGGCTATTTTCATTTGCACATATTATATACATATATCTCTATGCAACTCCAAATGTGCCTAAAAATCACCTGAATAAAGATATTTTGGTAAATATAATGTTATCTAAGATACTTTTCAACTAAGTAAGAAATTATGTGCTTAAAGTATTCGTACATCTGGCATATTTAGTAGAATTTTAAATTTTTATTGTAATCTATATTAAGGAAGTTAAGAGTTGTAAAAAATTAATATTTTATGGTTATGTAGTTCTCTCTAGCAGTTATTTACTGGTACAATCATTGCCTTTGAGTACCGCTGCTTTGAAGAGATGTTTGTGGTTTTGATGTTGTTGACGTAGAGCGAGATTTACTGCAGAGTTTAGCGTGGAACAAATACCCAGCAGAGGATGTTCAGGTGGTCAGGGGCCTCTACGACAATCTGCTTAAAAAGGTTCAGAGTCTGCAATTCTTGTCAATCTCCTAACTGTTGTATTCATTTCTCACTCTTGTTAGATTGTGCTTCAAACAGAGAGCAATAAAAGATTTAGTCTCTGTTCAGATTCATTGAATTCACTGTGACGTGGTAAATAAATATTAATGACAAAACGCATCAAGAATTAAAATAAATAGTAATCTATGGCCAATTTCTTAATTGCTTCATTTTATCGAGTTAATCTTAGTCTAGTTTATATTTTGTCTTGAGTTGATCGAGCGATAGGTTGTTCTACACGATCAGTCTTCTGCTCTGTAATATCAACTGTTTGATTTATTTGTTTTATTGATTTAGCTATTGATTGATTAAGTACAGTGATTGATTGATTAATTGATTGATTGACTAATTGATTCATTGATCTATCCTTGATTTCTTTTTCTATTATTTGATCTATTGATTGATTAATTGATTGATTGATTCATTAACTGAATGACTGATTAATTAATTTATTGATTGATTCATTGTTGTAGTATGACAAACCTGCGGCAGGCTCTCTTGCTCCACTGTTGCCACAGCTTGGATCTAACTATGACATGCTCGTCTGTCTGGCAGAGAGACATTACTACAACTGTAACTTTAACTCTGCTCTCAAGATAACAACATAGTAAGACTTGTTAACACTACAACTGTAGCTTTAACTCAGCTCTCAAGATAATAACATAGTAAGACTTGTTAACACTACAACTGTAGCTTTAACTCAGCTCTCAAGATAATAACATAGTAAGACTTGTTAACACTACAACTGTAGCTTTAACTCTGAACTCAAGATAACAACATAGTAAGACTTGTTAACACTACAACTGTAACTTTAACTCTCCACTCAAGATAACAACATAGTAAGACTTGTTAACACTACAACTGTAGCTTTCTGTATGTTCCTGTGTATATAAATATGTGTAGTGTATATGTGTGTGTATGCGTGCGTGTCTGTGGGTATGTATATATATATATATATATATATATATGTGTGTGTGTGTGTGTGTAAATGTTTGTTTGTGTGTAGATGTTGTGTTCAGTAGTGCATAAAATTAACTAATTTAGCGCTACTGTGACTTATTGCATAAAGCGACGCTGATGTAAATTCACTTATTGTTATTTATGATAATTATTATGTGATATATATGTATGTGTATATATATATGTGTGTTTATGTGTAGCGTATTGAATTGTGACACATACAATTCTTCGTGTCTATCTCTTCATGTTACTCTTCTTATATGTGTGTATATGTGTATACGTATGTGTATTTATGTGTGTTACAGTGTGTATGTATGTGTGTATGTATGTGTAGTGTATTGAAATGTGACGCCTACAACTCTTCTTGTCTACCTCTACACATCGCTCTTCTCGTTGAGCTCAATAAATTCAACGGTTTGTAACTATGTTTCAATGTGTCGCTAACACACGCATCTGTTTTCAGCTAGAAAGATACCAACAGAAAGCAGCTATTCCCTAATAACGTATTTGATAACACGTCAGAATAATGACGTATCTTTTATGACGTATTTCATCGTTTAGATAATAGGTCAGAATAATGACGTATCTTTAATGACGTATTTCATCGTTTAGATAACACGTCAGATAGTTCATTTCTGTTGATTTTATGTGATATTCACCAAAATTTTGCTTTCCTTCAGCTTATTTAGTTTTTATAGTATTTTAGTTTAATTGTTGAATGCGACACTTTAATGCTTTTAGCGAACTCGTTATTGTATGAATGAGCGTTTTCATTGAATTTTTCATTCACTTCATTTTACAAACTTTAAAATTTAAAAAAAGTATATTCTAAATATGTTTTAATGTCCTCAGCTGATGTTTTATATAATAATTATAAGGTATTTTCTGTGGAATTTTTTTTACTATTTTATCATTATAGCATCATATTGCAAATTAATTAAGCAAGACTGTGATACTTCGTTTACCTGTCTAAATTCTCTGAACTAGCCCACATGTTTTGAATCAATAATGTTTCTATTACATGTATATTTGAGTAGGGCAATTGTGTGTAGAATTTGTATTATTTTTAGTAAACATATTTTGTGAGTTTTTAGAATTGTTCTACTTGGCACACAAGCTCGTGGACCTGTATCCTACCAAAGCTGTGAGTGTCTTACTTCTTATTGCCCTGTTTGCTTAACTTCAGCTTTATGTTTTCTTATTTAGATGTTTTTCCACACTCACTCTGTGATTTTACTTGTAATGTCATGTAGACAAACTCCAGTTGTAGGATTGCTAATGCCTCTCTCTCTATTTATCTCTTCTATATATATATATATATATATATATATATATATATATTAATATATATCATATATATATATATATATATATATATACATATATATATCTCCCTCGTTCTCTCTCTCTCTCTCTCTATCTCTTCTATATATCTCTCTTTCTCTCTCTCGCTCTCTCTCTCTCCCTGTCTTTGAATTTTTTTTTTAAGGTCATAGTGTTCAGACAGTACTGTAGTGCAATAACTTATCAAATTGATCGATCGATTAGTCAAGTAATAGATTGATAAATTGATCGATTGATTGATTGATTGATTGATTGTATTATGATTGATTGATTGACTGATTGATGGAGTAGATCTCGTGGTTTGCGGTGGGGTGCTACTACTACCTGGGAGGCAAGCAGGACCAGGCGAGGAGGTTTCTCAGCAAGGCCACGAGTCTCAGCCGACAGTTTGGAGCCGCCTGGCTGACCTATGGACACTCATTCGCCGCTGAGAACGAGCATGACCAGGCCATGGCTGCCTACTTCACTGCCTCTCAGATCATGCGCGGGTATGCTTGCTTGTGTGTGTGCCTGTTTGTCTCTTTGACTTATTGTATGTGTCACTCTTAATGATTGTATGTGTTTATTTCTCTTAATCAATGGATGTATAATTCTGACTGTTATTTCTAAATATTCTCAGGATTGTAAGTAGTCTAGAATATTATGTGTATACCAGACGTGCTCTGGTCTAATTGATACTTCTATATGTTACTAAAAGTTAATTAATATGTTTACATTTGTAATTTGATTATGTATTCTTCATAAGCTTTAAATTACATTAACAAGTGGTTAAGGCTTTTTGTGAAGAGATTTAACTTTGTTGAATGCTCCATATAGAGCGTGATAGCAGAATGAGCAGTGATATGTCCCATGGACCTGCCAACAGGCAGACCGTTTGACAGAGGTAGAGCATTGAGAGTGCTGCAGTCATCATGGATGTTGTATATGTAGATGTCACCTGCCCAAGCTCTACATTGGACTGGAGTATGGACTGACTAACAACTCTAAGCTAGCGGAGAGGTTTTTCTCTCAGGCCCAACAGATGGCTCCAGATGATCCATTCGTCCTCCACGAGATGGGAGTCATAGCTTTCCATAGCAAAGAGTTCGTATCAGTGCTTGATGTCATCATGATCTATACAGTTGATCAGTCGTTATCTCTTAGAGGACGACTAAATGAGACATGGCTATTCTTATCAGTGCTTGGTGTCATCATGATCCATACAGTCAATCTGTCGTCTCTTAGAGAGCGACTAACTGATATATGGTTATTCTTTCGGTCTGCTCTGGATTGTAGTGTTACAATTATTCACAAATCTCTAGTTGCATTCCATGTCTGTAAATACTTAATCCAATCAATCTGCTTTTATTGACTATTTAACTGACTGATTGCCTGTATGATTAATGGATTGATATATTGAAGAACTGATTGATTGATTGATTGATTGATTGAGGAACTGATTGGTTGATTGATTGACTGATTGCTTTAATGTTAGATTGATTCCCTTTTGATTTATTAATTGATTGATATTAGTGACTAATTGACTGACCGAGGATTTTCTTGCCCTGTAACTGATTGATTCTTGATTAATTGACCATCAGCTGATTCACTATTGATTGATTGATTGATTGCTTGATTGATTGATTGATTGATCAGATACGAGACTGCTGAAGGCCACTTCCTGGCTGCTCTACAGAAGCTGCAGACAGTTAACTCAGGCTCAGGGGGTAGACAACAACAACAACAGATGCAGGTGGCTGTGAAGTGGGAGCCTCTACTCAATAACCTGGGTCATGTCTGCAGAAAACTCAAGTTAGCTCCAGCTTTGATTGATTGATTGATTGATATCAGTGTTCATTTCATCTCGGTCTATTTCTATTTCCATTAATCCTTTGATTCGCTTTTACGCTGGAACATATTTGTACTGTTTTATCTTTTAAATTTTCTGCTCTTTCTTTTTGTATATTTAATATCAAAATTCAAGCAAATGATTAAAGAAGTCTGGACAAGTTTGGAGCTAGTTTAATTTGTAGACTTGCCTCCATTATTTAATGACACAACCCCTGATCATATCAGTTGATTTGTACCGGCTCCCTATCCACATAACCACTCTACTGCTCTCTGCTTCTCTCACGCAATTACTACATCATTAAAGCTCTTGAACTCTGGAAACATGTAGGAGACTACTGTTCGGCATTGTATTTTATTCTATTGTATTGTATTGTATTGCTAGCCTAGAGAGAAGTAGACCACAATTGACATGGGATGCGGTAATTACGAAGGACATGAAAAATAGGGGATTGACTGATGATATGGTGTGGGACCGGGAGGACTGGAGAAAGTCTATTCGTATCCCGACCCTGGTTAAACTGGGATTTAAGAGAAGATGATGATGATGTATTGTATTGTATTGTATTGTATTGTATTGTATTGTATTGTAGGAAGTATGACGAATCAATACTCTACCACAGACAGTCGCTGGTGCTGGAGCCACGCAGCACTTCCACTCTATCAGCTCTTGGCTACGTGTACGCTCTCAAGGGAGACTTTCATCAGTCCATCACCTACTTCCATAAAGTAAGTACACCACCTCGTAGCTCTAGTATTAGATCTTCTGGCTCATTGAGTTAAGTTATTGACTTGCCACAAATGTTATTTTCTGTTTTGGATTTCGTCCTTTTTGCTATTTCTTTCTCTCTCCTTGAATATTGCTAATCGTTGCCTTTTGATTTTGTGCATTGCAGCTAGCGCAGATTTATTAATCATCTTCCAATAGCCAATAACATACGGAAAACTTAGAACTTGCCGAGAATTGTTCAGGAATTGATTGATCAATTGACTGATTGATTGTTTGACTGATAGATTGACTGCTTGACTGATTGATTATGATTGATTGATTGATTGACTGACTGACTGATTGATTGAGTGACTGATTGATTGATGGAGTGACTGATTAATTGACTGATTGATTGATTGACTGAATGATTGATTGATTGATTGATTAATAGGCACTGGCTCTGCGCAAGGACGACACATTCTCCACTACTATGCTCGCTAGTTCACTGGAACATATCATCAGTGACTACGCTCCCATACCTGGTCTCTTGTACTCCTAAATCTCTCTCTCTCTCTCTCTCGCTCTCTCACTCTCACGCTTTCTTTTTCTTTGTATGTGTCACGCACACTCATACACACATTCTTCTCACCCTAATTGAATGACTTACATGTATATCTCTCTTTATCGCGTACTAGTGCAAATCTTGTATGCATGAATCTGCATGACACCCCATGATTCATTGATCTTTATATGTCGAATCATTGAAGCCATGTTATTCCCAAGCTATAGGCTAAATTAAGGTGTGGATAAGGCCTAGCCATTTGTGAAGGGACTAACTCGCTAATCGATGGTGTGCTTTTATTGGAGCATGAAAAGCAGCAGATGAGTAGGAATATATATAGCTTTTATTTCACCACACAGGTAGGAAGACAAGAAACAAACTACAATACAATCATACAAGTAAACACACACGTAGTGCTGAAAAAATAGACGCAAGCATACACTCAATCAATAAACTAAAAATGAATAACTAAACAATAATTGATTTCAAGCGAACATTCAAAATAGTTTCGCAATAACGACTTAAAGTCAAGTCTCTCAACTTGTAAGCTCCCTGGCAAGGTACAGGTAGGCCTATTAATTACGTTGACGCAGTATTTATCGCGTAATATGTACCTTGGACCTGCCATTTGGCAGAACACTAGAGAGAGAGTGAATCAATGCCGTGTAAATCATCCTGGTTCTTCATAAAACTTCTCAGATAAGGTTTTATTTGTTAAAATTTAGTGAATTAGTCAAAGTCTAGTTTAATATATAGTATTCACTGGGTGAATAAAGTCACGATATATTTGTATTATTTTATATTTATTTGTGACCATGTTATAATTACTAGAGTGTCCTCACTAAAGGAGTCATCGAAATGCCTCAGCTGTGATGCTACTGATTGATTGATTGACCCAGGAGTACCACATTGATAATTTGTATTGATTGATTGACCCAAGAGTACCACATTGATAATTTGTATTGATTGATTGACCCAAGAGTACCACATTGATAATTTGTATTGATTGATTGACCCAGGAGTAGCACATTGATAATTTGTATTGATTGATTGACCCTGGAGTAGCATATTGATAATTTGTATTGATTGATTGACCCAGGAGTAGCACATTGATAATTTGTATTGATTGATTGACCCTGGAGTAGCATATTGATAATTTGTATTGATTGATTGACCCAGGAGTAGCACATTGATAATTTGTATTGATTGATTGACCCTGGAGTAGCATATTGATAATTTGTATTGATTGATTGACCCAGGTGTACCGGATGTTCTACCACCACACAGCTACGATAAACCTCTTAAAATCTCTCAACCCACAGCTGCTCAAGCAGCTGCTGCAGCTACTGACCCAGCTGCTGCAGCTGCTAACCCAGCTGCTGAGTACAACGACAGCTATGACATGGAGGACTTGGAGATCTCTCTGCCTGAACTACCTGAACTAAGAGCAGACTATTCGTATGAACTAGCGCTGACGCTGAGGCGTGACCAATCAGAGACACAGCCAGCAGCTACTGCTTCTCAGCAGCTCACAGCTGCTGACTCTTATAGATCAGCTGCTGTGCAGCAGCGACCAGACATCGCTAGTGAGTCATCGGGTGTGTCGTATATACTCGCAGCTGCTGAGTCATTGTCACGTGATCAGACAGCTGCTGAGTCACTGTCACGTGATTTGACAGCTGGTGAGTTACTGTCACGTGATAAGACGGCTGCTGAGTCACTGTCACGTGATCTGACAGCTGGTGAGTCACTGTCACGTGATCAGACAGCTGGTGAGTCACTGTCACGTGATCAGACAGCTGCTGAGTCATTGTCACGTAACCAGACAGCTGCTGAGTCATCGTCACTGGTTGACATGAGTATAGAGGAAATGGAAGACTAAAGATCTAAGCTGGGATAATAGGAGATTGTTTTGTGTTCAGGCAAATCACAATTTTTTTTACTTTTCTCAGATATTGAACTATTGACAAATTATATTAACCGCCACTACTGACAAAATAAAACTAAATCTGAACTTCATAACTCACCCAATGGAAGTTAAATATCTGGCGACTGAGAAGCATTAGGACCCCGGGTACTGTAGGCTGGAGCAGCAGTGGTTCAGTGTAGAAGCAGAATATAATTAGTAACTAAAAAGTGAATTAATATTAAGATATTGCAATATAGTTGATTCATCGTTGTTTTCTACCTATAGGTTGTTTATTTACTCAAGACACTTAATTCAAACATCAGACTGACCTTAACAATCCAGTAGGCTACAGTTTAAATGAATATTAACATTGTTGAATAATAACATGGTTAACGTGTTAATATTTCAACCTAAGATTTCCGTTCTTGCTCCACAAGAAACCCCTGCTTCATTAGCCACCTCGTTTATCCACTTTTATGAATTGTGACGCTACTGTTCAGTAAATTACCGTACTTGTTGTTGCGCTACTACATCGTAAAAACGTGCTTTTCAGTTGATGTCGGTAAGATATTCGAACGCAGATCAGTGTGTTCGGGGTTCAAATTTTGGGCTCGTCCGTCACTGACATCGCTTTCGAGTGAGGAAACTGACGTTAACTTTAGCATTACCAGATTTTTAAATCAACTTATATTAAGCTCAGAAACGATTTAATATCAAGAAATGAATATCACTGGTATAATATCTGAATATCACTGACAGCGTAATTTACTTAGACATTCATACATGTACTTACATAATGCTCGCTTTCCAGTGTATGTTAAACCCCTATGAGTCAGTCATACGTCAAACTTTAAATATTAGCAATCAAAGGTGTTAAATCTCTGTTAGAATAAAATCGACAGCGAAAAATTTACGATTAATAGTACATCTTATCATATATTTAAGACTTGCAAATTAATTTACATTATACATCATTCGGCCTACCTAATTAAAGTAGTCTGTGCATCACAGCCGTGTTAGTTGATTCAATGTTTCACTGTCATCTGAGACAAAGTCTAAACACACAATTACACTTATTTGTGTGTTTAAACCTTACAGACACTGCTTTCAAATTTCTCATTTCAATCAGTTAATAAATAAGAATATAACGTCCGGTTCCTCGCCGTAAGGAAATATCAGGGACGTCTCTTGCAGACTCTGGTAATATCTGTTTTAAGGCAACAGAAATGGTTTTAGGCACAAGTTCAGTAGATCCTGTATCGTATCCTGTGAAGCTAATTACCTGCTTGTGGTTTGGGTGTGAAGTAGAGAGCTTTAGTGAGCATCGACATGAAAGACGGAGCCTGTTTCTTGTTGTTATAGTCTTGATTTCTACTGCGTGATGAGAACTCGTATGAGACCATGTGATTGACTCGAGTCATCAGCTGCAGCAGCTCCATAGAGTAAGCGTGTTCAGTGAACACTTTGTAGATAGCCTGAATGAACCATGCGCCGTCTCTATCATTTCTGAACGAGTAGTAACCTAAAAGAAATAAACGGTAGGCCTATTATCTGCAATAACCTGAATATTTTTTTTATTCATGAAATACCTTTAATAATTTATAAATAACGATAAGGCCCTACTGTAGCATTTTGTGAGGGGACGATCTAATTGACCTGTGGAGTGGTTGTTCGAAGCTTCATAGCAGACTGCGTGTATTAATGGGTATCTTGTACCTGCGTACCATATGGCAGAATAACATACTAGAGATACAGAGAGAGAAAGAGAGAATAGACACGGTTTAAAGTTATTCCATCACTAGTATGCACTTTTAATTTAATCATTGTTCTCATCTCCCCTTGAAGAGGTACAAAATGATTTCAGCTCCAATGTGCCTGCTGCCTATTTCTCAAAATTGAAACAAGTTATACTCACATTCAGGGTTGGAATATCTAGGGGGTTCGACCCCTCTTGGCAGATATGTGACCCCTTGACTAAATTTGGAACCTCCGCCCCCCCCCCTCCTATTGCAAATCCATGATGACCCCCTGACAAGCTTTCAACAACCCCTCTTGAAAAATTTACAGTCTAACCCTGCTCACATATGTTCTAGTTAAGTAATCATCAGTGATGATATCTGTCACTTTTAACATCACGTGTTTTACCATTAGACAGTTTAGTAAATTGTCCATGTTACCAGTCCTGTGAATATCCACGACTATAGCCTACTCTCTGATCAGCCGTACCGGGAATTGATCCCAGGACCTAAGGAGCAGTCGTTCAAGAATGCATGACGTTACCTAACGTACGTGAGCACAAAGCCATTTATTTAATAATGTTAATACCTATTTTTTCGGTATGACACAAATCCTCACGAACTCGATAAATAATATTTACGTATATTCCACATGATCAGCAAAACTGATGTTCATTAGCCTACAGTAGGCCCCTATTTAAATCACTAACTCTCTTCGAGATTAGTAGGTTTGATTTAGTTTTTAACTTTGAGATTGTCGCCTAAACATTGACTTTAGCTAATAACTTATAACTTTATTTCATTTACTTATTAATTTAATTATGACAACAAAATTTGACTTACAAGTTAACTTTCCATTAATTTGAACAACACTGTGAATCTACAATGATGTTATTGTATGTAATCACAGTCGATAGGAACAAATAGTCTCACCAGGTGGTGTGCTGTAGGCGTAGAAGAAGTCTGCCTCCATTGGTAGGACATGAGGAGCTGGAAAAGATTCTGGTTCATCTCCTCCGTCCGTCTCGATATCTTCAATCAGTTCAACTCCTTCATCAATCTTTTCTCCTCGACATGCCTACATCGTGTAACCACATAATAAAACAGTGAAGCTATTTATATTATCTTTATTTCAGCAGGTGCATGATAGATAAAACATACTGAGATAAAGAAAATGTTTACATTTAAACAAGTGAACCTATATAACATATAAAATCTGCAATTGAAATTAATCACAAGCTTCACCTTTAACTAATTATCAATCAAGCTAGATAGAGAGATAGTCTTTTATTTTCACGAAATCATAAAGACATAGCCTAATGCAATGTGCAAGAAAGACGTAAAAAATGACATTGTGGGCCCAACTGCTCTGAGGTATGCCCATCAAGACTACAAAAATATTTAAAACAGTTTAAAGTCAAAAAAATTCTTTAAATGTTTTGATAGATAAAATAAAGGTCAGGTTATAATTGTAATGAAATATTAATCTTTGACTAAATTACGTCTGCAAATATAAAGCTACTCATAGCAACAAGAATAAAGTCTAGAGTATTAAATACTTTTAAAATTAAAGCTTGACCTAGATTTAAGCGACTCGAAGATAAAGTTTGATGGAGTACCTGAACAAAGAAGAGCTTGGGTTTCCCCACGAGACTCTTGCATTGTTTCAGAGGAGCGAAGATGTCTTCCAGTTTTAGTTCTTCATCCACACCCCAGACAACTCCGAAATCTCCTCCGTGACTGAGGATAACCATCGCGAAACAATCGTTCTCAGACTGGTCGAACTTACTGGATACTGTAGAAACAAACATAGATACCTATATAGTAGGTATAATTCAACATGTTTTAATAAAAATTAGTATGTGTCCAATATATCAGTTATGAATATTATTTAGATCACCGGACCGGCTTTCATTTAGGACCTTACTTCCCTTCAGCGCATTTCTTTTGCAGGTCGGTCTGGGTGAATTGATTTGCAATAAATATTTGCAAAGCCGTAGAAAGCCTTTGCCAGAGAAAAGAGGTCTCTTTGCTTATCGCCGGTTTGTTCTGTAATAAGCCTTCCTATGCCATAATGAAGTCAACTCCATCGGTTTTCATAGAGCCCATGTTTTCAATTGCCGCCGGAACAATCACATACCGTAATGACAGATAGCGGTACTTACCCATTTTTAGAGGCGGCAAGATTATCATCTACACCAACAGTGACTTAAGTTGTACTCTGGTAAGAGTTTGCCATAGTGTGAATGATCGTGACGTCCCACACGGCACATTTACCGTTGCACCAGGACACTAAAGTTCTGCGGTCCGGGCGCTTGCTACGTGACCTGGAGAACAATTAAATTTGGTTTCTTCGAGGAAGGGATGCCTGCTCGCGAAAGGGCTCGCCAACATGTCGTTCAAATTGTGATGGCGAGACGTTCTACCTGAGCTGCGTTTGCAGGAGAGGCCATGGAGACCTAAAGCGTCGACTTCATGACCGCAGGGGCAAATGTGAGGTTCGCAAGTTTTCGTCCTTAAACGGCAACTGACAGCCACTCGAATTGCCTCATTGTCCAAGAAAAGACCGTAAGAGGTAATAGGGCGAGTTTGAAGCCAGTCGCTGCTTCCTTTAGATGACACATTTATGGGACATTACGTGAATACATATATCAGTGCATACATTTGCTGATGCTCAACATATCTCTCTACTTGAATTTCATACAATTGTTCAAAACAGCTTTCAGATCGCAATAATTTTCGTTGTCCACGACACAGTTTAATAGCACTACCTTTAACATGTCGAATGATCTTGACATTAATCGTGATGCACATGACTCAAGAGAACCTTTCATTCATCAGTTGACCGCATCAGATCATTCTGCATGTTTCTATATCACAACGAATAAAATGAATCCCTGACTTACCATCCATGACTATCTGTCTCATCTGCGCGGCTGTTTGGTTTCTCTTGTTTATCACTTGAAACCCGAGTGAATTGAATAGCGTCGTCATGTTCTTAGCGTCGACGTCTGAACCGGGTCTGTCAGGCAGTTTTACCCCCAGGTACTTGTGACGGTTGACGGAGAAATTCACGTTGTTCACTATGATGCAGACACCTCTCCATCGATGACTCATGTTGTACTTGAATTCAGCCATTTTTTCTATCCGGTGGTTTCTGGTTTCTATGACTGTAATACTATTGATCCTATGCATAAGTGTGTAACTGAAATAGCATAACTTAAATAATATAACTGTTCAACTGCATGCTCATAACAAACACAGATAATTGCTGAATCACTTTAAAAGATTCAGTAGGGGTAGACTGGGAGGGGGGTTTATTAAACCAAACCTGTCAAGTTGCAATCTTGAATAATAATAATAATAATTAATAATAATAATAATAATAATAATAATAATAATAATTTTTCTGTGGCAGCGACTGTCTATTGCTCTCCAGCGATTCAATGCAGTCTGCTTCAGTGGCACTTTGGCTAAAGCGGCTTCCCAGAGTGCAGAGGAATTATTTTAATCGCTTTTTTAAAAACTTTTAATTAAATAAAGTCTCTTTTATCTTATTTTTTGGCCCAGGGCCCTCTACAGCCCAGGGCATTAAAATAATAATAATAATAATAAAGTCATAATAACAGTAATGAGACATACTAAACATGTGCATACAGCAATAAGCCATACTAATATTAATAATAATAATAATAATAATAATAATAACAATAATAACGAAAACAAATATGATGATTATGATGATTATGATTATTATTATTTTTATTTTTTTAATTTTTTTTATAATTGCCCTGGGCTATATAAGGCCCTGGGCTAAAATATAAGATAAAAGAGAGACTTTATTTAATTAAAAGAAAGATGACAAATATTTAAAATAGTTCCTCTACGCTCTTGTTATTATTATTATTATTATTATTATTATTATTACTATTATTATTATTATTATTATTATTATGACTAGTAGCAGTAGTAGTAGTAGTATTTTTGTTATTATGATTATTATTAATATTATTATGATTATTATTATGATTATTATTATTAGTATTAGTATTAGTATTACATGTAGCATTAGTATTAGACCAATACTAATATTAATATTAATACTAGCCTAATTAATACTAATACGAATACTATCAGTATTAGTACTAGTACTAATATCAGTATTAGTTTTATGAGTAGGCTACTAGTATTATTTATAGTGTACACTCTAATAAAAAACTATATCATAGGCCTACATTTGCTAATTATTCCCCAAGGTTTTAAAATTACTTAAAAGTACAATGTAATGATGCAACACCGTCGATTATAATGGGCCTATATGTTCATAGGGCGGGCTATAAAAGTTATAAAGCTAAGCTGTGAGCTAAATGTACAAGTAAGAGTGACTAAAAGTACGGATGAGCTAAGCAAAACATTCTGCCTACTATCTAGTCTACAGAGCTGACTGACTGACTGACTGCCTCAATAGCACTATTAATTCACACTTGCAATTTCTCATTCCGGAAAATTTTCTCATGATTGTAAGAAATTATTTGGTAGGCTCACATAGTCACATAATGAAATAGCTACTTATCCACAGCGTTTAGTAGTGTAGGCTACGCTACATAGAGTTTTATGATTAGTCGGTAAGTTTTTATATTCAACATACACGAATAATAGGCTAATCTGGCTGCTAGTTTCACTATAGCCCAATCACTCCTGATGGCCGAGAGCCTGTATTACAGAATCAGGCGTGCAGCTGTTTACGATGTAGCTGAGCTCACAGATCCTGGGCTGAAGGCTACGTTACCTATAGCCTACTGCACAGACAGTGAGGAATTGTTGAGGGGCTGATGGAAGGACCCAGACCCGAGCTTAAACTGATATACCGGTGACATTAGAGTACGGATAGAGAAAAAACTAAGTTTATTACCTCTTTAGTAGTAGTTAACTGCTTAGAAACTAACTACGTAGTTTAACTACCAAAAGTAGTTAACTAAAAAGTAGTTAAACCAAAATTTTAAACCATTGAAAGTAGCTATAAAGCTTCAATTAGGCCTACTTTGAATATTTAAAATTCAGTGTAATGCTGATCTTTGAGAGTGAATAAAATGTTATATCTTCGAAATTAAAATTTATTTAGATAGAGTATTAATTATGCTGAAAGAACATGACATACTTAAAATAGGAATTATAATTTGCTATTTATATGTTATTTTTATTTGTTATTAAAACTTAGGAATGATTTTTAAACAAATCACTAAATAGACCTATATTTTTAAATTTAAAAAATATATATATTACGATGGTTTAATATTCAAATCAATCAGTTGTTGAAAAGTATATTTTTAAAAGTACTTAATTAGGTCTTATAATCAATTTAAATATATTTTTAGGAGATAAGATAATTACTTTGACAAAATTAAAATACTTAGATGTAGGCTAATTTAGGTCTGCACGCAATAATTTAGGCATGGTACATTAAAAGGAAGAGAGCGAGAGGAGAGAGAAAGAGAGGAGAAAATAAGATAGTGATAGATAGGCCTAAAGTAAATTGTAAATTGAATAATATTTCAAATTCTTTAACTTTCCATATATTATCGAACGAACAGTATTGCACAAATACATTCAATAAGCCTATCGTTTACAAATTAGATTTTATTGTCAGTTGTATGCTAATAGCACACATTACACGGTAATATTGGCCCTAGGGCTAATGCTGTGTTCGCTAGAGATCATTTATCAATGAAATATCCAACGCTATGAGCGCATTTTTTTGGTTACCTATGTCAAAAATTATGTTTCATTAATTATTACGATATTATAACGGCTTCAGTACAATACATGCTTCTATATAAAATCGCGCTGCTTCACTGTCCGCCTATATTTATTTATTTAGAAGTTTACTTTGGTTTCTGTATCTTAATATAATCACTCGACACTCACCCAGCTGATAAAGTTGTGAGCTAAACTTTATGTATAGGAAACCTGTTGACGTAGGCTATCTCTACTGTAGGCTACATGCATTAACTAACCATGCAAAGGATCCGCGCATGGAGGAAAGGGACGACACTTATAAACTTCTAAAAGATCTAACTATCAATGTAGGCCTATAATGCCTTTTGTGAGTTGAAGTCAAATGATTACGTTGTTGATCTAAGGAGCACTCTTATGGAGCTAGAAAGTAGACTTTGGGTATGAATATATACCTTGAACCTGCCACTTTTCAAAACATTAGAGATATATATATGTTGACCAACCAGTATTAAATTGTAAAACAGGTCGACTATGCAACTGAATGGACCTAAGTAATATAAATCTTTCATAAACATTTGTATGGAGATATATTGTCAGCTTAGATAGGGTACACAAGCTACTCTTAGCAGCCATTCTGTGCAAGCAACTGTCTCTTGTTGGCTGGCTTTCTGGATTAGGAATTTAAACTGTTTTGGCTCTTCTTTTTTCTCACCGGTTTGAATTTAGCTAATAGTAGGCCTACTTAATGTTGTCATGGACCATAGCACTCTACTTGTTGTTATATTATCTTATCTACTCGATGCTTTAGAACTGTAGACTCTTTACAGCAACTTCAGATCTAACTAACCATTCGGTACCTAGGTCTATACGGAGGAGATGAGAGAGACGCACTGTGCATACACTACAGGTATTTACACAGGCACACGAATTAAAGAACAAGTAGGCCCCTAAAGCAATCTGTAGAAAGTAATCACAGTACTATCTTGAGAGAATATGTTAAAGTCAGAGGAGATAACAATAACAACAAATCATCAAGCTCTATTATAAATTGGTGAGTAATTATTGAAACTAACAATAGACCTATATTTGATAAAACATTCTTAACTATTCTTCTATGTTAAATATCACCCACATGCAAACAATCCCTGAATAGTTCTAAAATTCTAATGCGAGCATATTGCACGTTGTTTAGGCTACGAGAGTTGAAATTTAAAAAATATATTACATCTATAATAGGCCTAATTCAAGTAGAACATTCAGTGTTTATCACAGACGTTTATTATTATCACATAATATTTGTCCTATATGAGTGGATCTTTAATAATCTAACATTCGTAATATCGAAGTTAATACCATTCATAATACCGAAAAATTTCAAGAACCAAGCAGCCGCGTGTATGTAAGAGGCGACTAAGGTAGAAATTGAGGAGGGCAAAGGGGACCCACCTCACCATTAAAGTTGCCATGATTACATGGCATGCAGAAGTAAACAAACAAAACTGACATAGAGTACAGTTATTAAACTTGAATTAATTAGAGTTACGGACGTTGTCTGCGCCTGATTTGGGTGTGAAGTAAAGAGACTTTGTGAGTCTTGTGTCAAACGCTGGAGCCTGCTTCTTGTCGTTAGAGACTGGATTATCAGTGCAAGACTGGAACTCATTGGAGACCATGCGACTGACTCGAGTCATCAGCTGTAGTAAATCCATAGAGTAAGCGTATTCACTGAACACTTTGAAGATAGCCTGAATGAACCATGCGCCGTCTCTCTCATTTCTGAACGAGTAGCAACCTAAAATATATATCAAGTTATAGCGAGAAAATGCACAATCACTTCGATATAGTATCAAATATTAATTACATTACAAGTTTACAATATTTTCTAGTCAAAAACTAATCTATAAGATTAGTTTTTGAACGTGTGCGCGTCAGGTATGAGTGAGCAAAAGTAGGAGGAGTTCCGTGATCTCTTGGCGGGGATTATCCAAAATCACTCCACCTTCACACATGCTCACCCAAATTATCAAACTCGGACTAGACGGCCATCCGGGACAAAACTCATTGACCGAGGAGTTGTTCTTCTCAGCCAGGTATTTAACCACCCTCCCTTACCACCTGGAGCAGATACTCTTTACAACCGAGGTCCTCAAACTCTTAGTCCGAGCTCTCCAGCAAGAGCTGGCGGGGATGATTTCCTTGGGAACCTGGCGGTACGGCTACAATTAGACACCAGGCTGAAACATACTTAGAGCTGGAACTGGAAAAGTATCAGTATCCTCAACAAACCATAACAATATTGTTTTATATAGAAGGTTAGTTAAAATGGAGAGTTGAACTTGCCGTCCACTGTACATACTGATTCTCAGGATTGTTATTCTGGATTCTGGAATGTATACCATTTTGTACCTTCTTTCTGCTCATCGACTTGGGTTTACCTCAACAGTGCTCGATATTATCATAGCACTCTAATTGTTAGGTTATATGCTCGTGTCTGTAAGAGGCGCTGACACGAATATGACAGTTAAGGGACTTGTAAAGACGCGATTATTTCTGCATTTTAGACCGCCGGGCTGTTCACGTTACAGACTTGCAGAGTTCTAGTCGCTACGTCGATGGAGTACTGGCTAATTGTGTAGACTATACCACCAGGCTACTTGACTTTCACTGTTCAATGTTGCTGACTCGTGACAAATTTAAAATACCTCACCCGAAGCCGTGCAATAAGCGTAGAAGAAGTCTGCCTCCTTTGGAATGGTTCGAGGTGGATCGTCTCCGTCCATCTCTATATCAGACTCAGGCACTTCAACTCCATCGTCCACTTCACGTATACTTGCCTGTTCACAGATATGGACAGTACTTACATTCACTAATTACTTTAACAAAAGTAGTTAAACCAAAAATTGATTTAGGACGACTTGAAATTAATTTGATTTTTAAAACAAATAAACTGTTGTTTGATTATTTAAATGAAAAGATATTACTGATATATAAACTTTTCTCCTCTTATGACAAAGGCAGTCAACGATTGTTCTATTCTTCAGTGACCCGGTCGCAACAAGAGAAAGCATACCTGAACAAAGAAGAGTTTAGGCTTCCCCACGAGACTCTCGCAATCTTTCAGAGGATCAGAGATGATCTCCAGTGGCAGAACTTCATCGACAGCCCAGACAATTCCAAGATCTCCATGACTGAGGATGACCATGGCGAAACAATCGTCCTCAGAGTGGTCTCTAGCGGCCTCTATACACACAAACGTCATCTTAAACCAAGAATATCACACGAAGACAAAGCGCGAGAGAATAGTCTCCCTCTCTCTCTCTCTCTCTCTCTCTCTCTCTCTCACTTTAGTGTTCTGTAAAGTGGCAGGTTCAAGTTACCGATTTTCCTAGCGAGGGGAGGGGAGTTACTGCATACCAATAATGATCGATTATGAAAATTAATTCAAAACATAACACGATGCCGACTGAATATAGAAAAATCACCGAAGAGAAAGTAAAATAAAAACAGTGCAAGTCTAAGCTCTTAGGCAAGAGCTTCTGATTATGAACCTATGACGAAAAGAGATGGTATTTTTAGCTTGCCCTAAAAATACATTTAGGCTTACTATGTTTCTATTACATTTACAAAATCGAAGATTTTATGATAAGGCCTAGCGAATTCCATGAATTTGGAGCAAACAACACGAAGGAGCATCTGAAGGGCTGTCTGCTAATGGCAAGTCAATTAACTGTACAGCAAGGAGATATTTACTGTCAGATGTGCTCAAATTACAGGCTTCGCGGTAATTGAATTACAAATTGAAAATTACATGGAAAACTATTATTGAATACTAAATTCTAAATTACTTCTTTTCATGGTCAAATTATCAGATTAAAATGATAATCTACAAATATATTTTCCTTAGAACCTTACTTTCTCATTTTAAATAAAAAGAAATATCAGTTTCCCAGACTTACCATCTATGAATATCTGTCTCATCTGCTGTGCTGTTTGGTTTCTCTTGTTTATCACTTGAAACCCGAGTGAATTGAATAGCGTCGTCATGTTCTTAGCGTCGACGTCTGAACCGGGTCTGTCAGGCAGTTTCATCCCCGGGTACCTTTGAGAGTTGACGGAGAAATTCACGTTGTTCACTATGATGCATGCACCTCTCCATCGATGATCCATCTTGTACTTGAATTCAGCCATGTTTTTCTATCCGATGATTTCTGATTTCTAAGAATGCAATATTATTGATCCAACACGTACAACTGAAATGAACCATATTCAATAGAGGCTTAATGTGGTAAGTATTTCAAGTAATAGATAAATATTTAGAGGAAGTTATCAGCGAAATCTCGTGGATTATGGACAACAGAATGAAGTGACCCTACATTACGACTGAGCTTAATGGCCTCCGAGGCAATAAGATATGGAAATAATAATAACAATAATTAGAGTGTTCCTGCAGTAGAGCCTACAGGAAAGCATCGAGAACAATTGAGGTATATCTAAACCGGTGAACAAGAAGGTCCAAAACGGTTCAAAATCCAAAATCCAGAACATCAGTCAAAAGTTAAAGGGTTAGAATAAAGGAACTAAAGAAAAGGAGGTTAAAGCGCTATATGATATAGACCTAAGATCTAAGCACTTTATATCTCTACCAACTTAAGGTGATAGACAACAATCTCTCTATCAACTATCAACTCTTATCAACATGAGCAAAGCAAAACTTTTAGGCTGATGGGCTATCTCTCACAAGTAGAGCTGATTGGCTAACTGAATAACTTGTAGGCCTATATCAAAAATTCGTTATCCACATTTGGCTTTTCTCAATCTCCAGAAAAGATACAGTTTATTAAATGATCAACTACATAACTGCATAACTGACTAGTTTCTTATTTTAATCAAAGAGTATTAATAGTGGATTAAGTTTTAGATCTACGTAAGCGTAAGTAACTTTCTGCTTATAGTTTCACAATAGCCCAAATGACCAATCGCTCATTCAAGCCGTGTGCATTGGCTAAAGCTATAGCTGGCAGCAGTGTTTTCCAAATTATCACAGCTAGTAGCTGCGTAAATGCAGGCCTAACGGCTCTCAGCTCCTACGCACAAGCTCTGCCGCTCACAAACTCACGTAAGCGTAAGTAACTTTCTGCTTATAGTTTCACAATAGCCCAAATGACCAATCGCTCATTCAAGCCGTGTGCATTGGCTAAAGCTATAGTTGGCAGCAGTGTTTTCCAAATTATCACAGCTAGTAGCTGCGTAAATGCAGGCCTAACGGCTCTCAGCTCCTACGCACAAGCTCTGCCGCTCACAAACAGTAAAAACTTAATAAGCTACACTGTGCGTGCCGCTCAGTCATTGTAATTATTGAGGGGTTGACTGTTGAGTCCTTACCCAAGCTAAACTCATAGCTCCTTGCCGTTAGATGACTGTGAATTATATTATTAATGTAGGCCCTTATCCATCTGTTTGAACAGTTGTTAGGCCTAACTGCCTAGTTGTTAACTAGGCCTATACGTGGTTTAACAACCACAAGTATTCGATCCTAAGTTTCTAACTACTTGAAAATATAATATCAAAATACTTGATTCTAACTTATCAATCATAGGCCTATATTCTACCACTTCTGGAATATGGTTATTACAGTATTACTCACCAGTTTAGTCTCAACATTCTGTTGGCGATTATTTATTTTTCTGAATCCTCTTCGGAGATATTACACAAACAAAATCTCTAGTGTTAAGCCCATAACGGTAGACTAAAGAACCTAAATCTTAAGAGCCTTCAACTCCGAAGACTTAATATAGATTTAACATTAGGCTACAAGCTATTGCATGGTCCTATAACTGGTTCCCTTGATTATTTCGGCTTGACAATGTCTAGTCGTGCTCATATAATTTCGAAATCATGAAAATGTGTATCTAAATATATAATATTAGTGAAAAAATGTAACAGCTGTTAAACGGAAACTTTTTTTTATATAATTTCAATAAATTCGTAATTTTCAAGTTAGTGGAGAATTAATTCTGATTTTTTTAAATATATTTTGCAAATCTTATCTTATGCATAACATGTATTAAATATTGCCTAATAGGCTACATGGATGATTTCTAAAAGCTATAGATTAGTATCTGAAAGAAATCAAATGTAGGCCTATCTTAGAGGCCTAACGTATTTCTTGAATAAGAGAGTATGCAGCATTTCTGAAATCTACAACATCAACCATCTAACAATGTATTGAAATATGTTATATTTGATCCGAAATAGAAATAGCATATGCCTACGTCAATACCCAAATCGTAAATTGGCCTATTCGAATCCCTGACCCAACTCAAGAACCTCTCTGAGCCTCATGACATAAAGCTGGTAAAAGCTAATGTTAACGTCAGTTTCCTCACTCAAAAGCGATGTCAGTGACGGGCGAGCCCAGGATTTGAAATCCGCATATATACCTGCCACAATCTCCGTAATCTCTGCCCTATACATTAGCTACTTAGCCCCTTTAGCATTGTCCCGCACTATTGCGTATTTACTTTAAAACATCACCGGAAAGGGTTAAAATCTGTCAAACCAAATGTACACACAATGCGAGCAGTTGCATGCAGGGCTTGATATATTTGCATGCACACTAAGCAAATGACTCATACCCAATATTATAAACGGAAAGATATTCTCGCCGACAGCTATCTCTACCATTTGACTTTATCCGCGAGATAACTACCAATCTTCTTTTTGCATACTATGAAACTTCTCTAATCTCACCTTTATCTTGAGTCTGTAACGTCACATTTCCAAGAATTCTAACCATTTCAGCGGATTTCGCGCTCTCCTATTGGCTGGAGCCACCTGCGACCGTTGAGTATCAGCCCCTGGCGACAACTTTTGTTTTAATCTACCGGTGAGAATAACCGACCGATCTCGAAACAATAATTATCCCGTCACATGTAGCTGAAATCAGCTCAGATACCGACCGACATCTCGTTCATAAGATGAAAAAGCGACTTGCGGCGACGATATCGCTCTGATCTTCGCTTCATAAGATCAGCGGTCAATTGCAGGTTTTTCACTGTCTTTCTTCTTATTGATAATAACTTGTCAGTTACTTTTTCAGAAAGAGAAAAATAAAGCATACAATAGCTTAAATATTTGTATTCAATTAACGCGCAATTATGTAGTAGTGAGTGAGTGAGTGAGTGAGTGAGTGAGTGAGTGAGTGAGTGAGTGAGTGAGTGAGTGAGTGAGTGAGTGAGTGAGTGAGTGAGTGAGTGAGTGAGTGAGTGAGTGAGTGAGTGAGTGAGTGAGTGAGTGAGTGAGTGAGTGAGTGAGTGAGTGAGTGAGTGAGTGAGTGAGTGAGTGAGTGAGTGAGTGAGTGAGTGAGTGAGTGAGTGAGTGAGTGAGTGAGTGAGGGAGTGAGTGAGTGAAGTGAGTGAGTGAGTGAGTGAGTGAGTGAGTGAGTGAGTGAGTGAGTGAGTGAGTGAGTGAGTGAGTGAGTGAGTGAGTGAGTGAGTGAGTGAGTGAGTGAGTGAGTGAGTGAGTGACGTGAGGGGAGTGAGTGAGTGAGTGAGGAGTGAGTGAGTGGTGAGTGAGTGAGTGAGTGAGTGAGTGAGTGAGGAGTGAGTGCCGGAGTGAGGGAGTGAGTGAGTGAGTGAGTGAGTGAGTGAGTGAGTGAGTGACGTGATGTGAGTGATGAGTGATGAGTGAGTGATGTGAGAGTGAGTGAGTGAGTGAGTGAGTGAGTGAGTGAGTGAGTGAGTGAGTGAGTGAGTGAGTGAGTGAGTGAGTGAGTGAGTGAGTGAGTGAGTGAGTGAGTGAGTGAGTGAGTGAGTGAGTGAGTGAGTGAGTGAAGGTAGATTCTTAATTGGAATGCTAATATTACATATTTCTTAGAGTTTCGTACATTGCCGTACGCAATATTTTCCATAAATCTGTTAAATATTATTTACGATTTGGATTTAATTTTCAGATGTAGGCAAATGAAATAAATGGGGAACCAAACTGGCACCATTGGTGTGTTTCCTATAGCTTATATCTATCAAAGCAATGAGCCAATGCTTTTCGTGCATTCTATTTCATTGCGAATTTTAAGAATACATGTAGTGCTGAATTTTGTAGATACTGTAGCGGTTTAAGGTCCATGTATAATATACTGTATATATATATATATATATATATATATATATATATATATATATATATATATATATATATATATATATATATCACACAGCTTAATTATTGACATAGCTAATTGCTTAGTATAAGTTCGATTTTCTGTATTTTACATATCCGCGTATAAAACTAATTGTTTCAAATGGGAAACTAACGGCTTGTGAGTTACACTTACAGCATAGGAAATTTATTGACGGATCTACATGTAGTCTATATAGGCCTACTAGCCATGCAGAAAATCCATGTACAAAGGAGAGGTGTGAAACTTAGGCCTATTGTTACAAACTATAATTTTCAATGTAGGACTACCAGTAATAATTGATAAAATACGTTGACTATTGAACACAAGACACTTAGGCCTACTAATATCAAAATCTATAGGAAATATTCGTAGGCCTATATCATCTTACTTTAAAATTAAGGAAGCCATTTATAGCAGTGTAGATACCAAAATAATCTTCACTTTCATTTCTTGGAATTCTAAATAGGCCTAAATCGACGCCGGTATCTCTTCGACTATTCCAGGTAATAGGTTATATATTAGCGAAATGTAAGGGCAAACATTTTAGCTATTCTGAGCAAGCATTTCTCTACTCATGCTGCAAAAATGCTTAGGAAAACTTGAAATATAACTAAACACTCAGTATTAAGTTCCATATGGACGACATGACACAGTCATGCTGTTTACACACTACATGTACATGCATTTACACAGACATGCGAATTAACGTCAGTGTACATGTACATGTATAGTAGTACATGTAAATCTGTAGAAATACATCAAAGTAGGGGCCTCGAGCTCTATGATCAATAGGCCAGTTGATATTGAAATTGTCAATATTTGATAAAATATTCTAGAAGAGTTTTAAAGTTCCTGCTTGAAAGTATTGCACATTGTTGAGCGTATGAGAGCTTCAATTTAACTAACAGTTTATATCTATAAAAATTTAAGTGGAACATAGAGAGTTTATCACAGTCGTTTGTTTATATCACATAATATTCATCCTACATATGACAATATCATTAAAGATCAGACTAATGCTAAACTAGTGTTAGATTTAGAAAAGCAATGAACTGACAGTTACACAACTTGAAATGCTACAAGTCTTATAATCTTTCACGCGTTTCGGTCTTTTACAGTCTTTTGTTATTGCGTAATGCGTACTCCCACACCACCCTAAATATAAACTGAAGTAATTAGGCATGAATTAGAGTTTTGGATGTTGTCTGATCAGGGTTTGCGTGTGAAGTAGAGAGCTTTAGTGAGCATTGACATAAACGACGGAGCCTGTTTCTTGTTGTTAAAGTCTGGATTACCAGTGCTAGACCTGAACTCATATGAGACCATGTGATTGACTCGAGTCATCAGGTGTAGCAGATCCAAAGAGTAAGCGTCTACATTGAACACTCTGTAGATAGCCTGAATGAACCAAGCGCCGTCTCTCTCATTTCTGAACGATAAGTAACCTGAAAGATATACAATATGACAGATTGACATTACAATATTACTGAGATACCCTAATATTTAGAATATTTTTATACTCAGCAACTGATGAGGACTTCCTGAATCAGTATAATGAAGTTAAGTTAAATTAAATTTAATAAAGGGTCTGTTGTAAAATTTGATACGAGTTTTAGCTTTATTAGACATTTCTTGTTTTGAATCTCACCTTTGCTCGTAGTCACATAACTTCAAACAAGTGTAGCTAAGCTATACACTGTAAATGTAGCTGGGTGCATAAGTGCAGGGAAACTGTCGTTAGATTGGTTCTAGTTTTAGCTTTAGCTACATTAGGTGGCGTCATGCAATTTTGAACATCTGTTCCTGAGGTCCTGGAATCAATTCCTAGCAGATCTTATACGGAGAATAAAGTCTTGGACATTCAGAGGGCGTGGTTACATGGATCATTGATTGAACTGTTTAACAGTTAAACATGTGGTATTAAAAGTGGCAGGTACCATAGAAGACGATCAACTCAGCCTATTATGTTTTAAATCCCGTTAACTTGTTTCCAGAAGGTCTCTTTGATTGGGAACCAATCAGACGTCACCGTGCAGGTTAACTATAGAAATCAGACTACATATATTAAACTTTTAATATGAGGTGCAGAATTCAAATTCACATTCAATTACCTCAATTACTGTTTTGTAGATGAGCCAGTAAAATTATCATAATTAAAAGAGTAACTTAAAATGCAAAATTATTTGCTTGAGTTAAATCGAACGTCACCTGTAATTTACATGTATATAAATGTTATTGAATATATCACTACAGTTGTCAGCTGTCGTAAATTGCATAATTTTATTTGCATGACTTTTATTATATTTTCTGCCTCAACTGTTTAATACAAATAAATCAATGTGACACATTTGATGACAACATCATCTCACCAGGTGGCGTGCTGTAGGCGTAGAAGAAGTCAGCCTCTAGTGGAATGACTTTAGGGGAATCTCCCCCGTCTGCCTCAATATCGGCTTGAGGTTCAGGTTCAGGCAGTTCAACTCCATCATCCAACTCGTTTCCTCTACATGCCTAGATACAGTTATTTATAAACATTAGTTAGATACTGCGTTTTATAATCCTAAAATAGTTACGTAAAATATTAAGACAGGACTACCTAGAAGTAATATGATGGAGATAAATTAGAAAACGAATTAAGCGATAAATTAACATCTAATTTTTTATTTTATTGAAATTAAATGACTGAGTATATTAACTAATTTAAACTAGTTATCTTATTTTCTCTTGCAATCTCATATATGTCCTTAAATTCTATTTTGTATCAACTTGAGATAAATAGACCTACATGTAGGCCTACCTTAGAGTCACATGAAGTAGGACTACGTCGAATGTAATAATTCTTAGCTGGTATTCTTATTAGAAAATGATTTACTATAACATTGAAAAAAATCAGATTCGACTGCGGTACGTTATCTGATATGACCATTTCAGGCGGCTGAATGTCTATTTTTTAAATATCCGAATAATTTGCAAATAATAACTAAGACAAAGATTTTTTATTAAATTGGCTTAGCAATAAAAATAATTATAATCACCTGTTGCAGCAAAAGAAACAATTGCTGAAATGAAAAGTATGAATGCTATCGTATATTTTTTTAAACTTTTATAAAAGTGCAAGACTATGTCAATAAATGACGACAAAATTATCGCAGAATGCAACAATTTCTATGGAAAATTAATATCCACGATAAGTAATATCTTAATTTTCTAAAAGAATTTCAGCAACCTAATAATAGTCAAACCCAAGTGTGTATCAGTAGTCTTCAGTATCTAGGACATTACAAGGGAAGGTATACCTGAACAAAGAATAGCTTAGGTTTTCCCACGAGACTCTTGCAATGTTTTAATGGATTGAAGATGTTTTCCAGTGGTAACTCTTCATCCACACCCCAGACAACTCCAAAATCTTCTCCATGACTTAGGATGACCATCGTGAAACAATCGTTCTCAGAGTGGTCTTTACTGGCCTCTATACACGCAAATGTCGCCATTACCGAATCTCTTATGAAATCAAGTGATTGCATTGGTTATTAAAGCAATAATAATTGCATTGCATTGCTACCTCTCAACCACTATTAGCGATGAAGAAAGTTATAGTCAGGTCCCTGACATTTTTCTTATGGCGAGGAACCGGATGTTAAATTCTTATTGATTGATTTATTTATTGATCTGCAAAGACAAATAAAATGCGCCAAAAAATAAAATGGTTTGTTTTGGTTTATCGTTTGCCCTCGATGCAGCAGTAACTGGATTAGCCTAATTAGCAAAGTACGACAATATGTTATACTTGAGGTCGAGAGCCTCATGAACATCTCAGCATACTTATTGAAGTGTTTGCTGATGGTGATAGAGTGGACAACTTTCTGAATTTAAAATGCACCTATATTTCCGAAAATAGATTTAGTTACTGCTTGATCATCCAAATCGAGGCATTTTATTTACTAGATTAGGTGCTCCGGTCATTCAGTAATTTATAGTGTGTTCATAAAAAGGCATGGTCAACACAGCCAAAAGCATTGGTGTAGTCAAAGATCAACCGTAAACGTCTTGATTAGGCCTATACTTTCACGTACCGCTTTAATATTCATCCTATATTGGAAACGCTATCTCTAGTCCCTCTGTCCTTATATGTCAGGCATTCCATGATGTATATAACTTTCCATTTTGCATTGAATAATTTTAATAATTAGTGTGCTTACATATGATATATTAACTCAGTAATTCTCAAGAAAGCAATATAATCCGATGTTTTCCTGTCAATTGACTATTTCCTGTAATCTAAATTCTGTACATCAAATCCTATCCCCTTGTCCTGCATTTAATGGATATTCTCCAAATGCTTCACAACTTGGACTAGAACCTGGAGAGACTAGCTAATTGACAATATAAAAAAGCTAAGCTAAGGTTAACGTCAGCTTCCTCACTCGAAAGCGATGTCAGTGACGGGCGAGTTCAGGATTTGAACCTGCATCTACTGATCCGCGGTCGATTAACTTACCGACTTCGGTAAGTTACTTCGATTAACTTACTGGCTCCAGCCACTGGCTGGAGCCAGTGGCTGGAGCCAGTGGCGAACTGTGCCACTCTGAATTTGACTCCCAAAGAAACAGCTTGCATTATAATAACAATAATAAGTGTATAATAATAGAACAGAAGTTAAGATACTCTGGTCACATGATTAGAGGTAGGGCCCTAATATCCTGGAGAAAGAAATCATGCTGGATATGAGGGAGGGAAGAGGCAGGGAAAGCTCAGAGTAGGTGGCAGATTGAGCTGGAAAGGGTAACAGGATCGGAGCTCCATGTTTCCAAAAATAAAAAGAATTGAAAGAGTAAAGAGGAGAATTTTTATCAAAGTAATACCAGAGATCGTGATGGATATGACGGCAGACAACCAACAAATATATTGTTCAAAAGATTTTATTCTCAACAAAAAATTCTCACTATACTCTTGCTGATCCTATAAATCCTGCTAACGAAGTCATTTTTATCCAATAGAAATGTACCATTAGTATGTATGTATGTCTCCGATAGTATGTACCATTCACTTCTGTGAGTGTGCCACTCTGAATTTGACTCTCAAAGAAACATCTTGCATTATAATAATAATTATTGTAACATTGATCAATATGACCTTCTGCAAGTACATCTCAAATTAACATTACAGACGAAAAGAGGGCATAGGCCTAATTAGAATCCTAGACCTACCGTCTATGACTATCTGTCTCATCTGCTCGGCTGTTTGGTTTCTCTTGTTTATCACTTGAAACCCAAGTGAGTTGAAGAGCGTCGTCATGTTCTTATCGTCGACGTCTGAACCGGGTCTATCAGACAGCTCAATA
The DNA here is from genome assembly GCA_905160935.1 of Enchytraeus crypticus. NCBI lineage: Eukaryota > Metazoa > Annelida > Clitellata > Enchytraeida > Enchytraeidae > Enchytraeus > Enchytraeus crypticus. The sequence continues at coordinate 217,866 of CAJHZI010000268.1, forward strand.
TCCGGGTACTTGTGACGGTTGATGGAGAAATTCACGTTGTTCACTATGAGGCAGACACCTCTCTTCGGGTGACCCATATCGTACTTCTCAGCCATGTTTGATTGATGCTCGCTTACGTAATTGCTTACGATAGGTGTATATTCTAGAGCCTATATAAATATTATATATATATATATATATATATATATATATATATATATATATATATATATACATGTATATATATATACATTTATATATTTATATAAAGACATATATATATATATAATATATATATTATATATATATATATATATATATATATATATATACACTGTGAGTCTTATAAGTGACACCCCTTTTATATTTGCAATAAAATCGTAACCAGTCGACACATTTCTATAAAATTTACAGGTTGTTGGAATCAACCAATTTTCGCTATTACTGCAAAATTTTGTTACCATATCTTTAAGAACAAAAAAGTTATTGATATATAGGAACGCTAGGGGCAATGATGAATTTACAACTATGGGCCAAGTAACTGACATTCTCTATATTGTTATAATGAAAACAGGGAAAACATCTTATGCATATCATGCTATACTTATCTTAAAAAACAGGCATTTTTGTTCAAAACGTGCCATATTATGTGCAGATTTGTAGAAAATTGCCGAAGTTATTGCCTTTTTAATAGCCCTGGGGTGTCAAAAGAACTATGCAGACTGTTGTTACGCATAAGGCCTGACTGCGCATTTAGCCTGTGCGCTAAAGCTGCAGCTGCTAGGCTAAAAATCAGATCAGCCATATGACATATCAGACTGGCTAGGCCGATGCTCCATTTACCGCCATCACTTGTTCACCGATTTGAAACTCATTCAATACAAATCACAAATCCATCATTTCCATTCTTCAAAGATGGTTTTCAGCAAAGAAGATCGCATTTTGATTTACGAAATGCGAATAGCCAAAGGCTATGGCGCCAAGCGTATCCTGAAAGAATTTCCTCGTAAAAACTGGTCGTTGTCTGGGGTTGCCAGATTGCTTAGAACCATTACTGAAAGCGGATCATCTGCTAGAAAGGCAAGGCCCAAGACAGGAAGAACGCCTGAAATTGTCGCAGCTGTTGAGGAGATGATTATGAGTCAGGAATCACAGCCTGGAACTCATCGAAGTACAAGACAGATAGCACGTGAGATTGAAGTGAGTCAAGCAACTGTTAGCAGGATTATACGCCATGAGCTTAATCTGAAATGCTTGAAAAAGAAACAAGCTCAAGAACTTACAGAAGCAAATAAGTTGACAAGGTTGGTGCGTGCAAAGCTTCTGCTGCGAGATTATCCCCAGAGCAAAGTTGATTTCATATGGTTCACTGATGAGAAGATTTTCACAGTTGCTGCACCAAAGAATGCACAGAATGATAGGCTCTACGTGTTTGCAGGAACTCGAAAGAAACAAGTTCCTGCAGCACGCTTGTTAAAGACGCGTTCGACCTTCACGAAGTCTGTCATGGTATCAGTCGGGGTGTCGTCCCTTGGAGCAACTGATCTTATCTTCATTGATCCAGGTGTCAAGATTAACGGCGCTTACTACCGAGACGTGCTTCTGTCACAGCATCTCTTACCAGCTATCAGGGCCATGTCAGGAGAATTCTTTATCTTTCAGCAAGACAGCGCTCCCGCTCATCGCGCATGTGAAACAGTTGCGATGTTACGACAGAATACACCTGCGTTCATATCACCGACTTTGTGGCCTCCGAATAGCCCGGATCTTAACCCAGTGGACTATAAGATATGGGGAGTCATCCAAGAGCGTGTCTATAAGACCAGAATTCGTGATGTGAATCACCTAAAAGAACGCCTCATTGAAGAGTGGTCTTCATTTGATCAAAAAATTATCGATGGATCAATCAGACAGTGGCGCCAGCGTCTTCGGGCTTGCATATCAGTTGATGGTGGTCATTTTGAACAAAAGTTATAAGCCACACCCAAATCATAATCTAACCATAGGCTCAATCAAACAGCTCTTTTCAGAGCTACCACAAATAATCAATAATTCAAAGCATCTCGCATAACGTGAGATTGCATGCGCATGATGTAGCCTACGTCTGTGGCGTTCTATATTAGGATTTTTGTTTTGACCCCCACCCGCAGTCGAGTTTAGATAACTTTTTTATTTTTATATGTATCTGAAAGAAATTTTGCAATATTGCAGAGAATTGTTAGCTCTCCACTCCCAGTAAATTTCACATGGATCGGTTGACTGATTGCGATTTTATTGCAAATATAAAAGGGGTGTCACTTATAAGACTCACAGTGTATATATATATATATACAGACTGGGGCAAAAATAATAATCCCCTAGCAAAATCTCAATAACTTTAAGAAAACTCAAAATATCTCTACGAAATTTACGAAGCCACTAGGGGAGGAACTTCTGCGTGTATTCGGCAAATTTTGTGAAAATCTATTGAGCAGAAAAATTATTGCAGCGTTTCTACGAAAAAAGTCCAAAATCAGTTTTAACAAGGCGTTTTTTACCAAAAGTCTAAATAACATGGACAAAACTCAAAGTAATTTTTCAAAAATTTTCGCAGTTTCCAGAGGAGGAATTTCTACACATATCCTGCAAATTTGGTGAAAATATATTCAGAAATAACCAAAATACAGCCCTTCGTCGAAAAATGTCAAAATCAATTTCAACAAGGCTTTTTTAAACAAAAGTATTGAAATGCAAAGACATTTTCTTCAAAATGTAGGAATAATTTTAACAGAAGAACGAATTTTAGGCATCTTTTATTGGAGTACCTAACAAGGTAGTGCAGGTTTAAACTCCACCACTTAAGTAAACGGCCCTTTTCAGGGTCGCTATTATCTTTAAAAGGAACGACTGACATTTCGAAAAGCCTTGTTAAAATTGATTTTAGCACTTTTCTCGTAGAAATTCTGTAATTTTGTAACTAATGAAAATATTTTCATCAAATTTGCAGGATATAGGCAGAAATTCCTCCCCTAGAAGCTCCATAAATTTCATAGAGATATTTTGAGTTTTCTGAAAGTTATTTAGATTTCGCTAGGGGATTATTTTTTTGCCCCAGTCTGTATATATATATATATATATAATATATATGTACATATATATATATATATATATATATATATATATATATATATATATATATATATATATATATATATATATAATTATATTCGACTGCGGATCAGTGGGCGCGGGTTCAAATCCTGGCCTCGCCCGTCACTGACATCGCTTTCGAGTGAGGAAAATGACGTTAACTTAGCTTTAGCTTTATATATATATATATATATACACACATGTATATATATACATATATATATATATATATATATATATGTATTGTATATTGAATGCTATATGAATTGGCCTATAAATGTTATAAATAAGGAATTTAAAGTATATAACCATTGATCGAGATGGAAAGTTAACAGATTAATCACACCTAGTAAGAGTGTCGGCAATGAACTATACATTTTGTGAAGGATTAGAATAAGTATTGCTGGATATAAAGTGTAATTCCTATCATTTCCTTTAGTATAACTATTTGCATGTGAATCACATGGCTGGAGCCAGAAGCGAAGTCGGTATATACTCGACCGCGGATAAGTATGTGCGGGATTCAAATCATGGGCTCACCCGTCACTAACATCGCTTTCGAGTGCGGCAACTGACGTTAAGCATAACAATTTTAGCTTTAATCAGTAAAACATCAATATCTTGCTACCTGGAGAAATTTTATCGTATACATCTTACACAATTTTTCAAATATGTAACGATTTTCTTCATCTTGTGATTTCTACACAGAAAAACTTGCTAAGTAATATTATACATCATAAAATATAATCATATAGCCTACATTGTTACTATTATTTTTGTTGTCCCTATATAATAGCGTAAACTGCAATTGCTGTTAGGAATGACTAGATTGGAAATCGGCGAAGAATGATGGTAAGTCTCAGAACTCAAATTGTAAAAGTAAAGAATACCTAAATATTTTGTAAATCCTATAACTTTCATGACGAGATCAACTACATGAGAAATAAACTGAAGTGTTCTTACGGATCATGGAGGCAAGTTATGAGTTTAAAAGTGTTTTGGGACCTTAGAATTACAGAACACCGGATAATGAGAGGTATATAATATTTCGGGTCAAGGGAGGATGTAAGACTTGGCACTAACTTAGATTTCAAATAAAATAATAGGCCTGGAGCATGAATGAGTTAGGCTATAAAAAAATAAAGGTAATTCGTTAGACAATTCAAAGGTCGGGGACGCGACTGGACCGCACAAAAAGAATATATATAAATATATATGTATATATATATATATACATATATATACATATATATATATATATATATATATATATATATATATATATATATATATATACATATGCATATATATATACATATACAAGTATATATAAACATTAGTTAAATACTACAGAAATGTACTGACAACGGCTGAGCTTGTGTTGAGAGAGTAGCCTAAATCTAACTGTTGCCTATAATATCTAATAAAGAATTTTTTAAATTAAGGATATGCAGTATAGGCAACTTAAAAATGTCAATACATCGGTTTAATAAATTACGCAATGATCATATCCTATAATTACTTCAGTTTTATTTTAACTAAAGTGAAACTAATCACTCCAAGTCGTAACAGAGCAGAAGATCGCACTGGTGAGCTAAGCAAAGCTTAGCCAGGCATCATCAAGGCATAGACAGATCAAGTGAGATGACTCACTCACTTCATAAACCCGTAAGTAGCTGACTGAAGAGCTCTCTGGTCATTAAATCCTGATTGTAATAATGTGTACTCAGTAAAATAAGTAATAATATAATATAATGTAATATGTAATATAATAATACTACAATAATAAACAAATAAGACTCACTGGATGTATTGATTACATAATATATTGTTTTACTATGGCCAAACTTTGAGCTAAATTTATCAAGAATAGTTTTCTAAATATATGCTGACGGTTTTATTGAATTAGTAAGTGACTTATCTGCTTAAAGAGTAGTTTCACTTCTAGCCCAGCTATATAAGTCTAGAGTCGCTATCAATGTACACTCTACAACTAAACACTCACAACTATGAGGCCTGGGTTAGATGAGATAATAGTAACTTTTTTAAGCCCAGAGAGTGTCACCTATTTGGTCATCTAAAGTGATAAATATGTCGATAACAGAATCCTCAAGGGTTAGACTCCTGTAGCGTAGACTACCTATATAATAATAATAACAATAATAATAATAATAATAGTAGTAATAATAATAATTGTAATGTACTTGATATATAATAATAATAATAATAATAGTAATAATAATAATAACAAATAGAGTGCTACAGTCATCAATGATAACATCGAGCACTATTGGGACAATAAGGCACAATGCGATACGATACAACATACAATACAATACCACACAATACAATGCAATATGATACGATACGATAATAATAATAATAATAATAATATTATTATTATTATTATTACTACTATTATTATTATTATTAATATTAATAATAATAATAATAATAATAATAATGATAGCACGCATTATAGTGAAATGATCAACGACGTTGATATCTATCACTTTTAATACCACATGTTTAATCCGTTAGGCAATTTTGTCCATTATCCCTGTAGCCAGTCCAGTGAATGCCCGAGATTTTACTCTCAGATCAGCGCGGCTGGGATTCGAACCCACGAGGGTTCAATTCACCTCAGGATCTGTCATTTAAAACTTCAGGACGTTATCTACACCTCTTACCATTTTGCTATTGAGACATTCGTATATTGTATACATACAAGTATATACAAATATGTAGGAGACTATGACTATAGAAGCTGAGAGTTCCTTAATAAACCTCTCTATACTATACGCATGTAGGCGTGGTATTGTTGTTAAAATTAAATTTATTATAGAAAGGAATTTGGGGTGCGTGTATAACCTATAAACCTCCGTCAATAATTATTACGATTATTAATGTAATCAGTGAATTACATCTTTTAGTAAACCATCCCCTCTAATCAGGACACGACCATCTAATTCTTCTTTCTATTCCTTATCACATTTTTAAGTTTTACCACTTTGCTTAGCACTTCTTAGTTTGTAATTTTTTCAGTCCATCAGATACGTTCTTCACATTCGTCACATTTCAAGAGCTTCCATCTTCAAAATAAACTCCTGTCTTAACATCCACGTTTCATAGCTGTACTGGAGTGTTGTTTTCAATCAAGTATTTTTATTTCTTTAACTTTTCACATTTTCTTACTGGACTTTATTGGAGTCTTTTGGTATTACTTCATTGCTCGAACAATTCCACATTGTATCTCTGTCTCTTCTCGTCCGATATCGTGTAGCCTGAATGTTGAGGCTTTTCTAATATGTTCTAAATTTCTATTCATTTACTTCATAACCAACGTCCATATCCTTCATATCTATGCACTCTTCTCGTCAACATCTTCAACTGTTCTAAAACAAAACTTCGATGCTGGACATTTATCTCCGCCATGGTGTAAACGCTTTAATTTCATGCCATTAATAAGTTTCTTAGAGACACGTCTAGTCCACTCAACTTATCGTTCTGTATTCCTATAGATTGCTAAGTCCGTAAGATTGCAATTAAAACGATTGCACCGTCCGCCTTTTAAATTTTTGGTAGAAGTTTACTTTGTTTTCAGTGTTTTAATAGGGGACATGTAAATGTACTCACTTGACACTCGCCCATCTGAGTGCTGATAAAGTTGTGAGCTATATTTCATATAGAAAACCTGTTAACTTAGGCTATCTAATGGCCTATATTTTGCGTATTAACTAACTATGCAAAGGATCCATGCATGGATGAAACTGACGACACTTAACATTTAAAATATATAGCCTAACTATTAATTCAGGCCTATATTGCCATTTGTGAGCTAAATTCAAGTGATTAACTTACTGATCTATTTAGTGCTTAGGATGGATATGTGCCTTCGACCTTCCATTTGGCAGAACACTAGAGATATATATATATATATGTAGACCTACCAGTATTAAATTGTAAAATACGTCGACTATGCAACTTAATAGACCTAGATAATTTAAGAAATCTTTCGTAAATATTCGTATGGCGATATATTGTCAGCTTAGATAAGTTACACAAGATACTCTTCGCAGCTATTCTGTGCAAGCAACTATCTCTAGAATGACTTTCTGGATTTAGAATTTGTACTGTTTTGGTTCTTTTCTTTCTCACCGGTTTGGATTTAGATTAATAATACTTGATGTTGTCATGGCCTACAGCACTCTGGATCTAATTGCTGGTATATTATTATCTTATCTACTCGATGCTCTAGAACTGAAGACTCTTCACAGCAACTTGAGATCTAACTAACCACTCGGTATCTAGGTCTATACGTAGGAGATGAGAGAGTCACACTCTTTATACACTACAGGTATTTACACACGCACACGAATTAAACAACACGTAGAACAATCTATAGAAAATAGTCACAGTATAATATTGAAGGATTATGTTAAAGTAAGAGAAGATAACAATAACAACAAATCATCAAACTCTATGATCAATTGGCGAGTTATTATTGATTGAACTAACGATATTTGATAAAATATTCATTGCTAATCTATCTATATTACAATACCATTCACATGCCGACAGTCCATGACTATTTATAAAAAGTCTAATACGAGAATATTGCACATTGTTTAGGCTACAAGATTTGCAAATTAAAAAATTTATTACATCTACATGTATAATAGGCCTAGTTCAAGTAGAACATGGATTGTTTATCACAGACCTTTATTACTATCACATAATATTCGTCATATATGAGTGGATCTTTAAATCAACTAACATTCCTAATATCGAAGCAGAGACATGCAGCCCTCGATTAGGTATAAAAGCTAAAAAAAGCTAATGTTAACGTCAGTTTCCTCACTCAAAGGTGATGTCAGTGAAGGGCGAGCCCAGGATTTGACCCCTCTCGAACTGATCCGCGGTCGAACATCGCCACTGGTTCCAGTAACATGGCCAATAGATCCACCCCAATGAATGTTAGATGATTTAAAGATCCACTCATAGCCTATGCGAACATGAAGAAGAAATCGGAAAACAGAGAAGAGTGGAGCTGTTATATGCCATGGACCTCCTCCTAATAGGCAGTGCACTAAGAGATAGAATAGTCAGCCTACAGATTAAAATATCTAATACACTAAAACTGAGACTAATCCAAAACTGGAGTTATACTATGAAACGCCATTAGCTCCCAATCTGATGATAGGCTTACTACTAACTATACAATTAATAGGTCTACGTATATTTTGAAATTATTCTCGCTTTACTTCTATGTTTGGCTATCAGCTATTATTTTTATCTCTAAATAAGAATTTGTTATCAAATCATCTAGCATCCCATGTATTGGTCTTCCTCTAACTTTTTCCCCTGCTATCTTCTTTCAATTACTATTAGATATCCTTCAGCAAACTATTCACCTTAAAATATGTCTTATCCAATTTTTTAAAACTTTCTCTCTGTACCGAACAATTTCAAGAACGTCTTCATTTATTTAGCAAACAAGCAGCCGTGTGTATAAAAGAGGCAACTATGGTAGAAGTTGAGGAGGGCATAGGGGACTCGCCTCACCATTAAAGTTCCCCATGATTACACAGCATGCAGATGTAAACAAATAAAACTGATATAGAGTACAGATATTAAACATGAATTATTTAAAGTTACGGACGTTATCTGCGCCTGGTTTAGGGGTGAAACAGAGAGACTTAGTGAGTCTTGTGTCAAACGCTGGAGCCTGTTTCTTGTCGCTAGAGACTGGACTATCAGTGCTAGACTGGAACTCATTGGTGACCATGTAATTGACTCGAGTCATCAGCTGTAGCAGATCCATAGAGTAAGCCTGTTCACTGAACACTTTGCAGATAGCCTGAATGAACCAAGCGCCTTTCTCTTTATTTCTGAACGAGTAGCAACCTGAAATATATATCAAGTTATAGCGAGCAAATTCACAATCATTTCGATACAGTATCAATTACATTACAAGTATACAATATTTTTCTGCTCAAAAACTAATCTATAACATTAGCAATAGAACGTGTACGCGTCAAGTCTCAATGAGCAAAAGTGGGAGTAGTTCAGTGCTATCTGGGCGGGGCTTATCCATAATCACTCCGCCTTTACTCATGCTCACCCAAATTACCAAACTCGGACTAGACGGCCATCCGAGACAAAACAAATCGATCTACGAGTTGTTCCTCTCAGCGTGGTTTTTAATCAACCTTGCCTGACCACCTGAAGCAAGCGCTCAATTCACCTGGGGTAATCAAACTCTCAGTCCGAGATCTCCAGCAATAGCTGCGGGGATGATTTTCCTATTGAGCCTGGCGGTACGGCTACAATTAAACACGAGGCTAGAACATACTTAGAGCTAGAACTGTAAAAATTTCAGCATCCTCAATAAACCATAACAGTATTGTTTTTTATAGAAGGTTAGTTAAAATTGAGAGTTGAACTTACCGTCAACTGCACTATTGATTCTCTGGACCGTTTTTCTGGATTTAGGAATTTATACCGTTTTGTACCTTCTTTCTGCCAACGGCTTGCATTTTCTCAATACTGCTCGATATTATCACAGCACTCTAGTTGTTATGTTATATGCACTTGTTCGTAAGAAGTGTCTGACACGAATATGACAGTCAAGGGACTTGTAAAGAAGAGACTATTTCTGTATTTTAGACTGCCGGGTTGTTCACGTTACAGACTTGCAGAGTTTTAGTCGCTACGCCGATTGAGTAGCGGCTAATTGTGTAGAATATACCACCAGGCTACTTGACTTTCACTGTTCCATGTTGCTGACTCGTGACAAATTTAAAATACCTCACCTGAAGCCGTGCAATAAGCGTAGAAGAAGTCTGCCTCCTTTGGAATGTTTCGAGGTGGATCGTCTCCGTCCATCTCTATATCAGACTCAGGCACTTCAACTCCATCGTCCACTTCACGTATACTTGCCTGTTCACAGATATGGACAGTACTTACATTCACTAATTGCTTTAACAAATGCAGTTAAACCAATAATTGAGTTAAGACGACTTGAAAGTAATTTGGTTTTAAAACAAATAAAAATGCTGTTTGGTTATTTAAATGAAAATACATTAGTGATATATGAACTATTCGCCTCTTACGACACAGGCAGTTAACGATTGATCTATTCTTCAATGTCCCGGACACAACAAGAGAAACATACCTGAACAAATAAGAGCTTGGGTTTCCCCACCAGACTTCTACATTGTTTTAATGGATTGAAGATGTCTTCTAGTAGGAGCTCTTCATCGACACCCCAGACAACTCCAAGATCTCCATGACTGAGGATTACCATGGAGAAACAATCACTGTCATAGTGGTCTTTTGCGGCCACTATAAACACAAACTTCATCTTAGGCCAAGAATATCAAACGAAGATTAAGATCTGAGCGAATCTATTAGTCAATCTCTCTCTCTTTCTCTCTCTTCAGTGCACTGCAAAGCGGTTCAAGGTACATATTTAAACTCAGAGTCTGATTTCTCGCCCTTTAAAGAGCAATATTTAAATCAAAAGTTAATCTCTTCACATATTATAAGGCTGCAGCCAATAGCTTGGGCAAATTTGACTTCTGAGATGGCTTTCCGCTGCGTTCCTCATTTTTCGCCTTGTCGCCACTTACGACGCAAGCAGTTAATAATTAGTCTATTCTTCAGCCTCCCGGACACAACTAGGGTATAATAATCAAGGTGACAATAAAAATTACACTGCAGACTTTTATCACTGTTTGTGATGCTCAAAAGTTGCATATATATAGACAAGCAAATTCTCTTAAAAATTGAGGTTAATTGTCATATCGTTGGTGTTCGACGTATGGGGTTCAACCTAGATGGTAATGCTTGAAAAAATGTATATTTTTAAGTTTAAGGTCATTTATAATTACGTCTAATCTTTTCACATCCGGAGTGTTTACAAGTACAAATGTATGCTTATACATCGTTAGAGCAAAATCGCGGAAATTGACCTTAAGTATAATCAATCAATCAAATGAGAAAAACATAGCGAAAGCAGTTTGGGAACAAAGTGTCAAATATTTTACTCAGAAACACTACCCAGCTACCCAGTTGATATACACAAATATATAAACGTGATTTTCCTTGCCAACAGGCCTGCTTTAAGTATCACGATGTAATATTATTTCCTATAAAAAAGAATTTTATATAATGGAACTAACTTCAACTGTAGTCCTACATATGGATTTAATCTAAACAAATACTACTCATTGTTGACTATTGTTTCCTGACCATGTGAAGGGAATTTCTGATAATTAGGTCTAGCCATAGAATCACACACTAGAATTTTACTTGTGCACTTTTATTACTTTATAATTATTTATTTTATTTCATAATTTTACTTTTAAGCCACTCCTTGTACTATTAATGCATCAAAAGCAGTGGCATCGATGGGGTTTTTAGGAATGGAGAGCACAGCTAACGGTTTTTTCATAAAAAAACGAGCGAAACGCGGACATTTGTTAGTGCCCGTCCCCTCAATATTGACTTGCGCCCTCCACCCATATGCACGATAAAATTGGGGGAACAAATTCCGAGAGCCCTAAGTTTAGGTAAGTAAGCTTGCTGCTGAAGCTAGATTAATTTTCCTCGCGAGGGCTGGGGGTTATTGCTTACCAATAGTAATCAATCAAGATCATTAATCCAAAACACCACACGCTGACGACTAAATAAACAATGATCACCGAAGAGACAGTAACATCATAACAGTGCAAGTCCAAGATCTTAGGCAAGAGCGTCTGATTATGGACCTATAGCTGAAAGAGATGGGTTTTTTAGCTTTCCCTAGAAATACATTTACATTGTTGCTGCTACATTTGCAAGATCGAAAATTTTGTGGTAGGACCTTGCGAATTCCATGATGTTTGAGCAAAAAACAGGAGCGTCTGAAGAAGCGCCTGTCAATTTCTAATCAATTAACTTCTAATTAACTGCACAAATTATATGCTTCACGGTAATGTAATTACAAATTAAATAGTACATGGAAAAATTGAATTGAATTGTAAACTCTAAGCTACTACTTTTCATAGTCAAATTATCAGATTAAAATGCTGTTCTGCAAACTAAATTTTCCTAACATCTATGTTTTCTATTTTAAATAAAAAGAAATATCAGTTTTCCAGATTTACCATCTATGATTATCTGTCTCATCTGCGCGGCTGTTGGGTTTCTCTTGTTTATCACTTGAAACCCGAGTGAATTGAATAGCGTCGTCATGTTCTTAGCGTCGACGTCTGAACCGGGTCTGTCAGGCAGTTTCATACCCGGGTACTTTTGAGGGTTGACGGAGAAATTCACGTTGTTCACTATGATGCATACACCTCTCCATCGATGATCCATCTTGTACTTGAATTCAGCCATGTTTTTTTATCCGGTGATTTCTGATTTCTAAGAATGCAATATTATTGATCCTATGAATAAGTGTGCAACTGAAATGAACCGCACGTAATTGAATGTGACAAGTATTTCAAGTAATAGTTTAATATGTAAAGGAAGTTATCACTGATTGGATCCAGTGGCAATGTCGATAAAATATTCGACCGCTGATCAGTAAGTGCGGGGTTCAACTCCTGGGCTCTCCCGTCACTGACATCACATCAAAGCTGAAGCCATCATTAGCTTTACCAACTTTTTGTCAGTATAGAGATTTCGTTGAATATCGAAAATAGAGATACAGTGTCAGACTTTGTAACAGAGCGCTATGGGCTTTTAGGCTCTATAGGCCCTAGTCTAGACCTTCTTTTATTTAGGATGCGCAGCGGTAGCATGTTGGTTAGAGTTGTCTGACAGAGTATCAGTAGAAGACCGATTCGAACAAAGAAACTGATGAGCTTATAATATAGAAGCTGACGTTAAAATTGACGCTTTTGGTCAACATTCACTAGCCCATGAAAACCTAAGCCTGCTTATTTCTCTGCAGTACTAATATTTTGTAATATTTAATTGAATCTATTTTTGGTTCAGATAGACAAAGATGTCATTAGTATCTTCCTTTAATTAGAAACGAACATAACGGACACTATTATTTACAATTTTGTGAGAGTAAATTATTACTAAATTTTAAATATCGCGCAGTAGCTGTATAGAAGCTACTCTTTTCCGTTGTCCAACGAAAAAATTAACGAACTTGGGCTATCTGCGTAGGCTCATTCCTTTTTTCTAGAGTGCACTTTAGTAGTTTATAAGCCGTTTGTTAATTAGCTTATAAGAATTATAAAATATAACTACCTTGAAAGTAGCATACACTACGGTGTTATGATCGAACTACATGTATATCAATTATCATACATATGCGCTTTATGAAGCTAAGAAGTCACTTTCAAGTGCTGATGATCTCAGCAAAAGGTTTTGTCTTATATCTATCATTATATTTCTCTAAATTAATATCTAAACTATGCCGCCCGCTGATTGGCTGACTAAATACAACTATTACATCACATACTTGGTTTTTCTCAGTTTGTGAAAATGTGGTCATGATTTCTTAAAATTATAATTTACTCTCTAAAGAGTTGGTGAAAAGTTGATAAATTTCTATTAGACCTATATGATTAGACCTATTAGACCTATATGAATAAGCAACTTGCTGCCGCTTATTTACGCTATAACCTAGTAATAAAGCTGATAAAGCTAATGTTAACGTCAGTTTCCTCACTCGAAAGCGATGTCTGTGACGGGCGGGCCCAGGATTTGAACGCCACGTGTACTGAGTCAAATATCTTACTGACATCGCCATTGGCTCCAGTTAAAACGAACTACTAAAAGTAGTTGAACCTAAATTTTGAACTACCTGATATTAGCTATAAAATGTACTTAAATGTTATTGAACAAGACCTGCTTGGAATAGTTTTTTTACTGTTTCATAGTGTTTTTTAGTTAATCTCAGCACAGATTAAACGCAAGAAATTTACTGTAATTAGATAAACAAGCAAGAAATACGAAAGAAGCTGCCATAAAAGAGTCGGTGGTCTGAAGGCTCTGATAGTTTAAATATAGTGTAATATTACTATTCGAGAGTTGTTAAAATGATATCGATTCCCTTTCAATTAATTTTTTGCGTTTTTATGAATTATTATTTCTAATCCATAAACAAAATGAAATACAAATCAGACTAATCACCAAACCTGCATGATTGTGCTGTATAAGTTAACGTATTAAAATCATTTTCGAAGCCATAGAGCTTTGTGCAAAGAAGTCAAAGTACGGTACATTATAATAGTTTAAATATTCAAATCATTCAGTTTCCGAGAAGTAGTTTTAATAGTAGTTAATTAATAATCTATAGCAAAATATTTAGTCAGGGTAGTGGATAATTTTCTTGATAGAAAGATGAATTTGTAAAAGAAGATTATTAGGCCAGTAAAATATACATGTATACATACTGTATAGGCCAATGCACAACAAATGAGAAAAAAAACTACAAATTCGCGTTTCAGATATTACTAGTTTCGATTGTCTTGATGCACCGATAGGGACAGTTATGTTACGTTGTGTAATTCTTGTGTTACGTTGTGTTATGTTATGTAACGTTTTAACAGTTGTGTAATGTTGTATTGCGTTGTGTTACGTTGTGTTACGTTATGTAACGTTCTACCTGTGATGTAACGTTGTGATACGTTGTGTTACGCTGTGTTACATTATATAACGTTATATAACGTTTTACAAATGGTGTAATGTTGTGTTACGCTGTGTTACGTTTTGTTACGTTATGTTATGTTTTTTGCAACGCGTTCAGAATACTCTTGCACGTGTTGTCTGTCGATCCTCGAGGCTTCAGGCCACCTCCAGTTCCTTGATTAATAACCTTCATTGGCTTTCTGTAGTTCAAAGAATTAAGTATAAAATTGCTCTGTTAACTTTCAAAACACTTCTTTTGGTAAACCTTCTTACCTTTCTCATCTCCTAATCCAATATCAACCTTCAAGTAAGCTTCGTTCTTCTGATACCAAACTGCTCAAATTTCCTAATATTCTCACTTTGTTAGGTAGACGTTCATTTTCTTTCTCCGCTCCTACTGTTTGGAACTCTCTGCCTCCTGATCTTCGCTCATGTTCTACTGCTTCCACTTTCCGTTGTAAGTTGAAAACACATCTCTTCCCAATATTATCTTCACCTCCAAGCCTTGATTTCACCAATCAGTATGCATTTCGCCCTACAGGATCCACTACTGCTGCTCTTATTGCCTTCTTTCACAAACTTTCGTCAAAGCTCGAAACTGAGACCTTCGTCAGAGTAATAGCGTTAGACTTCAGCAAGGCGTTTGATACAGTCAGACACTCACAAATGATTGATAAACTGTGTACCATAGATGTGCCTAGCAATATTAATGGGTGGATTGCCAGCTTCCTCTCGGCCCGTTCACACACCACTATCTTTGATGGTCAAACATCGCCATCAGAAGCAATCAATGCCAGCATAGTCCAAGGATCAGCCCTTGGACCAACTGCATTTGTCATTGTTACATCAGACTTAAAAACCCTACAGCCTACAAACTCTTTGTTCAAATATGCCGATGACACATACTGATTGTGCCTGCCTCTAACCTTCACTCAACGGAAGAGGAATTAGTCCATATCTAAAACTGGTCCCGCACTAACAATCTAGTACTAAATCGAAATAAAACAAAAGAAATTCTCTTGCAATTACCCAAGCAAAAAAGGCAGATAAGAGATGTCCCACACCTTAAAGGAATTGAGCGGGTTTCTAACATCAAATGCTTAGGTGTCATAGCATCTGACAACTTTTCTTTTTCTGCTCACATCACAAGCATCATTAGCTTGTGTTCGAGCAACACTTTTGCGCTTTATTCTTTACGTAGTAAAAGTTTGGCAAATGATCTTCTTCGGAGAGTCTTTCAAGCCTCCACACTCTCTAAGCTTCTGTATGCCTCCCAGTTTTAGTGGGGCTTTACAAATGCTGAAGAGAGAACCCGTCTTGAAACCTTTTTAAAGAAGGCAAGGAGAGCTGGATTCTACAGTAAAGAATCTATTTTGAGGATCTATGTAATTCTGCTGACAATAATCTTTTCAAGGCAATCTGTAACAACCCTGCACATTTACTGGCGCATTTGTTACCTCCACAAAACAATCATAATTACCCGAAGAAATACTGCTAAGAGATGCTTTTCCCTTCCCATAAAACGGAGCAGTCTGAGCGATAAAACTTCATTATTCGTATGATTCTAGATGATGCTAGCTAATTTAATGAATCCTAAAAGATTCTTCTTTACTCATAGCACAGTACGCCCTATATAGTAATTATGAATAGTATAAGCCATTGATTTATGTAATGTTGTAATATTCATGTGGTAAATGTTAGCGAAAACAATTTTTAGTCTTATCTCTCTTATATCTAGCCTATTAACTGTTTATGCTATATCTGTAATTTGTTATGCTGTGTCTGTTGGAATGTCTGTGCTGTAACTTTCTACGGTTGTCAGATTGAATGAAAATAAACGAATATATTATCATAGATTCTATTTCATCTTGCCTAACTGCTTTTTTGATCACCGGACCGGCACTGTTTAGGATTTTTATTTCTCTTCAGCACGTTTTTTTCAGATCGTTTAGGGTTAATCGATTTGTAATGACATGTGATAGGGGGACGTCCCTGACATCATCCTTGTATGAGGAAACTGACGTTAAACCTTTATTACTATTATTATTATTATTATTATTATTATTATTATTATTATTATTATTATTATTATTATTATAAGTGTATCCACTGAGTAAAGGAGCCCTAGTATAGTGAAAAATGCTTAATAAAGGAGCCCTGAAAATAAAGGGGACAAAACCAGGGCTACCTTATTTTTGAGCATTTTTTCTATATATTTCTATTTAGAGTAGAAAGCTGAACTTTGTCAAGTTCATAGATCCAGAAGAATTCTTTCAAATAAAAAATTATGAAAGTTGTAGTTTGAATATTAACAGAGATACAAGCAATCAAAATTTCATGAGTTATTATGAGTGGGTGTGGCACGTATATAAATATACGAATAAAGTGGTCTTTTTTGTCAATCAAATTTCTCTTTTATTACGAATTATGATTGCATTATTGAAATGATAATTGAAAATATAATTAATTTCCTATTTAATGAGGTATAAAACTCCTTTCTACGACATAGATAACTCACTTTATATATTTCTATGTTGGTTAGCCTTAAGATCGAGTTATTAATTTTTGATGTTGTTTATATTCCGAGACATATTGAATCCAACCGGGAATTTGAGCGATAATACAAGTAGAATACTAGTTTAAATAAACCAAAATATAAATAAAATCCAAAATATAAATGGTGTTGCTCTAAAGTTGTTATAATATAAATGCCTTAGCAGCTCAGTGTAAATGCAATAGGTAACGGTATGAAGTTTTAAATGACTGATCCTGAGGTCATTCCCAGTAGAGCTGATCGGAGAGTAAAATTAAAACTTTTACATCTGACGTCTGAATGGATCTTCGGGCTTCTGACCTTGACTTTAAGCGTACATTTATTAGCAAAAAATATTTCTTCTTAAGTATGGACCATTGCATTTTACACATAGCAGTAGGGATGTATAATTTAGATTTCGATTTTTAGCGATGTCTAAACGAAGTTTTCTAAAATCCATGAACTTATAATGATTAATAGAGTGCTACAGTCATCAATGACAACATCGAGCGATATTGAAACAAAATCAAGCCGGCGAGCAAAAAGAAGGTCCAAAAACGGTGCAAATTCCAAAAATCCAGAAAATCAGTCCAAAGAGCAAAGTGTGTAGGCCAAATATTATTAATCATAAAGAGTAAACAGTTAGGCCAATATGCATCAACATTCACTATCATTTCGCTATTTAACTTTATATTTGACCTAAAATCACGAAGATACCCTAGGCCTATATAAGAGGAGATGTTATGTGGAAGAGGTCATTATATTATATTATAGTATATTGTATAAATATACAAACAAGGCTATAGTCATTAAGCTGGAATAAATACATGTAACAGCCCTCTTGTGAGGGAATTCCTTGAAGCGAAGGTGTGCCTGCAACCTTAATGGGTTAGTTTGCAATGACGCCCTATCGTCATTAGCAGATTAGAGTACATGTAAGAGTGAAGTTGCTGCCATTTATACATGTACAAAAGTACTAATCAGCTTACATTATGTTTCAAGTTTTCAAATTCACAAGTTTAGCAGCTCTGCTGTATAATGTAGGCTGTATGTATGACATTTCTGTTAAAAAGTTGTGTGTTTACATCGATTCTGATAATATTTTTGGTATAATTTGTTTGAGTGTCAATTTTTTAAAAATATTTCGTTCTTAGACTCAATTATCTTCCTCCTCAATCTCTGGCAAATGGACTGCAGTGACATTGATCTCGCTTTCTCTTCAGACAATGCATTTGCTAGGGCGTTCTGATGCAGACTGGTGATCTTGTACTGTAGTGGTATTGTAGTTGAATGTTCCGTTTGACACGTCTCTGACATTGCCTTCGGGTGAGGAACCGAACTTTAAATCTTCATATTCGTTGTATATATTTATATGACTAGAAGGGCCTCTATGCGTATGTAGCATATTTCAAAAAATTGCATTAGGCCTAAATAAAAATATATTTTTGTCAAAATACCGTTTTTAATTATTAATTTAATAACGGTGCCTTTTTAAATTATTTCATTAATAAAGTGACCCTTTGTTTATTATTATAAGAATAACGTGCTCTTAGTTGCTATTATCTGAATTAAGTGTACTGGGCTTCTTTATTTATAATAGGCCTATTGCCATATCAATAAAAACTTGGCTACTTTATTCAGTTTAATTTAAATCAATAATAACTTGGCTACTTTATTCAGCTTAATTTAAATCCTTAATAACTTTGTACACATTATTCAGGATCCGCTAGCTTCAAAAATAAAGTAGCCGTATGATAAAAAAATTCTATTAAATTAGACATAACCCAATAAAGAACCACATAATAACTGGCTCCTTTATTTTCTCAATGTATTGAGGCTACTTTACTCGGTCAATAGCATTATTATTATTATTATTATTATTATTTTTTTTTTTTTTTTTTTACCCCGGTGTAAAGAACCTGGGGTTTGATAAAAACGATTCAAGCAATACGTGCTGAATCGCCGCCCGGCTACTCGAGGTCATCAATCGGCTTAAAAGAATTGTTGAAGCAGACTGCATAAATCTTTGCAAGTCATGGAAAGCCTTTGCCAAAGAAAAGATGTCTCTCGCTTATCGCCGGTTTGCTCTGCAATAAGTCTGCCTATGCCATTAATAAAGTCAACTCCTTCGGGATTCATCGGGCCCATGGTTTCAATGGCCACCGGAACAACTTCATATCCTAAGGACAGATCACGGTATTTATCCAACTTCCTAGAGGCGGCATGAACAGCAGCACCACCGGCTGTGACTGAAGTCGTATTCAGGTAGGAGTTTGCCATAGTGTCAATGACCGTGACGTCCCAAACGGCACATTTACCGTTGCACCAGGGCACTAAGTCATGCCGTCCGGACGCTTGCCGTCTGATCTGGACAACCCACTTGGCTCCTTAGAGGAAGGGATGCCTGCTCTTGAAAGTGCTCGCCATATTAAGTCATTTAAATTGTGATGGCGAGACATTCTACCTGAGCTTCGTTTGCAGGAGAGGCCGTGGAGACCTAAAGCGTCGACTTCATGACCGCAGGGGCACATGTGAGGCTCGCAAGTTTTCGCCCCTAAACGGAAACTAACAGCTACTCGAATCGCCTCATTGTCTAAAAATAGCCCACAAGAAGCAACAGGGAGAGCGTGAAGCCAGTCGCTGCTTCTTTTAGTTATTATTATTATTATTATTATTATTATTATTATTATTATTATTATTACGTTGCATAACGCTATGTAACATTGTACCCGTGGTTTAACGTTATGTTAGGCTGTGTTACGTTATGTAACGTTGTACCCGTGGTGTAACGCTGTGTTACGTTGTGTTACGATATGTAACGTTGTACTCGCAGTGTAATGTTATGTAACGTTATTTAACGTTGTACGCGTGGTGTAACGTGGTGTAACGTGGTGCAACATTGTACGGTATGCAACGGTATGCAACGTTATGCTACGTTGTCATGACGCAGATCATAGCAGACATCCGTGCTTACTTTCCCTTGTACTTTTCAATCAAGACAAGACAGGCGTGAATCACCACACGTGTGCAAATTTTCATCTCGTATTGACCATTTCATGAAGTGAGATTAGGCCTATCTCTCAACCAGAGTTAAATTATTTATTTGAGAAAAATCAAGAATAAGAATTGGATTTCATAATCATGTCTTTTATCTGCGATTATCAAACATTTTCTTGCCGTATCCTTATATACGATTCACATATAGATAAATATTAACGAAAAATGAATTAGGAATAATAACAAATGCCAATTAATGAAAGACATACAGAGAGAGAGACAGAGTCTCTCTCTCTCTCTCTCTCTCTCTCTCTCTCTCTCTCTCTGTATGTGTTTCATATATATATATATATATATATATATATATATATATATATATATATATATATAATAATATATATATATATATATAAAAGTGGTAAAGCTAAGGTTAACGTCAGTTTCCTCACTCGAAAGCGATGTCAGTGACGGGCGAGCTCAGGATTTGAACCGTATCAACTGATCCGCGGTCGAGTATCTTACCGACTTCGCCACTGGCTCCACCAGTATATATATATATACATGTATATATAGGGCATATAATATATGCCCTATATATATATATATATATATTAATAGCGTATATATCTATATATTATATATATATATATAGATCTATATAATATATATAATATATATATATATATATATATATATTATATATATATATTTATGAAAGAGAGAGAGAGAGATTGAAATATGCTTTATTTCATCCAGCTCTATGATCCGTTGGTCACTTAACTTTGAAACTAAAAATATTTGATAAAATGTTCACGACTTCCCTATCTATATTACGCTACCACCGAACACGCAAAACATTATTGAAGAGTTCTAAAGTTCTAATATGCGAATACATATTTTCCACATTGTTGAGCTTATGAGAGTTGCATATTAAATAACATTATAAATCTTTAATAATTAAAGTAGAAAATGCAGAGTTTATCACAGCCCTTTCGCGCGTTTCGTCTAGAGATCTCTTGTTGTGTCCTTCTACATCATATTACGAATAAACTGTTCTAATTACCTACTTTACGGCATCCCAAAAGATAGCTTCCGACGTATTTATCGAAAGTATAGTCACTTTTTTTTTTTTTTTTACACATTTTAAAACTGACGAATTCCTCCGATTTATTAGTGGCTAACTTATCTCAAATTAAACCGGTTACGCCCCTATTTCCTTATGTAATACCGCGGCCTTCATTGTTCTCAGCTAAAGCTTGCCACATGTACCTGAGCCAGGAGTGGGGATGTGTGTTACAATTTGGCGCGTGTGGATGAATCAAGCCTGTCGCTTGACCGCTAAGACTTAAACGTCTAGGTGGCGCTAGCTAATAGCAGGGCAGTAAAGTTTTAGAGTTCTTGGAAAAGTAACGTTACCAACTCGCCTTGAATTTAGGAGTCGAAAAGGTTCATTAATGTAAACAGCGAATACCAGTTATACAGGCAATATAGACCCTTTAGAAAACTAGTATTTGTCAACTTATTATTTACTTTGTCTGTCAAGGTTTGCGTGTGAAGTAGAGAGCTTTAGTGAGCATTGACATGTACGACGGAGCCTGTTTCTTGTTGTTAAAGTTTTGATATCTACTGCGCGATGAGAACTCATATGAGACTATGTAATTGACTCGAGTCATCAGCTGCAGCAGCTCCATAGAGTAAGCGTGTTCTCTGAACACTTTGTAGATAGCCTGAATGAACCATGCGCCATCGCTATCATTTCTGAATGAGTAGTAACCTGACAGATACACAACGTTATAGATAGACTTCGCAATATTATGGAGATAGAGTGTTGTTTGCAATGTTATTATGCTCTGTGTCAGATCACTAGGATAGGCCTAAATGATGTTAGATTAATGTTAGGCCTATAAAACTGCAAGAACGCCTGAACCAGTATAATTAACAAATTAATTTAAGCTAATTTAAACGAAGTTATAGTATAAGTTAAAAGAAGTGTCTGCTGTAGAATTGTGTACGACTTTTAGCTTTAATATAAATCCTTGCTCTTCGAGATATACCTTCGAATGCTATTGTCTGCAGGCTATAGGCCTAGCTCGGTGCGTAGAATAAGGAAAATTAGCGTCAAATTGGCTTTAGTTTTAGTTTTTGTGCTCTAGGTAACGCCAAGAAATTTCAAATGACTGCTGCTGAGATCCTGAGATTAATTCCGGTAAAGCCGATCAGATTCAAACCTCTAACATTGACAGGACTGGCAATATGGATGACTCCCTAAACTTCCTACTGTTAAACATGTGGTGCTAAAAATGGCAGATATAGTAGCAGAGGATAATTTCAATGTTATGTGCTTTTAATTCTTTTTAACTTGTTTCCAGAAGGTCTTCTTGATTGTGAACTAATCAGACGCCTCTTTGATAAGTTCTAGAAATAAAATTAGATATGAGATAATAATTTAATAATAATTAAATATGAGATACAAAATAAAAATTAAAAATAAAAAAATAAAAATATAGAAATACATAAAATATAAAGATATAACATAGAAACTCAACTCAGTCATTTAGGCCTACAGATTTTAACTAAGCAAGCAAGTTAGCATTTTGTAATTCAAATTGTGTTTGTCTTTAACTTAAAAAGAGACAAAAAAGTTAACTTCTGCGTTAAACCTAACCTCCTCTGTGATATATTATTAAGTTTTTGAATATAGTACTGTAGATGTCACTATCGTATATTGCATCATTTTATATGCGTGATTTTTATTATACATGTATTTGCTGTCTTAATTGTCGAATAGAGAGAGATAAACCAATGAGAAGCACAATATATGCATCAAACAACAACATCTCACCAGGTGGCGTGCTGTACGCGTAGAAGAAGTCAGCCTAGAGGCTGTAATGCTTGTGTAATGCTTGGAGGAGAACCTACTCCGTCTGTCTCAATATCAGAATCAGGTTCAGGCAGTTCAATTCCATCATCCAACTCTTTTCCGCTACATGCCTGGAGATACAATAATGAACATTAGTTAGGCCTAGCTACTGCGTTTAATCACACAGAACTAAGCCAAGTTAGGACTACTCGAATTTTGAGTTGGACTACTTGAGTTGGACTACTTGAAAGTAAATTGATCTGGATAAATTAAATAATAACCTGTATTAAACGATAAATTGAAATGTTATTTAATTATTTTAATGAAATCAAATCAATGAGTATTTTTACTACTTTTAAGAAATTAATAGGTAAAAATCATGTTATTTTTCTCTTGCAATCTCATAGATGTCTTCAAATGTTATTTTTAATCACCTTTAGATAAGTATGCCAACATTAGAATAGCACGAAACACTTTCTAATATAAATATTCTTAATCGCTGTAAGAATTAGTAAAATATTCATTTTAACATTGCCAACAACTAGTTTCGTCTGCGGTACGTTATCTAGTTTAGATAGATCTATTTCAAGCCGTTTAAGGGTCTACGTTTTAAAATATACTGGATAATTTGCAAATAATAACCAAGGTAAAGTTCTTCTATGAAATTGGCTTAGCAAAAACAGTATTATAAATCACCTATTTCACTAAAAGAAATAATTGTTAAATATTAATATATGAATACTGACGTATGTTAAAAAAATTAAAATAGCAAGACCAGAGTCTGAAAATTACGACCAAAAGAAAATGGTCGTAGAGTGCAGTAATTTCTTTTGAAAAATTAACAGCAATACGAAATCTGATATTCAAAGTTTCCAAGATCATATCATTAGTTTAAGCCTAATAATAGTCAAAGCAAAATGTGCATATAATAAACCATAGTTAAAGCACATTAGGCCCATTTCAACACTTCTGACATAATAAGTAACTAATTAAATTATGTAAATACTAAACCTACAACACCAAAAGTAGTTTTCAAAGCGGTTAATCATTATTCATTAACTACCTAGAATATAATATTATTAAAAACCCATCACTCTACATGAAGGTTTAATCCATAGTAGCAACTAGTTTACCTAATCTCTATCAGAGTCTATGTTAATACGTCCTCTCAATTTCATAAGAGAAGTTAAACTTGCTTTGCTTAGTAAACTAAAAATTGTTTGGCAAAAGAGTAGATTTTTGGCAAAATCTAATACTGTCTAATCTAAACCGCAATAATAAGAACTAAATTCGTTTAACCATGAAATTGCTGTTTGACTACTGTCAGTAACAGATTAGATCAAAATATAAAGTTGTTTATCTCTCTCCCTCTCCCTTTAGACACGTAAGCCTATCTTTCAATCAATCTAGATTTCTGCAAGTGGCAGGTCAAAGGCGTATATTTCTACTCAGTCTGCTATCACTCTCCTCAATCATCATTCCATAGATCAACAAGTAATTACCTTCACTTTAAGTCTATGCCCTATGCATACTTTTAAACAGCTTATAATTTTGAGAAAAATATGATTTTTGAGGTGGTTTCCAGTTTTTTCCTCCGTCCTTACACGTCCAGTTAGAGAATGCTTTATTCTTCAGAGTTCCGGACACAACAAGAGAGAGCATACCTGAACAAGAAAAGTTTTGGTTTCCCCACGAGACTCTTGCACTCTTTTAAAGGATTGAAGATCTTCGATAGTGGCAGATCATCATCGACGCCAGAGACAATTCCAAGATCTCCATGACTGAGGATGACCATAGCGAAACAATCGTTCTCAGAGTGGTCTCTAGCGCCCTCTATACACACAAACTTAATCTTAAACCAATATTTTGTGAAAATAAACCGACTGTTTTAGTTATTACATCAATATTGATTACACTGCAATCTCCTAGCCTAAAAATGTCGAAAAATTGCAACTAAATGGACAATAAATAGTGTAATATATAAAAATTATTTTAGATGGCTTATCGTTTGCTTTCGATGCAGGAAAATCTAAAAAGACCCTTTTTTAAGTTTTCTGGTGCTACAACCCTAATGCAAAATCTTTCGGAATTCAGAATGCAACTGTATTAATGTACACGTATAATAGCCTGTAAGTAAAATGTATTAATTATTAATATATTAATATATTAAAAGTGGAAGACAGAGAAGAGTGGAGGCGTTATATACCATGGACCTGCCAATAGGCAGTGTAGTAAGAAAGCTGGAGAGAGAGTGAAAGAGAGAGGAAATATATTAATATCACAATAGAGGTCCCTCGTTTAATGCTGAGGAGCCTTGTACTAGGTCTGCTAGGAGTCCCAGACTTACCGTCGATGGCAATCTGTCTCATCTGCCCGGCTGTTTGGTTTCTCTTGTTTATCACTTGAAACCCCAGCTCCTTCATGTTCTCAGCGTCGCCGTCTGAACCGGTTCTCTTGCCTAAACTTTTGAACTCGACGTTGTTCACTATGATGCAGACACCTCTTCTCCGATGATCCATGTCGTACTTGACCTCAGCCATGTTTGATTGACGCTCGCTCACGTTTGTTCTTGTTTATGTTAGGAATATGCTTATATTATATAGTCTATACAAATCATATATACATGTATACATATATATATATATATAATATATATATATATATATTATATATATATATATCTATATATTCCTTATATATATATATCTATATATAAGTGTATCTATATAATTATATATATATATAATATATATATTAGAATATATATATATAGATATATATATATATATATATATATTATATGTATATTATCTATCTATATATATATATATATATATATATATATATATATATATTAGACATTAGTAAATTTATGAAATCCAACTTATAAATTAATTATTCATTAAATACAACTGAAATGCACTTAAAACGGCTGAGCTTGTGTCGATAAAGTAGATAGATTAAATGCTACAGTATATTTAAACAATAATTCTTTAAATTATGGTTATGCTGTATAGACACGATACAAAGTGCTAATATTTAGATGTAATAATTTACCCAATGCTCATATCATACAGTTGCTTCAGTTTCATTTAAACAAAAGTGAAACTTCTCACTCAACATCGTTACAGAGGAGAAGATCGCACCGACGAGCTAAGCAAAGTTTAGCCCGGCCTCACGTACTTATCAAAGCTACTCATTGAGCTGACTTAATTTACTCGAGAAATTCATACGTTGTTGACTAAAGAACTTCCTGATGCTTTAAACCCTGATTGTAATAATATGTACTCACATACATAAGTAATATAATAATAATAGTATAATAATACTACAATAATAAACAAATAAGACTCACTGGAGGTATTAATTGCATAATATAATATTTCACTATGGCTGAACTTTGAAATAAACTTATCAAGAAGAGTTTTATGAACATATGATAACGGTTTTATTGAATTAGTAACTGAATAACCTGCTTACAGAGTAGTTTCACTTCTAGCCCGATCTAGAGCTGCTCTCACTGTAGGCTGTCATTGTAAACTACAAAACTCAAAACTTGTGGCTGTGAAGCCAGGGTTAGAAGCGATATTAAGTATTCCTTTGAAACGCCCACGGAATATATTTCGCATTATTCACGTAGCAATAAAGTTATTGATAACAGGATCCTCAATGCCCAGACTACTACTGCTTAGCCTACCTATGTTATACATACATAAATGTATATATAACTATATATGAGTCTAAGTCTGAAGCAGCTGAGAGTACCTGAGACCTCTCTTTATAAAGGCGTGGTTTCGTAGCAAGAATTAGATTTAATATAGAAAGGAAAGGGATGCGTGTAAGTTTATAACCAATAAACCTCGGGCAATAATTATTACGATTATTATAATAATCAGTGAATTGCATTTTTAGTAAATCATCCCCTCTACTCAGGACACGACCTATCTAACTGTCCTCGCACAATCCCATATTGTATTTCTCTCTCCTCATCCGATATCGTGTAGCCTGAATGTTGAAGCACTTCTAATATATTCTAAAGTTCTATTCATTTACTTCATAACTAAAGTCCCTATCGTTCATATCTATGCACTCATCTCGTCATCATCTTTAAACGTTCTAAAGCAAAACTTCGAATGTTCGACATTATCTCCGCCTTAGTGTGCACGCGTTGATGTCATATCAACATCAACGGGTGCACACCAAGGCGGAGATAATGTCGAATATTCGAAGTTTTTGCTTTAGAACGTTTAAAGTTGATGACGAGATGAGTGCATATGAGGCTTCTTTGAGACACTAATATATCGTTCTGTATTCCTAAAGATTGCTGTTTTTTCATGCAAACTATGATCATAACTGAGCTTATAAAAGCATCTAGTAATGAACATACCAATAGTTGAAAGGCTACTTGTAAATGTAATAGAACTAGTTATTGGCTATAGATTAGCAGCTTTATATAACGAGAAACATAGGCCTATGTAAGTGTAGAAATTCATGTAAGACTCCACACAGTCAGATCATGTCACTTTCAGTTGCTAGTAATACAATGTATCTTCGTTGATTATCAAGAATCAAACACAACAATTTTAGCATAGTTACACATCCTAGTAATAACTGATAAATGAAATATATGTAAATGCAGTCATGCTCTAAAACTTGGTTATAAAACAAAACAAAACTATCACGACAATTTCGAAATTCAAAATTCAACTGATAAATGAAATATATGTAAATGCAGTCATGCTCTAAAACGTGGTTATAAAACAAAACAAAACTATCACGACAATTTCGAAATTCAAAATTTGTCTAAGGTTGCAAGCAACAGTAGATTTAGTCTATATAGAGTGTCAGCTTAGAGTTAACATAGACTCATTCATGGCAAACTTAAGCTCAATAATTATCCTTAAATAGCGACGTCAAGGAGGAAGATTTGTTTCGTATTTTACATTTTTAGTTAAAGGTTTAAAGTTGGGCTCCGTTGCAACGTTTACGAGCGCTTTGATCTTTATCGGCGTTAGTACCGAAACTGATGATGAGTTAAACAGTGTTCTCTCTGCGTCTTTGGCACTTTTATCCGCTAATAATTATTCTGTCATTTTTTACTTTTAAAACCTTTAAAAAACTTAGTTTTTATTGTTAATAATTTAAATCTAGGTGTTATTTTAAACTCCTAACTTTTTAAGAGAAGTGTTAATAATTTTAAATATGGATACAATGCATTAACAAATTACCAAAGCCTAATCTCATCTTAATTGAAGTTATATCTGTTTTATGTGATATATTCTACTTGCATTCAATATTGATTTTAGTATAAGGTTTATGTATTCGAAGGGTCTTTGCAAGTTCCAACAGCCATAGCTCTACCTTGGACTTTGCATTGCATGGATAACTTTTACGATTTTATTGAATTGAATCACGTTTATTTTACTTCGGTAAAATCGTACACCAGTAGTAATACATGGAGATAAAGCGAAAAATGACACAAAGGCCACGAAGTCACTAACATGTGCCCTTAACACACATAGCAAAATAAATCTTAAAAGCAGTTAAAAGTTTATAGCAGTCAAGACATTTAATCTACGCATAAAATTACTTCAAAATACTCCTACATATTGGCAGGAAAAAGTATCTAATACATGTACATTAAAACTTGTTTACGAATAAAATGTAAAGCATCAGCATATACAAAATCTTAAAATAATACATGCCTTTGATTTAATTTTATAACTAATCGGTGATGAATTTAAAGTGAACATGCATTACAATCCATACCGAAATCTAGAAATATATATATATATATATATATATAGGCCATGATTTGACTGTCCAATTTAAAAATAAAATAAATCTATAAATGCTGTTGAAAGACAGTCAACTATCCTGCTTCTCTGTATGTCAATGCTGCTGCATCTCACTGGTATGGTAATTACTCCTAATCCTCAGTACACTTGTGCAGAACTCTAACAGACTAATAGGTCTACTGATCACTATGGGCATATTGTACCATAGAGGCCTTCAACGTCAGAGGATATACATCAGATGAATGAACTGATGAGATGTATGAACTTATCTTGAGAAATTGTGTCAAGCTGTATAAGTAAGAGTTGTTAATTTTCTCAGTCATCGCGGCCATCACTTAACCACACAGTAACAGATTTCATGTATAACACAAGAACTGTTGCAACGGTTACCGGTGCTAAGAGCTGTCGTTGCTATCTGCTCGTGGTTTGGGTGTGAAGTAGAGAGCTTTAGTGAGCATTGACTTGTACGACGGAGCCTGTTTCTTGTTGTTATAGTCTGGAACATTAGAGCTAGATGTGAACTCATATGAGACCATGTGATTGACTCGAGTCATCAGCTGCAGCAGCTCCATAGAGTCAGCGTGTTCATTGAACACTTTATAGATAGCCTGAATGAACCATGCGCCTTTCGTTTTGCTTCTGAACGAGTAATGATCTGTTAAAAACATAAATTTTCAAGTTTATTTTATAGTCATCGCAGTTATAATTCCAATACGATTTTTTTAAATGCATAATATAAATTCCTTAGTATATTTATAATTCCTTAATAGTTATGCTAATTACAGCTCTATCATCTGACGAGTATAAATTTATGACGACTGTTTTACTGTACATGTATTTAACGGTCAGACTAGTCTGATGGAAGTTGTTTCGGGTGTTTCGGGTGTTTCAGGTGTTTCGGGTGTTTAAGGTGTTTTAGGTGTTTCATGTGTTTCAGGTGTGCATTAGAAATAGTCGGCTGTATTAGGTGAGTCAGATGGCAGGTTTCAGATGTGTTAGGTGTGTCAGGTGATTCAGGTGCGTTTGGAATAGTCAGATGACTAAGGTGGTTCAGGTGTGTCAGGTGAGTAAGGTGGTACAGGTGTGTCAGGTGATTCTGTCATTTGACGAGTATAAATTTAATCGTAGCGTCATATATATAATTTCTAAGTAAAACATAGTTTTCATATCTAAAAGTGGCAATACACGATATGATTTATCTGTACAGATATCTGAACAGATATATCTGTCGGAGCCCACACACGGTCAAATTGATTGTACAATTTACCTGTACAGACAATAAATCTGTATCGCCCACACACGGTCAAATTTATCTGTTTAGATAAATCTGTACAGATATATCTGAACAGATATTTTGGCCACACACGGTCAAATCTATCTACCGATAAAACTGAAGCTCGCCCGTACACGGTCAAATTTAACTGTTCAGATATCTGAACAGTTATGCTAATTAGTTGTCAATCATTTTCAATCTGTGGAGCACGTGATTAATAACAATTAACCAACATCTACATTCTACAGAACGTATTACGGTGGGATTTAGCGCACTTGGTTTATTTGAGCGTAAATTATCGAAGTTAAGCTACATCGACCTCGGTTAGTACTTTGTGGGTGACCACCTAGGAAGACCGAGTGTTGACAGCTTAGGAAGGAAAAATCCTAGGCTGATGAAATGTTTTTCTTAGATCCGTGCCGGCTGCAATGGATGCGCAATCGAAAGGCAATGATTAATAATAACCATGGAGAGGAAGGAGGAAATAGCCTTAAACAAGCAGCTGTGCTTCCTGACCCAGTGTGCCGTTATTTATAGTATTATATATATATATATATATATATATATATATATATATATATATATATATATATATATATACATGTATACTGTATATATATATATATATATATATATATATATATAGATCTAACTAATAATAGCACTTAATAGCATCGTATCTTGATAGTAATTATACATAAATGTCATCATCATCAAAATTATTATCATCATCACCTTCATCATTATCATCATCATTATCATACATCATTATCATCATAATTATTGTAATCATCAACATCATCATCTACATCGTCATAATTCTACGGATTAGTAAATTGAGAGAGAACTCTTAATTATATATAGACTCTTTTTTAATATGTAGGACCTGTTTATTGATCGTTCATTAAAGAGAGAGAGAGAATATAAAAGCGCGGTACAAATAAGTGAATTCTGTAAATAATTGATGTAAAATAAATGAATGTGATAAAAAACGCTTAATTCTGATAATGTTCGTTGAGATAAATTATTTATACTGCCGTAGGCCTATACATTTATTACAAAGATCTTTTATAAAATTTAATTAGCTTAATGAAAGAGTTCAATATGGAAATTTAATTGTGATGCATATTTTTAATTATTATTACTTCTGCTTGTCAAAAGTAATGACATTGCAATATTATTATATAGGCCTACTTTTATCTTAATTAAATAACTCTCCATCAATAAGCTTAGGCCGGCAAGCGCGCCAGAAGTCATTGTGGGCGGAGCATGTCGACAAACTTATTGTACAATAAATTTGTAAGAAATTTGTAGATGCAGATTTCTTGAGAGGCATATGGCACTTTGGAAGAAGCATCGGCCTTAGGATTGAGAGTTAAGAGTTCACATCCAGATTCAGTTAATTAAAGGCGACGATTATTCCTAGATGTGTTCAGTTTTGCACAAGGGTACAACTAGTGATGATATACAAAGCGAATCAGATATATATATATATATATATATATATATATATATATATATATATATATATATAGATATATATATATATATATTTGTATATATATATATATATATATATATATATATACACACACACATGTATATATGTATATTGGATCAAAACACAGCATATATCATACAACATGAAAGAATACAAGTCCACGAAAATATTAAAATTGAATAGAAAGCAAAATAATATAGAAGAAAATATGAAAAGGGGAAAAATAGCATCAATCAAACAAATTAAACAGAGACAGAAGTAATAGACCATCAACGAGAATGGCAAGCGTTCTATCTAGTTGAACACCTATATATCCAGTGTCATTAGACAAACAGAATCAGATAATAAAATATTAAAGTTAATTGGCGCAAACTTTTACCATTGAAATAAATTGAAATTGAATAGGTTGGACGAACAGCACCTGTAGTGAGTAAGGAATATTCTTACCAACTATTTATTAAATGGCTTTTACATTCAGGCTATATTTGGTAATGAATGATGACAGAATACATATATTGCGAATTGCAGGTGGAATTTAATTCCAATTAGTACAAGCAGTATTAACATATAGGTTTTGAAAAAGGTGATATTTAATTTTTTATATAAATAACTAGATCCACTTAATCTAGTTGAGTAATTGGATTAATTGAGGTCCAACATTTTAACTAAAACATTAGATGCTGAGGCTCTATTGTAGAGACATTTGTGGAATAGTTTGGCAGAACAAAGTTTGTGTAGCATCTCTCTCTTAGTGCACTGCCTACTGGCAGGTCCATGGTACATAACGCCTCCACTCTTCTCTGTCTTCCGCCTTCCTCTTCATTTCCACGTATGAGTGGGTCTTTAAATCATCTAACATACCTAATCTCGGCCTGCCCCTGACTCTTTTTCCTTCCATTCTACCTTGTATGACCTCTTTTAATAGACGTTCCCCCCTTAGAATGTGTCCTATCTATCTCTTCTTCCTATTTCTTAATACATTTATCAACTGTCTATCTGTGCCAACTCTCTCCAGGACTTCCTCATTTGTAACCTTTTGAGTCCAGCTAACCCTATCCATTCTTCTCCAAATCCACATTTCCAATGCCTCCAGTTTCCTAAGATCTTCCTTTCGTAAGGTCCATGTTTCACATCCATACAATAGCGTGGTCCAAACCAAAGTTTTCACTATCTTTATCTTTCTGTCTTTCTTTAGACCTTTTGTTAATAGGTCTTTTCTACTACCAAAGGCCGCTTTTGCTTGTGCAATCCTACTGCATATTTCTGTCTCACATTTCCCATCATCGGTTATAGTATGACCCAAATATTTGAAACTCCTTACCTGTTCCAATTTCGTACCATTTACCGTATTGTGATATTAACTTCACCTTTATTATTGGACACTCTCATAACCTTGGTCATTTTTATATTAATCTTCATGCCATACCTTAGGGCATGGCATGAAGATTAATAAAAATACCAAGGTTATGAGAAGTTTGTGTAGCATACGTATAGGTAAAGTATTACAATTGTAAGACGTAGAATGTTCTTTAACATGGCTAAAGCGACTTTGACCTTGCAAAAGTCTTAAAGATCTATTGCAGATAACATTTAGTGGTTTTAAGATGTTCAAAGAGGCATTCCCATATAATATCTATACTGTCGCTGATACGAGAATGTATAGGCCTAAGTGAGAAATAGAGGTTACGACGACTTGGCATAGGGAGTAGATCTCTTCTAAAGAACAATAGCACGTTTGTGCTTTTAATATTTTTTTTAATTGACACAAAATGATATTTTCATCGATCTCCATACCTAGAAATTTTACGCATTTTACCCTCGTTAGCGTCGGTTGCTCAATTTTTA
This sequence comes from Enchytraeus crypticus, assembly GCA_905160935.1. Classification (NCBI taxonomy): domain Eukaryota; kingdom Metazoa; phylum Annelida; class Clitellata; order Enchytraeida; family Enchytraeidae; genus Enchytraeus; species Enchytraeus crypticus. The sequence goes on from CAJHZI010000268.1 coordinate 251,418, forward strand.
AATTAAGATTGTGCTTAGAGATATACTCTTTATCCTTCAAATTCGGGAAAAAGATAATGTAAGCAGATTTGGCCAGGTTAATCGCTAGATGATTATTAAAAGCCCATTTTCCTATCATTTCACAAGCACTGTTAACAGTTGAATATAGGTCACTCAAATTTTTACCATTTATGAAGGCATTTGAGTCGTCAGAAAACAGAGTAAATGAAATAAAGATATCTGGACAGGTATTTTGCATATCATTGATATAAATAAGAATTCACACTCGATAGGAACAAATGTTGTCACCAGGTGGCGTGCTGTAGGCGTAGAAGAAGTCTGCCTCTATAAGTGGGACTTGAGGAGCTAAAATAGGTTCTGATTCCTCTCCTCCGTCTGTCTCGGTATCAGATATAGGATAATCAACTCCATCATCAATATGGTCTCCTCTACATGCCTGATTCAATCATACACAGAGTGCGTACTAATGTTTCTATTTGAAGATGAAGATGTTCTACTATCATACATATATTATATTAGTGTAATATTTTGAAGTTAAATATAATCGTCATATATTAGACTAATAATATATGAAGATGATGATATTTTCGTTTATCTGTTATACTTAGTTGATACTCTGTGTTCCAAGTAGTTAATAGTTAGTTTATACATCTGTATTATGATCATATGGGATTTGTCGAGAATAGAAGTTGCATAAGGGAGCGATTATGAACCTATGATCCGCGAAGCACTTGTGGTTATTTGGATTTTATGGTTCTCTGTTTGTTTAATTTTTCTTATGTTTACTGTTTTTCTGTTTGTATGGTGCTTCAAGAGTAAAGGAAACTTCAAACATTTGCAAATTAATACCGTAGATATTTTTAAATTTTAAGCAATTATGGAAAATGAATATTATGTCAAACAGCAATATGTACTGAAAATATATATCAGTCCATATTTAGCAAAAAGCCGACAGTATCCTATTTTGAGTCCTAAAAACTTAACAAAATGTCATTACTGAAGTAGGTTATGTTAACGTGGCCAATGAACTCAGTTATTTCAATGAATATTTTACCTATAGGCTGCTGACCAACCATTATAAAAGTCTTGTTGACGTAGATTAGGCTTACCAGTGCTACCACCTCATCTAATCGCAGCTTGGAGGATGTTGTCTCGGTCTCGAAGGTCCGGCCTTGGTCTTGGTTTCGGGCGCAGTATTGAGGGGTCTGGTTTTGGTATTAGTCATGCAATGGTTTCAGAGTTGTGGTCTTGATTATACAACTCTGATTTGTTGTATGGTAATTTGTAAGTCATTGCGCATTAGGGCCAGCCGCTGAGTCTGGCGACTCTAAACTACTGCATCCGCTAATTACCGCTCAAGCAGAATGTTTGGTAATTTTGATCTTGTCTGGTAGGAGTAAAGCAGCACCCAGCAGATGGAGGGTTTAAATCCAGTGCTTTCATCGTAACTGACATGCTGTTCTAGCAGGAATCTGACGTTAAACTTGGCTCTAGCTTTAGCTATAGTAAAAGACATTGAGAGCCACTGGTATGAGGTTCATAGACATTATGCCTCAATTCAAGAAGAAGGAAACATATCTTCTTCACTAACACGTGAGACTTGGAGCGAGTTTTCATTCTTGATTGAAAAGGCTAAGGGCTCAAAGAGGGCTAAAGAACTGCAGATGTCAAAGAATCCCCTAAAAATCTACAAATAGGCCTAAAGATAATTTAGAAAATGCCTCTAGCCAGTGGTGATGGATAAATTGTAAGATTTCTCTGAAACTACATGGAGACAATGAAGACGAGCGTCACGCTCAAAAACATCTCAATAAAGAACGAATTAAAACATTATACCAGCAAAGTAAACCTGAACAAAGAAGAGCTTGGGTTTTCCCATGAGACTATTGCATATTTTCAGAGGATCAAAGATGTTCCCCAGCGGCAGCTTTTCATCCACACCCCAGACAACTCCAAACTCTCCATGACTTAGGATGACCATAGCGAAACAATCGTTCTCAGAGTGGTCGAACTTACTGGAAACTGTTTGCAAAAATATCTCAAAAGTTAGAAGATCTCATAAATTTATAAATTCCTTTAGAAATATCATTAACCTATAATCTAATGGAAAGTATAATGGCCTCATTGTAAAATTTAGATGATATAAATTGTATAATTTCTAACACGGATGTAATATATATATATATATATATATATATATATATATATATATATTATATATATATAATATATATATAATATAAATATATATATACATATTTATAAATAAATTTGTTATTAAGATATAAATATTAGAAATACATTGCATTTTTAATCCTCGGTGAAAGTTTCTATGTTAGTTAAGCGAATCAGATTCCGTATTGACAGTGACAGAAGTTGTACATGTGTCTACTATATAGTTGATCTTTTAGTCAGACCTCTACAGAAGCGCTACGTGAGTGCAAGCTGTAATATTAAGCAACTAGTTACTAATCGTCATCATCATCGTGCATTTTTTCACCAACACTGGGGATGGGATTTATCACACTCGGTTAAGCTGTGCGTCAATTGTATTAAATAAAGCCACGTTGCACGCGGTTAGTATATTGTGAGCGACCACTTTGGAAGACCGAGTGTCTACAGCTTTGAATATAAATAATCCCTAAGGTGTTGGAGGCTATTCTTAAATCCGCGCCGGCTGCTTTTGGAGCGTCAACAAAAGGTAACAATTAGGCTACTAACAACCATGGAGAGGAAGGAGGAAATAACGAAAACTGCAAAAACTACAAAAACAGCAACAAGAAAGTAAGCAATTGTATGTGTGTAACTATTTCAAGTGTGTAACTATAAGAACAATAAAAAGATCTTTTCTGTTGGATCTCAATTTAACAAGGGTCAGGATACGAATAGACTCTATTTTCCATTCGTTTTAGAAAATGTTATTGCAATTTCTGGAAAAATCAGGGTCTAATAGCAATGTGCCGATACCTCTAGGGCCTATTACTGGACATGTACATGTATGTCATTTCTGTGGATTTTAGTCTGCCGCAATCATTCAAGGAAATACAATGAATCCCAGACTTACCATCTATGACCATCTGTGTCATCTGCTGGGCTGTTTGGTTTCTCTTGTTTATCACTTTAAACCCGAGTGAATTGAAGAGCTTCTTCATGTTCTCAGCGTCGACGTCTGAACCGGTTCTATCACCGGGATTCTTCATCCCCGGGTACTTGTGAGGGTTGATGGAGAAATTCACGTTGTTCACAATGAGACAGACACCTCTCTTCGGGTGACCCATGTCGTACTTGATCTCAGACATGTTGACTGATGCTCGCTTGCGTTCTAGCTTATGGCAGGTGTATATTATAGAGCCAATGTAAATATGATATATATATATATATATTTATATATATAGAAAGACACATTATATATATATATATATATATATATATATATATATATATATATATATACTCGACTGCTGATCAGTGGGTAAGGGTTCCAATCCTGGGCTCGACCGTCACTGACATCGCTTTCGAGTGAGGAAAGTGAAGTTTACTTAGCTTTAGCTTTATATATATATATATATATATATATATATATATATATATGTATGTATATACATATATATATATATGTATATATAGACATATATATATATATATATATATATATATATATATATATATATATATATATTGAATGCTATGTAAATTGGCCTACAAATGCTATAAATAATAAGTTTAAAGTCTATAGCCATTGATCGAGATGGAAAGTTAATAGACTAATCACACATAGTAATAGTGTCGACAATGAACTTTGCATTCTGTAAAGCAATATGAATAAGTCTTGCTGGATTTAAAGTGTAATTCCTATCAATTCTTTTAGTATAACATTTTTCAAATATGTTACGATTTTATTCTTCTTGTGATTTCAACACAGCACTCGGACGAAACACAGATTGCTGTCGAAACTAAAGGATAATTCCCATCAGTCAAATTTGTTATGTAGGCCCAATACTATACATCATAAAAATTCTATAGTCGTATGGTAGGACTATATACCTAATTGCTACTATGATTTTAGTTGTCGGTACATAATAACCCTAAATTGTAATTGCTGTTAGGTGCGACTATATTGGAAACAGGCGAGGAATGGTGGTAAGCTTCAGAGATCATATTACAAAAGTAAAGAATACCTAAACATTTTGTTAAATCTTATAACTTTCAAGACGAGATCCACTCCATGAGAAATAAACTGAAGTGTTCCTACTGATTATGACAATAAGATATGAGTGGATACGTGTACTGGGACCTTAGAATTACAGAGCACCGGCTAATGAGAGGTACATATTATTTTGGGTCAAGGGAGGATGTAAGACTTGGCACTAACTTAGATTTGAAATAAAATTATTGGCCTGGAGCATGAATGAGTTAGGCTATAAATAAATAAAGGTAATTCGTTAGCAATTCAAAGGTCGAGGACGCGACTGGACCTCACAAAAGAAATATACAGTATATATGCATATATATATATATATATATATATATATATATATATATATATTTATATATATAATTTAGCATATAAATACAGGCATTAACTTACAACGGCTGAGCTTGTGTTGCGAGAGTAGCCTAAATTCTACAGTAGCCTTTATCCAATAAATAATTCTTTAAATTAAGAATATGCAGTATAGACACAGTAAAAGTTTTCTAAATAGGCCTATATGCTGACGGAGTTATTGAATTAGTAACTGAGTTACTAATTCAATAAAACCCTTGGCGGGAACGCTAATAGAGTAGTTTCACTTCTAGCCTGATCGAGAGCTGCCAGCGCAGTATCGGTGAGCATCTCAAAACTCAACACTTAAGCCTACAGCTGCATGCCTGGGTTAGAGGCGATATTAGTGTACTTTTTCTTAAAAGCCCAAAGAATGTCAGCTCGTATTATTCACCTAGCGATAAAGTTATTGATGTCAGGATCCGCAAGGGCTAGGCTACTGTAGTTTTGGCTACCTACATTATACAATATACATACATATATATACAAATATATAGGAGTCTATGACTGTAGCAGCTGAGAATACCTTAATAAACCTTTCTTTATATAGGCGTGTTTTATATCAATAATTGGATTTAATATAAAAAGGAAATGGGGATGTGTATAGACCTAACCTATGAAGCTCCTGCAATAATTATTACGATTATTAATGTAATCAGTGAATTACATCTTTTAGTAAACCATCCCCTCTAATCAGGATACAACTATGTAATTCTTCTTTCTATTCCTTATCACATTTGTAAGTTATGCCCCTCTACGTAGCACTTCTTAGTTTGTCGTTTTGTCAGGCCATCAGATTTTTTCCATTCCTCACATTTCAAGCGCTTCCAGCTTCCATATATTCTCGTGTCTTATAACATCTACGTAACACAGCCGTGCTATAGTGTTGTTTTCAATCAAGTATTTTTACTTCTTTAACTTTTCACTTTTTCATATTGGACAATATTGGAGTCCTTTGGCATTACTTCTTAGCTAGCACCAAATGTCTCCTTTGCTCGCACAATCCCACCTTGTATTTCTCTCTCTCGTCGTCCGATATCTTGTTGACTGAATGTTGAGGTTCTTCTAATATGTTCTAAATTTCTATTCATTTACTTCAAAACAAAAGTCCCTATCCTTCATCTGTTTGCACTTAACTAGTCATCGTCTTCAACTAAAACAAAACTTGGAATGCTCGACGTCATCTCTAGAGCGCACGCGATGATGTCATACCATTAGTAAGCTTCTTTGAGACACGTGTAATGTATCAACTTATCGTTCTGTATTTCTAACGATTGCTGATTTCTTTTCATAAGAATTACGGTCATTACTGATCTTATAAAAACATATAGGCGTGAACATAATAATATTTTAATGGCTGCTTGTAAATATGGTAGTCCTACATGTAATTATTAGCTACAGGTTAGCAGCATTATACAGCAAGAAACATAGGCCTATGTAAATACAGAAACTCAAGGAAACATCCATAAACTCATATCAAGTCACTCTCAGTTGACAATATTACAATGTACATGCATTTTCGTTTATTATTATGACTCAAACATAACAAAATTCTAGAAAAAACTGATAAATGCAAAATATATAAATGCAATCATGGTCTAAAGCGTGGTTATTACAAAAACTATAAATCTTATGCTCAATAATAATCCTTAAGTAGCGACCACCAGGAGGAAGATTTGTTGAACATTCTGATTAGCATGTGTGGTTAGAAATACAGTGCACTGCCGTCACTGATGTCGCTTTCAAATGAGGAAATTTACGTTAGCATTGGCTTTACAGTTTAGAGCAGTACAGTTAAAAATGGTGAATCTACCAGATGGTGAATATCAGGCTTATGTCAATAGAAATGAAGAATTGTACATGAACGTGGTGCTGTGTATCAGTTAACGGTTAGTTCTTATTGGCCGTATACTAATTTGTGCACTGTGCACTATACGTGTAGTTGTGTTCAAGCAGTTTTAAACCTTTAGCGCCAATCACCAAGATCTCTACATCGAGATTGCTCATACACAGCTATTAATTAGTCATCTAGCGCAAGTGTAGTTTCACTATGTTTCTAAAGATCTTGATATCCAGGTTGATGAGGTAAGCTCTGAGATTGTCGATATCAACTTAACCCAAACCCTAAGCACCGCAGGCTAACTATAGATTTTTCTAAGCCACTCACAGTGGCCTAAATGACTGGCCTACGTTAATTTCCATACAAGCCTGTTAACTATCAATAGCCTTATCAGCTATAGGCATTGTCAGGGCAATGACTGAAATGACGTTGATAACTTTATATTTCAACATGAAACCACTCAAGGACACTGAAATTAGCATTTATCTATGCTCATATCACTAATTATGTAGAAAGATCATCTCAAAACTTGTGGTTAAATGTTACAAAATCGAGACTACGTAAGTATCATGAAGAACTTGAATTTAAATTTAGTTTCCTGAATAGAAAGCGTGTCAGTAACGAAGCGACTACGGGATTTGAACTCTGCACATACTGCTACGCTGTTGAACAACGTACCGATATGCTGATGGCTCTACCTTTATCCTTATAAACCTATTAACTGTTCGTGACTCTCTCTCTCTCCCAGTGCACTACCTACTGGCAGGTCCATGGCAAATAACGCCTCCACTCATCTCTCTCTTCCCCTTTAATCTTCATGTCCACATACTAGTGGATCTTTAAATCATCTAACATTATTTTTGATATACCATTATTCTTGAGAGATTCTGCTTATGATGAGGTGGGCCCCCTGTACCTTCCTCAGCTTCGACTAACATTTACTGGTTCACGACTAGTTAATAAAGTGTGATTTAAAATAAATAAAAATAAAAACATTATCGGATTCCAGAAGAATATATGAAAACCAATATTTTAATTAGCAAATACATTATATAATTGCTACATCACTATTCTCGAATCTTCTCTAAACCAAACAACAAGTTCAATTTTCAGATAATTTAATTAAATCTAATTAATGTAATTAAATGTAATTAGTTTAATTAGACCTTATTAACTTCATTATTCCTTATTAATTTAATTAAACTTAAATAATTTAATTAAGCCTATAGTGTTTGTGGATTAATATATTAGTCTTGTGTTAAGAAGAAGTTGCCTCAGGGTCTTTAGGAGTGAAGAAGAGTTGTTTGGTGAGCATGGTCACAGCTGATGACACTTGTTTCTTCCTGTGAAGAGTTGGGTCTTTGGAACAGTTAGAGATGAAATCATAGGCGACCATGTTGTTGACTCGAGTCATCAGCTGTAACAGCTCCATAGAGTAGGCGTGTTCACGGAACACTTTGTAGATAGACTGAATGAACCAAGCGCCTTTCTTTTCATTTCTGAACGATAAGCAACCTAACAAAACAATGGCAACAATGAAATTCGTAAATGACTACATTAAGTGACCAGTAGTAGCTAGGCTGAACCGGTTACAACTGACTTAATCCGGTTACAACTAACTACCCCATGCTCAAAGTGGTATGACAATTCATGACAGTTTACAAGAGAACAACACAATGGTCAGGCGTCCTCCTTGTAAATATCAAAATTCCTAAAGCTGCACAAACACTGGTCATATTGTTTACATTCTAAATGGCTCATAGCCGCCATACTAGCTAGTATTCGCTTCCATACTAATTGGTTTCAAGCCTTTGCAATTCAGGAGCATATCTAGAAAACTGAACACATTTTAGTTAAATAGCAATGGGAACAAAGATTAAATAATAAAAATTAGGGAATCAATACTTTTAAGAATAATCGTCATAGGTCATTCTAATTGATTTTCTGTGAAAGCTTTAGAGTGACAGATCTCAAGTGTAGTAGCATGCCTATTTGTCGATTGCTTATTGCCAATCTTATGGCACTCCGATAGTAAGCTATCGACGGTTTTATCAGGTGGCTCCACTCCAGCCAATAGGAGAGCTCAAAATCAGCGTAAGTGATTAGAATTCTTGGAAATCTAAAAAAACAGTCTTAAGATAAATTTAAAACTAGAAAAGCTTCATAAAATGCAAAAAGCAGATTATTAGTTATCTCGGGGATAAAGTCAAATGGTAGAGATGGATATCGGCGAGGATAGATTCCCCTTCATAATATTAGGCATTAGGTTTTTGTCATGTCTACCATCATATTTATAAGAAATCATTTTCTTTGAGCGCGTAAAGTGCAGATACTGCATGTATGCATGTATATAGACTTGATTAAAAACACTATTGCACATAAGATCTCACCAGGTGGTGTGCTGTAGGCGTAGAAGAAGTCAGCGTTGAGTGGAATACTCAGGACTGGAGGTGATGAGGATTCCTCTCCTCCATCTGTGTCGTACTCAGGAGGCAAGGGTGCTCCTTCATCCACTTCATCTCCTCTACATGCCTGGAGCAATCAATCAATTGTTCATTACATCAATGAATCTACTGACTGACACGAGAGTCAAGCTATCTATCAATCAGCCAATCAATACACTGATCGATTAGTCTAACATATTGTCTACCAATAAATGAATCAATACAAATCTCTTAGTGCACTGCCTACTGGCTGGTCCATAGTATATACCGAATCCACTCTTCTCTGCCTTCCGCTTTCCTTTTCATTTCCACATACGAGTGGGTCTTTAAATCATCTAACATACCTAATCTTGGCCTGAGACAGTATCAGAGAGCAAGAATCAACGAGACATTGGCGGATAGAAAGAGAGAGAGAGAGATAGAGAGAGGGACAGAAAGGGAGAAGGGTTTGGGTCAGAAAGAAAGAGAGTGAGAAAGAGAGAGAGAAGGAGCAAGATAACGCTATAAAGGATGTATTGAACTGTCTCTCTTAGTGCACTGCTTACTGGCAGGTCCATGGTACATAGCGACTCCACTCTTCTCTGTCTTCCGCCTTCCTCTTCATTTCCACATATGAGTGGGTCTTTAAATCAATTAACATACCTAATCTCGGCCTGCCCCTGCCTCTTTTTCCCTCCAATCTACCTTCTATGACCTCAAGTAATAGACCTTCTCCCCTTAGAATGTGTCCGATCCGAATCTTCTTCCTCATTCTAAATAAATTTATCAGCTATCTATCTCTGCCAACTCTCTCTAGCACTTCCCCATTTGTAACCTTTTGAGTCCAGCTAATCCTTTCCATTCTTCTCCATATCCATATTTCCAACGCCTCCAGTTCCTAATATCATCCTTCCTTAAGGTCCATGTTTCACATCCATACAATAGCGTGGTCCAAACCAAAGTTTTCACTATCTTTATCTTTGTGTTTTCTTTAGACTTTTTGTTAAGAATTCTTCCCTATTGCCAAAGGCCGCTTTTACTTGTGCACAAAGTATATATATATATATATATATATATATATATATATATATATATATATATATATATATATATATATATATATATATATATACTTTGTGCACAAGTAAAAGCGGCCTTTGGCAATAGGGAAGAATTCTTAACAAAAAGTCTAAAGAAAACACAAAGATAAAGATAGTGAAAACTTTGGTTTGGACCACGCTATTGTATGGATGTGAAACATGGACCTTAAGGAAGGATGATATTAGGAACTGGAGGCGTTGGAAATATGGATATGGAGAAGAATGGAAAGGATTAGCTGGACTCAAAAGGTTACAAATGGGGAAGTGCTAGAGAGAGTTGGCAGAGATAGATAGCTGATAAATTTATTTAGAATGAGGAAGAAGATTCGGATCGGACACATTCTAAGGGGGGAAGGTCTATTAAAAGAGGTCATAGAAGGTAGAATGGAAGGAAAAAGAGGCAGGGCAGGCCGAGATTAGGTATGTTAGATGATTTAAAAGACCCACTCATATGTGGAAATGAAGAGGAAGGCGGAAGACAGAGAAGAGTGGAGTCGCTATGTACCATGGACCTGCCAGTAAGCAGTGCACTAAGAGAGACAGTTCAATACATCCTTTATAGCGTTATCTTGCTCCTTCTCTCTCTCTTTCTCACTCTCTTTCTTTCTGACCCAAACCCTTCTCCCTTTCTGTCCCTCTCTCTATCTCTCTCTCTCTCTTTCTATCCGCCAATGTCTCGTTGATTCTTGCTCTCTGATACTGTCTCAGGCCAAGATTAGGTATGTTAGATGATTTAAAGACCCACTCGTATGTGGAAATGAAAAGGAAAGCGGAAGGCAGAGAAGAGTGGATTCGGTATATACTATGGACCAGCCAGTAGGCAGTGCACTAAGAGATTTGTATTGATTCATTTATTGGTAGACAATATGTTAGACTAATCGATCAGTGTATTGATTGGCTGATTGATAGATAGCTTGACTCTCGTGTCAGTCAGTAGATTCATTGATGTAATGAACAATTGATTGATTGCTCCAGGCATGTAGAGGAGATGAAGTGGATGAAGGAGCACCCTTGCCTCCTGAGTACGACACAGATGGAGGAGAGGAATCCTCATCACCTCCAGTCCTGAGTATTCCACTCAACGCTGACTTCTTCTACGCCTACAGCACACCACCTGGTGAGATCTTATGTGCAATAGTGTTTTTAATCAAGTCTATATACATGCATACATGCAGTATCTGCACTTTACGCGCTCAAAGAAAATGATTTCTTATAAATATGATGGTAGACATGACAAAAACCTAATGCCTAATATTATGAAGGGGAATCTATCCTCGCCGATATCCATCTCTACCATTTGACTTTATCCCCGAGATAACTAATAATCTGCTTTTTGCATTTTATGAAGCTTTTCTAGTTTTAAATTTATCTTAAGACTGTTTTTTTAGATTTCCAAGAATTCTAATCACTTACGCTGATTTTGAGCTCTCCTATTGGCTGGAGTGGAGCCACCTGATAAAACCGTCGATAGCTTACTATCGGAGTGCCATAAGATTGGCAATAAGCAATCGACAAATAGGCATGCTACTACACTTGAGATCTGTCACTCTAAAGCTTTCACAGAAAATCAATTAGAATGACCTATGACGATTATTCTTAAAAGTATTGATTCCCTAATTTTTATTATTTAATCTTTGTTCCCATTGCTATTTAACTAAAATGTGTTCAGTTTTCTAGATATGCTCCTGAATTGCAAAGGCTTGAAACCAATTAGTATGGAAGCGAATACTAGCTAGTATGGCGGCTATGAGCCATTTAGAATGTAAACAATATGACCAGTGTTTGTGCAGCTTTAGGAATTTTGATATTTACAAGGAGGACGCCTGACCATTGTGTTGTTCTCTTGTAAACTGTCATGAATTGTCATACCACTTTGAGCATGGGGTAGTTAGTTGTAACCGGATTAAGTCAGTTGTAACCGGTTCAGCCTAGCTACTACTGGTCACTTAATGTAGTCATTTACGAATTTCATTGTTGCCATTGTTTTGTTAGGTTGCTTATCGTTCAGAAATGAAAAGAAAGGCGCTTGGTTCATTCAGTCTATCTACAAAGTGTTCCGTGAACACGCCTACTCTATGGAGCTGTTACAGCTGATGACTCGAGTCAACAACATGGTCGCCTATGATTTCATCTCTAACTGTTCCAAAGACCCAACTCTTCACAGGAAGAAACAAGTGTCATCAGCTGTGACCATGCTCACCAAACAACTCTTCTTCACTCCTAAAGACCCTGAGGCAACTTCTTCTTAACACAAGACTAATATATTAATCCACAAACACTATAGGCTTAATTAAATTATTTAAGTTTAATTAAATTAATAAGGAATAATGAAGTTAATAAGGTCTAATTAAACTAATTACATTTAATTACATTAATTAGATTTAATTAAATTATCTGAAAATTGAACTTGTTGTTTGGTTTAGAGAAGATTCGAGAATAGTGATGTAGCAATTATATAATGTATTTGCTAATTAAAATATTGGTTTTCATATATTCTTCTGGAATCCGATAATGTTTTTATTTTTATTTATTTTAAATCACACTTTATTAACTAGTCGTGAACCAGTAAATGTTAGTCGAAGCTGAGGAAGGTACAGGGGGCCCACCTCATCATAAGCAGAATCTCTCAAGAATAATGGTATATCAAAAATAATGTTAGATGATTTAAAGATCCACTAGTATGTGGACATGAAGATTAAAGGGGAAGAGAGAGATGAGTGGAGGCGTTATTTGCCATGGACCTGCCAGTAGGTAGTGCACTGGGAGAGAGAGAGAGTCACGAACAGTTAATAGGTTTATAAGGATAAAGGTAGAGCCATCAGCATATCGGTACGTTGTTCAACAGCGTAGCAGTATGTGCAGAGTTCAAATCCCGTAGTCGCTTCGTTACTGACACGCTTTCTATTCAGGAAACTAAATTTAAATTCAAGTTCTTCATGATACTTACGTAGTCTCGATTTTGTAACATTTAACCACAAGTTTTGAGATGATCTTTCTACATAATTAGTGATATGAGCATAGATAAATGCTAATTTCAGTGTCCTTGAGTGGTTTCATGTTGAAATATAAAGTTATCAACGTCATTTCAGTCATTGCCCTGACAATGCCTATAGCTGATAAGGCTATTGATAGTTAACAGGCTTGTATGGAAATTAACGTAGGCCAGTCATTTAGGCCACTGTGAGTGGCTTAGAAAAATCTATAGTTAGCCTGCGGTGCTTAGGGTTTGGGTTAAGTTGATATCGACAATCTCAGAGCTTACCTCATCAACCTGGATATCAAGATCTTTAGAAACATAGTGAAACTACACTTGCGCTAGATGACTAATTAATAGCTGTGTATGAGCAATCTCGATGTAGAGATCTTGGTGATTGGCGCTAAAGGTTTAAAACTGCTTGAACACAACTACACGTATAGTGCACAGTGCACAAATTAGTATACGGCCAATAAGAACTAACCGTTAACTGATACACAGCACCACGTTCATGTACAATTCTTCATTTCTATTGACATAAGCCTGATATTCACCATCTGGTAGATTCACCATTTTTAACTGTACTGCTCTAAACTGTAAAGCCAATGCTAACGTAAATTTCCTCATTTGAAAGCGACATCAGTGACGGCAGTGCACTGTATTTCTAACCACACATGCTAATCAGAATGTTCAACAAATCTTCCTCCTGGTGGTCGCTACTTAAGGATTATTATTGAGCATAAGATTTATAGTTTTTGTAATAACCACGCTTTAGACCATGATTGCATTTATATATTTTGCATTTATCAGTTTTTTCTAGAATTTTGTTATGTTTGAGTCATAATAATAAACGAAAATGCATGTACATTGTAATATTGTCAACTGAGAGTGACTTGATATGAGTTTATGGATGTTTCCTTGAGTTTCTGTATTTACATAGGCCTATGTTTCTTGCTGTATAATGCTGCTAACCTGTAGCTAATAATTACATGTAGGACTACCATATTTACAAGCAGCCATTAAAATATTATTATGTTCACGCCTATATGTTTTTATAAGATCAGTAATGACCGTAATTCTTATGAAAAGAAATCAGCAATCGTTAGAAATACAGAACGATAAGTTGATACATTACACGTGTCTCAAAGAAGCTTACTAATGGTATGACATCATCGCGTGCGCTCTAGAGATGACGTCGAGCATTCCAAGTTTTGTTTTAGTTGAAGACGATGACTAGTTAAGTGCAAACAGATGAAGGATAGGGACTTTTGTTTTGAAGTAAATGAATAGAAATTTAGAACATATTAGAAGAACCTCAACATTCAGTCAACAAGATATCGGACGACGAGAGAGAGAAATACAAGGTGGGATTGTGCGAGCAAAGGAGACATTTGGTGCTAGCTAAGAAGTAATGCCAAAGGACTCCAATATTGTCCAATATGAAAAAGTGAAAAGTTAAAGAAGTAAAAATACTTGATTGAAAACAACACTATAGCACGGCTGTGTTACGTAGATGTTATAAGACACGAGAATATATGGAAGCTGGAAGCGCTTGAAATGTGAGGAATGGAAAAAATCTGATGGCCTGACAAAACGACAAACTAAGAAGTGCTACGTAGAGGGGCATAACTTACAAATGTGATAAGGAATAGAAAGAAGAATTACATAGTTGTATCCTGATTAGAGGGGATGGTTTACTAAAAGATGTAATTCACTGATTACATTAATAATCGTAATAATTATTGCAGGAGCTTCATAGGTTAGGTCTATACACATCCCCATTTCCTTTTTATATTAAATCCAATTATTGATATAAAACACGCCTATATAAAGAAAGGTTTATTAAGGTATTCTCAGCTGCTACAGTCATAGACTCCTATATATTTGTATATATATGTATGTATATTGTATAATGTAGGTAGCCAAAACTACAGTAGCCTAGCCCTTGCGGATCCTGACATCAATAACTTTATCGCTAGGTGAATAATACGAGCTGACATTCTTTGGGCTTTTAAGAAAAAGTACACTAATATCGCCTCTAACCCAGGCATGCAGCTGTAGGCTTAAGTGTTGAGTTTTGAGATGCTCACCGATACTGCGCTGGCAGCTCTCGATCAGGCTAGAAGTGAAACTACTCTATTAGCGTTCCCGCCAAGGGTTTTATTGAATTAGTAACTCAGTTACTAATTCAATAACTCCGTCAGCATATAGGCCTATTTAGAAAACTTTTACTGTGTCTATACTGCATATTCTTAATTTAAAGAATTATTTATTGGATAAAGGCTACTGTAGAATTTAGGCTACTCTCGCAACACAAGCTCAGCCGTTGTAAGTTAATGCCTGTATTTATATGCTAAATTATATATATAAATATATATATATATATATATATATATATATATATATATATATGCATATATACTGTATATTTCTTTTGTGAGGTCCAGTCGCGTCCTCGACCTTTGAATTGCTAACGAATTACCTTTATTTATTTATAGCCTAACTCATTCATGCTCCAGGCCAATAATTTTATTTCAAATCTAAGTTAGTGCCAAGTCTTACATCCTCCCTTGACCCAAAATAATATGTACCTCTCATTAGCCGGTGCTCTGTAATTCTAAGGTCCCAGTACACGTATCCACTCATATCTTATTGTCATAATCAGTAGGAACACTTCAGTTTATTTCTCATGGAGTGGATCTCGTCTTGAAAGTTATAAGATTTAACAAAATGTTTAGGTATTCTTTACTTTTGTAATATGATCTCTGAAGCTTACCACCATTCCTCGCCTGTTTCCAATATAGTCGCACCTAACAGCAATTACAATTTAGGGTTATTATGTACCGACAACTAAAATCATAGTAGCAATTAGGTATATAGTCCTACCATACGACTATAGAATTTTTATGATGTATAGTATTGGGCCTACATAACAAATTTGACTGATGGGAATTATCCTTTAGTTTCGACAGCAATCTGTGTTTCGTCCGAGTGCTGTGTTGAAATCACAAGAAGAATAAAATCGTAACATATTTGAAAAATGTTATACTAAAAGAATTGATAGGAATTACACTTTAAATCCAGCAAGACTTATTCATATTGCTTTACAGAATGCAAAGTTCATTGTCGACACTATTACTATGTGTGATTAGTCTATTAACTTTCCATCTCGATCAATGGCTATAGACTTTAAACTTATTATTTATAGCATTTGTAGGCCAATTTACATAGCATTCAATATATATATATATATATATATATATATATATATATATATATATATATATGTCTATATATACATATATATATATATGTATATACATACATATATATATATATATATATATATATATATATATATATAAAGCTAAAGCTAAGTAAACTTCACTTTCCTCACTCGAAAGCGATGTCAGTGACGGTCGAGCCCAGGATTGGAACCCTTACCCACTGATCAGCAGTCGAGTATATATATATATATATATATATATATATATATATATATATATATATAATGTGTCTTTCTATATATATAAATATATATATATATATATCATATTTACATTGGCTCTATAATATACACCTGCCATAAGCTAGAACGCAAGCGAGCATCAGTCAACATGTCTGAGATCAAGTACGACATGGGTCACCCGAAGAGAGGTGTCTGTCTCATTGTGAACAACGTGAATTTCTCCATCAACCCTCACAAGTACCCGGGGATGAAGAATCCCGGTGATAGAACCGGTTCAGACGTCGACGCTGAGAACATGAAGAAGCTCTTCAATTCACTCGGGTTTAAAGTGATAAACAAGAGAAACCAAACAGCCCAGCAGATGACACAGATGGTCATAGATGGTAAGTCTGGGATTCATTGTATTTCCTTGAATGATTGCGGCAGACTAAAATCCACAGAAATGACATACATGTACATGTCCAGTAATAGGCCCTAGAGGTATCGGCACATTGCTATTAGACCCTGATTTTTCCAGAAATTGCAATAACATTTTCTAAAACGAATGGAAAATAGAGTCTATTCGTATCCTGACCCTTGTTAAATTGAGATCCAACAGAAAAGATCTTTTTATTGTTCTTATAGTTACACACTTGAAATAGTTACACACATACAATTGCTTACTTTCTTGTTGCTGTTTTTGTAGTTTTTGCAGTTTTCGTTATTTCCTCCTTCCTCTCCATGGTTGTTAGTAGCCTAATTGTTACCTTTTGTTGACGCTCCAAAAGCAGCCGGCGCGGATTTAAGAATAGCCTCCAACACCTTAGGGATTATTTATATTCAAAGCTGTAGACACTCGGTCTTCCAAAGTGGTCGCTCACAATATACTAACCGCGTGCAACGTGGCTTTATTTAATACAATTGACGCACAGCTTAACCGAGTGTGATAAATCCCATCCCCAGTGTTGGTGAAAAAATGCACGATGATGATGACGATTAGTAACTAGTTGCTTAATATTACAGCTTGCACTCACGTAGCGCTTCTGTAGAGGTCTGACTAAAAGATCAACTATATAGTAGACACATGTACAACTTCTGTCACTGTCAATACGGAATCTGATTCGCTTAACTAACATAGAAACTTTCACCGAGGATTAAAAATGCAATGTATTTCTAATATTTATATCTTAATAACAAATTTATTTATAAATATGTATATATATATTTATATTATATATATATTATATATATATAATATATATATATATATATATATATATATATATATATATATATTACATCCGTGTTAGAAATTATACAATTTATATCATCTAAATTTTACAATGAGGCCATTATACTTTCCATTAGATTATAGGTTAATGATATTTCTAAAGGAATTTATAAATTTATGAGATCTTCTAACTTTTGAGATATTTTTGCAAACAGTTTCCAGTAAGTTCGACCACTCTGAGAACGATTGTTTCGCTATGGTCATCCTAAGTCATGGAGAGTTTGGAGTTGTCTGGGGTGTGGATGAAAAGCTGCCGCTGGGGAACATCTTTGATCCTCTGAAAATATGCAATAGTCTCATGGGAAAACCCAAGCTCTTCTTTGTTCAGGTTTACTTTGCTGGTATAATGTTTTAATTCGTTCTTTATTGAGATGTTTTTGAGCGTGACGCTCGTCTTCATTGTCTCCATGTAGTTTCAGAGAAATCTTACAATTTATCCATCACCACTGGCTAGAGGCATTTTCTAAATTATCTTTAGGCCTATTTGTAGATTTTTAGGGGATTCTTTGACATCTGCAGTTCTTTAGCCCTCTTTGAGCCCTTAGCCTTTTCAATCAAGAATGAAAACTCGCTCCAAGTCTCACGTGTTAGTGAAGAAGATATGTTTCCTTCTTCTTGAATTGAGGCATAATGTCTATGAACCTCATACCAGTGGCTCTCAATGTCTTTTACTATAGCTAAAGCTAGAGCCAAGTTTAACGTCAGATTCCTGCTAGAACAGCATGTCAGTTACGATGAAAGCACTGGATTTAAACCCTCCATCTGCTGGGTGCTGCTTTACTCCTACCAGACAAGATCAAAATTACCAAACATTCTGCTTGAGCGGTAATTAGCGGATGCAGTAGTTTAGAGTCGCCAGACTCAGCGGCTGGCCCTAATGCGCAATGACTTACAAATTACCATACAACAAATCAGAGTTGTATAATCAAGACCACAACTCTGAAACCATTGCATGACTAATACCAAAACCAGACCCCTCAATACTGCGCCCGAAACCAAGACCAAGGCCGGACCTTCGAGACCGAGACAACATCCTCCAAGCTGCGATTAGATGAGGTGGTAGCACTGGTAAGCCTAATCTACGTCAACAAGACTTTTATAATGGTTGGTCAGCAGCCTATAGGTAAAATATTCATTGAAATAACTGAGTTCATTGGCCACGTTAACATAACCTACTTCAGTAATGACATTTTGTTAAGTTTTTAGGACTCAAAATAGGATACTGTCGGCTTTTTGCTAAATATGGACTGATATATATTTTCAGTACATATTGCTGTTTGACATAATATTCATTTTCCATAATTGCTTAAAATTTAAAAATATCTACGGTATTAATTTGCAAATGTTTGAAGTTTCCTTTACTCTTGAAGCACCATACAAACAGAAAAACAGTAAACATAAGAAAAATTAAACAAACAGAGAACCATAAAATCCAAATAACCACAAGTGCTTCGCGGATCATAGGTTCATAATCGCTCCCTTATGCAACTTCTATTCTCGACAAATCCCATATGATCATAATACAGATGTATAAACTAACTATTAACTACTTGGAACACAGAGTATCAACTAAGTATAACAGATAAACGAAAATATCATCATCTTCATATATTATTAGTCTAATATATGACGATTATATTTAACTTCAAAATATTACACTAATATAATATATGTATGATAGTAGAACATCTTCATCTTCAAATAGAAACATTAGTACGCACTCTGTGTATGATTGAATCAGGCATGTAGAGGAGACCATATTGATGATGGAGTTGATTATCCTATATCTGATACCGAGACAGACGGAGGAGAGGAATCAGAACCTATTTTAGCTCCTCAAGTCCCACTTATAGAGGCAGACTTCTTCTACGCCTACAGCACGCCACCTGGTGACAACATTTGTTCCTATCGAGTGTGAATTCTTATTTATATCAATGATATGCAAAATACCTGTCCAGATATCTTTATTTCATTTACTCTGTTTTCTGACGACTCAAATGCCTTCATAAATGGTAAAAATTTGAGTGACCTATATTCAACTGTTAACAGTGCTTGTGAAATGATAGGAAAATGGGCTTTTAATAATCATCTAGCGATTAACCTGGCCAAATCTGCTTACATTATCTTTTTCCCGAATTTGAAGGATAAAGAGTATATCTCTAAGCACAATCTTAATTTAAAAATTGAGCAACCGACGCTAACGAGGGTAAAATGCGTAAAATTTCTAGGTATGGAGATCGATGAAAATATCATTTTGTGTCAATTAAAAAAAATATTAAAAGCACAAACGTGCTATTGTTCTTTAGAAGAGATCTACTCCCTATGCCAAGTCGTCGTAACCTCTATTTCTCACTTAGGCCTATACATTCTCGTATCAGCGACAGTATAGATATTATATGGGAATGCCTCTTTGAACATCTTAAAACCACTAAATGTTATCTGCAATAGATCTTTAAGACTTTTGCAAGGTCAAAGTCGCTTTAGCCATGTTAAAGAACATTCTACGTCTTACAATTGTAATACTTTACCTATACGTATGCTACACAAACTTCTCATAACCTTGGTATTTTTATTAATCTTCATGCCATGCCCTAAGGTATGGCATGAAGATTAATATAAAAATGACCAAGGTTATGAGAGTGTCCAATAATAAAGGTGAAGTTAATATCACAATACGGTAAATGGTACGAAATTGGAACAGGTAAGGAGTTTCAAATATTTGGGTCATACTATAACCGATGATGGGAAATGTGAGACAGAAATATGCAGTAGGATTGCACAAGCAAAAGCGGCCTTTGGTAGTAGAAAAGACCTATTAACAAAAGGTCTAAAGAAAGACAGAAAGATAAAGATAGTGAAAACTTTGGTTTGGACCACGCTATTGTATGGATGTGAAACATGGACCTTACGAAAGGAAGATCTTAGGAAACTGGAGGCATTGGAAATGTGGATTTGGAGAAGAATGGATAGGGTTAGCTGGACTCAAAAGGTTACAAATGAGGAAGTCCTGGAGAGAGTTGGCACAGATAGACAGTTGATAAATGTATTAAGAAATAGGAAGAAGAGATAGATAGGACACATTCTAAGGGGGGAACGTCTATTAAAAGAGGTCATACAAGGTAGAATGGAAGGAAAAAGAGTCAGGGGCAGGCCGAGATTAGGTATGTTAGATGATTTAAAGACCCACTCATACGTGGAAATGAAGAGGAAGGCGGAAGACAGAGAAGAGTGGAGGCGTTATGTACCATGGACCTGCCAGTAGGCAGTGCACTAAGAGAGAGATGCTACACAAACTTTGTTCTGCCAAACTATTCCACAAATGTCTCTACAATAGAGCCTCAGCATCTAATGTTTTAGTTAAAATGTTGGACCTCAATTAATCCAATTACTCAACTAGATTAAGTGGATCTAGTTATTTATATAAAAAATTAAATATCACCTTTTTCAAAACCTATATGTTAATACTGCTTGTACTAATTGGAATTAAATTCCACCTGCAATTCGCAATATATGTATTCTGTCATCATTCATTACCAAATATAGCCTGAATGTAAAAGCCATTTAATAAATAGTTGGTAAGAATATTCCTTACTCACTACAGGTGCTGTTCGTCCAACCTATTCAATTTCAATTTATTTCAATGGTAAAAGTTTGCGCCAATTAACTTTAATATTTTATTATCTGATTCTGTTTGTCTAATGACACTGGATATATAGGTGTTCAACTAGATAGAACGCTTGCCATTCTCGTTGATGGTCTATTACTTCTGTCTCTGTTTAATTTGTTTGATTGATGCTATTTTTCCCCTTTTCATATTTTCTTCTATATTATTTTGCTTTCTATTCAATTTTAATATTTTCGTGGACTTGTATTCTTTCATGTTGTATGATATATGCTGTGTTTTGATCCAATATACATATATACATGTGTGTGTGTATATATATATATATATATATATATATATATACAAATATATATATATATATATCTATATATATATATATATATATATATATATATATATATATATATATATATATATCTGATTCGCTTTGTATATCATCACTAGTTGTACCCTTGTGCAAAACTGAACACATCTAGGAATAATCGTCGCCTTTAATTAACTGAATCTGGATGTGAACTCTTAACTCTCAATCCTAAGGCCGATGCTTCTTCCAAAGTGCCATATGCCTCTCAAGAAATCTGCATCTACAAATTTCTTACAAATTTATTGTACAATAAGTTTGTCGACATGCTCCGCCCACAATGACTTCTGGCGCGCTTGCCGGCCTAAGCTTATTGATGGAGAGTTATTTAATTAAGATAAAAGTAGGCCTATATAATAATATTGCAATGTCATTACTTTTGACAAGCAGAAGTAATAATAATTAAAAATATGCATCACAATTAAATTTCCATATTGAACTCTTTCATTAAGCTAATTAAATTTTATAAAAGATCTTTGTAATAAATGTATAGGCCTACGGCAGTATAAATAATTTATCTCAACGAACATTATCAGAATTAAGCGTTTTTTATCACATTCATTTATTTTACATCAATTATTTACAGAATTCACTTATTTGTACCGCGCTTTTATATTCTCTCTCTCTCTTTAATGAACGATCAATAAACAGGTCCTACATATTAAAAAAGAGTCTATATATAATTAAGAGTTCTCTCTCAATTTACTAATCCGTAGAATTATGACGATGTAGATGATGATGTTGATGATTACAATAATTATGATGATAATGATGTATGATAATGATGATGATAATGATGAAGGTGATGATGATAATAATTTTGATGATGATGACATTTATGTATAATTACTATCAAGATACGATGCTATTAAGTGCTATTATTAGTTAGATCTATATATATATATATATATATATATATATATATACAGTATACATGTATATATATATATATATATATATATATATATATATATATATATATATATATATATATATAATACTATAAATAACGGCACACTGGGTCAGGAAGCACAGCTGCTTGTTTAAGGCTATTTCCTCCTTCCTCTCCATGGTTATTATTAATCATTGCCTTTCGATTGCGCATCCATTGCAGCCGGCACGGATCTAAGAAAAACATTTCATCAGCCTAGGATTTTTCCTTCCTAAGCTGTCAACACTCGGTCTTCCTAGGTGGTCACCCACAAAGTACTAACCGAGGTCGATGTAGCTTAACTTCGATAATTTACGCTCAAATAAACCAAGTGCGCTAAATCCCACCGTAATACGTTCTGTAGAATGTAGATGTTGGTTAATTGTTATTAATCACGTGCTCCACAGATTGAAAATGATTGACAACTAATTAGCATAACTGTTCAGATATCTGAACAGTTAAATTTGACCGTGTACGGGCGAGCTTCAGTTTTATCGGTAGATAGATTTGACCGTGTGTGGCCAAAATATCTGTTCAGATATATCTGTACAGATTTATCTAAACAGATAAATTTGACCGTGTGTGGGCGATACAGATTTATTGTCTGTACAGGTAAATTGTACAATCAATTTGACCGTGTGTGGGCTCCGACAGATATATCTGTTCAGATATCTGTACAGATAAATCATATCGTGTATTGCCACTTTTAGATATGAAAACTATGTTTTACTTAGAAATTATATATATGACGCTACGATTAAATTTATACTCGTCAAATGACAGAATCACCTGACACACCTGTACCACCTTACTCACCTGACACACCTGAACCACCTTAGTCATCTGACTATTCCAAACGCACCTGAATCACCTGACACACCTAACACATCTGAAACCTGCCATCTGACTCACCTAATACAGCCGACTATTTCTAATGCACACCTGAAACACATGAAACACCTAAAACACCTTAAACACCCGAAACACCTGAAACACCCGAAACACCCGAAACAACTTCCATCAGACTAGTCTGACCGTTAAATACATGTACAGTAAAACAGTCGTCATAAATTTATACTCGTCAGATGATAGAGCTGTAATTAGCATAACTATTAAGGAATTATAAATATACTAAGGAATTTATATTATGCATTTAAAAAAATCGTATTGGAATTATAACTGCGATGACTATAAAATAAACTTGAAAATTTATGTTTTTAACAGATCATTACTCGTTCAGAAGCAAAACGAAAGGCGCATGGTTCATTCAGGCTATCTATAAAGTGTTCAATGAACACGCTGACTCTATGGAGCTGCT
The DNA here is from genome assembly GCA_905160935.1 of Enchytraeus crypticus. Taxonomy (NCBI): domain Eukaryota; kingdom Metazoa; phylum Annelida; class Clitellata; order Enchytraeida; family Enchytraeidae; genus Enchytraeus; species Enchytraeus crypticus. The sequence goes on from CAJHZI010000268.1 coordinate 275,272, forward strand.
GCAGCTGATGACTCGAGTCAATCACATGGTCTCATATGAGTTCACATCTAGCTCTAATGTTCCAGACTATAACAACAAGAAACAGGCTCCGTCGTACAAGTCAATGCTCACTAAAGCTCTCTACTTCACACCCAAACCACGAGCAGATAGCAACGACAGCTCTTAGCACCGGTAACCGTTGCAACAGTTCTTGTGTTATACATGAAATCTGTTACTGTGTGGTTAAGTGATGGCCGCGATGACTGAGAAAATTAACAACTCTTACTTATACAGCTTGACACAATTTCTCAAGATAAGTTCATACATCTCATCAGTTCATTCATCTGATGTATATCCTCTGACGTTGAAGGCCTCTATGGTACAATATGCCCATAGTGATCAGTAGACCTATTAGTCTGTTAGAGTTCTGCACAAGTGTACTGAGGATTAGGAGTAATTACCATACCAGTGAGATGCAGCAGCATTGACATACAGAGAAGCAGGATAGTTGACTGTCTTTCAACAGCATTTATAGATTTATTTTATTTTTAAATTGGACAGTCAAATCATGGCCTATATATATATATATATATATATATTTCTAGATTTCGGTATGGATTGTAATGCATGTTCACTTTAAATTCATCACCGATTAGTTATAAAATTAAATCAAAGGCATGTATTATTTTAAGATTTTGTATATGCTGATGCTTTACATTTTATTCGTAAACAAGTTTTAATGTACATGTATTAGATACTTTTTCCTGCCAATATGTAGGAGTATTTTGAAGTAATTTTATGCGTAGATTAAATGTCTTGACTGCTATAAACTTTTAACTGCTTTTAAGATTTATTTTGCTATGTGTGTTAAGGGCACATGTTAGTGACTTCGTGGCCTTTGTGTCATTTTTCGCTTTATCTCCATGTATTACTACTGGTGTACGATTTTACCGAAGTAAAATAAACGTGATTCAATTCAATAAAATCGTAAAAGTTATCCATGCAATGCAAAGTCCAAGGTAGAGCTATGGCTGTTGGAACTTGCAAAGACCCTTCGAATACATAAACCTTATACTAAAATCAATATTGAATGCAAGTAGAATATATCACATAAAACAGATATAACTTCAATTAAGATGAGATTAGGCTTTGGTAATTTGTTAATGCATTGTATCCATATTTAAAATTATTAACACTTCTCTTAAAAAGTTAGGAGTTTAAAATAACACCTAGATTTAAATTATTAACAATAAAAACTAAGTTTTTTAAAGGTTTTAAAAGTAAAAAATGACAGAATAATTATTAGCGGATAAAAGTGCCAAAGACGCAGAGAGAACACTGTTTAACTCATCATCAGTTTCGGTACTAACGCCGATAAAGATCAAAGCGCTCGTAAACGTTGCAACGGAGCCCAACTTTAAACCTTTAACTAAAAATGTAAAATACGAAACAAATCTTCCTCCTTGACGTCGCTATTTAAGGATAATTATTGAGCTTAAGTTTGCCATGAATGAGTCTATGTTAACTCTAAGCTGACACTCTATATAGACTAAATCTACTGTTGCTTGCAACCTTAGACAAATTTTGAATTTCGAAATTGTCGTGATAGTTTTGTTTTGTTTTATAACCACGTTTTAGAGCATGACTGCATTTACATATATTTCATTTATCAGTTGAATTTTGAATTTCGAAATTGTCGTGATAGTTTTGTTTTGTTTTATAACCAAGTTTTAGAGCATGACTGCATTTACATATATTTCATTTATCAGTTATTACTAGGATGTGTAACTATGCTAAAATTGTTGTGTTTGATTCTTGATAATCAACGAAGATACATTGTATTACTAGCAACTGAAAGTGACATGATCTGACTGTGTGGAGTCTTACATGAATTTCTACACTTACATAGGCCTATGTTTCTCGTTATATAAAGCTGCTAATCTATAGCCAATAACTAGTTCTATTACATTTACAAGTAGCCTTTCAACTATTGGTATGTTCATTACTAGATGCTTTTATAAGCTCAGTTATGATCATAGTTTGCATGAAAAAACAGCAATCTTTAGGAATACAGAACGATATATTAGTGTCTCAAAGAAGCCTCATATGCACTCATCTCGTCATCAACTTTAAACGTTCTAAAGCAAAAACTTCGAATATTCGACATTATCTCCGCCTTGGTGTGCACCCGTTGATGTTGATATGACATCAACGCGTGCACACTAAGGCGGAGATAATGTCGAACATTCGAAGTTTTGCTTTAGAACGTTTAAAGATGATGACGAGATGAGTGCATAGATATGAACGATAGGGACTTTAGTTATGAAGTAAATGAATAGAACTTTAGAATATATTAGAAGTGCTTCAACATTCAGGCTACACGATATCGGATGAGGAGAGAGAAATACAATATGGGATTGTGCGAGGACAGTTAGATAGGTCGTGTCCTGAGTAGAGGGGATGATTTACTAAAAATGCAATTCACTGATTATTATAATAATCGTAATAATTATTGCCCGAGGTTTATTGGTTATAAACTTACACGCATCCCTTTCCTTTCTATATTAAATCTAATTCTTGCTACGAAACCACGCCTTTATAAAGAGAGGTCTCAGGTACTCTCAGCTGCTTCAGACTTAGACTCATATATAGTTATATATACATTTATGTATGTATAACATAGGTAGGCTAAGCAGTAGTAGTCTGGGCATTGAGGATCCTGTTATCAATAACTTTATTGCTACGTGAATAATGCGAAATATATTCCGTGGGCGTTTCAAAGGAATACTTAATATCGCTTCTAACCCTGGCTTCACAGCCACAAGTTTTGAGTTTTGTAGTTTACAATGACAGCCTACAGTGAGAGCAGCTCTAGATCGGGCTAGAAGTGAAACTACTCTGTAAGCAGGTTATTCAGTTACTAATTCAATAAAACCGTTATCATATGTTCATAAAACTCTTCTTGATAAGTTTATTTCAAAGTTCAGCCATAGTGAAATATTATATTATGCAATTAATACCTCCAGTGAGTCTTATTTGTTTATTATTGTAGTATTATTATACTATTATTATTATATTACTTATGTATGTGAGTACATATTATTACAATCAGGGTTTAAAGCATCAGGAAGTTCTTTAGTCAACAACGTATGAATTTCTCGAGTAAATTAAGTCAGCTCAATGAGTAGCTTTGATAAGTACGTGAGGCCGGGCTAAACTTTGCTTAGCTCGTCGGTGCGATCTTCTCCTCTGTAACGATGTTGAGTGAGAAGTTTCACTTTTGTTTAAATGAAACTGAAGCAACTGTATGATATGAGCATTGGGTAAATTATTACATCTAAATATTAGCACTTTGTATCGTGTCTATACAGCATAACCATAATTTAAAGAATTATTGTTTAAATATACTGTAGCATTTAATCTATCTACTTTATCGACACAAGCTCAGCCGTTTTAAGTGCATTTCAGTTGTATTTAATGAATAATTAATTTATAAGTTGGATTTCATAAATTTACTAATGTCTAATATATATATATATATATAATATATATATAATATATATATCTATATATACCATGTATATATATATGATCATATATTCTAATATATAATATTATTATATAGGCCATATATATATATATTATTATCTACTATATATATATACACAGTATATATATATATATATATTATATATAGGCCCATATCTATATATATTTATATAATATATATATATCTATACTATATTATATATATATATATATATGTATACATGTATATATGATTTGTATAGACTATATAATATAAGCATATTCCTAACATAAACAAGAACAAACGTGAGCGAGCGTCAATCAAACATGGCTGAGGTCAAGTACGACATGGATCATCGGAGAAGAGGTGTCTGCATCATAGTGAACAACGTCGAGTTCAAAAGTTTAGGCAAGAGAACCGGTTCAGACGGCGACGCTGAGAACATGAAGGAGCTGGGGTTTCAAGTGATAAACAAGAGAAACCAAACAGCCGGGCAGATGAGACAGATTGCCATCGACGGTAAGTCTGGGACTCCTAGCAGACCTAGTACAAGGCTCCTCAGCATTAAACGAGGGACCTCTATTGTGATATTAATATATTTCCTCTCTCTTTCACTCTCTCTCCAGCTTTCTTACTACACTGCCTATTGGCAGGTCCATGGTATATAACGCCTCCACTCTTCTCTGTCTTCCACTTTTAATATATTAATATATTAATAATTAATACA
>CAJHZI010000269.1:0-85000 GCA_905160935.1 Enchytraeus crypticus
GACACATTTCTATAAAATTTACAGGTTGTTGGAATCAATAAATTTTCGCTATTACTGCAAAATTTTGTTACCATATCTTTAAGAACAAAAAAGTTATTGATATATAGGAACGCTAGGGGCAATGATGAATTTACAACTATGGGCCAAGTAACTGACATTCTCTATATTGTTATAATGAACACAGGGAAAACATCTTATGCATATCATGCTATACTTATCTTAAAAAACAGGCATTTTTGTTCAAAACGTGCCATATTATGTGCAGATTTGTAGAAAATTGCCGAAGTTATTGCCTTTTTAATAGCCCTGGGGTGTCAAAAGAACTATGCCGACTGTTGTTACGCATAAGGCCTGACTGCGCATTTAGCCTGTGCGCTAAAGCTGCAGCTGCTAGGCTAAAAATCAGATCAGCCATATTACATATCAGACTGGCTAGGCCGATGCTCCATTTACCGCCATCACTTGTTCACCGATTTGAAACTCATTCAATACAAATCACAAATCAATCATTTCCATTCTTCAAAGATGGTTTTCAGCAAAGAAGATCGCATTTTGATTTACGAAATGCGAATAGCCAAAGGCTATGGCGCCAAGCGTATCCTGAAAGAATTTCCTCGTAAAAACTGGTCGTTGTCTGGGGTTGCCAGATTGCTTAGAACCCTTACTGAAAGCGGATCATCTGCTAGAAAGGCAAGGCCCAAGACAGGAAGAACGCCTGAAATTGTCGCAGCTGTTGAGGAGATGATTATGAGTCAGGAATCACAGCCTGGAACTCATTGAAGTACAAGACAGATAGCACGTGAGATTGAAGTGAGTCAAGCAACTGTTAGCAGGATTATACGCCATGAGCTTAATCTAAAATGCTTGAAAAAGAAACAAGCTCAAGAACTTACAGAAGCAAATAAGTTGACAAGGTTGGTGCGTGCAAAGCTTCTGCTGCGAGATTATCCCCAGAGCAAAGTTGAATTCATATGGTTCACTGATGAGAAGATTTTCACAGTTGCTGCACCAAAGAATGCACAGAATGATAGGCTCTACGTGTTTGCAGGAACTCGAAAGAAACAAGTTCCTGCAGCACGCTTGTTAAAGACGCGTTCGACCTTAACGAAGTCAGTCATGGTATCAGTCGGGGTGTCGTCCCTTGGAGCAACTGATCTTATCTTCATTGATCCAGGTGTCAAGATTAACGGCGCTTACTACCTAGACGTGCTTCTGTCACAGCATCTCTTACCAGCTATCAGGGCCATGTCAGGAGAATTCTTTCTCTTTCAGCAAGACAGCGCTCCCGCTCATCGCGCATGTGAAACAGTTGCGATGTTACGACAGAATACACCTGCGTTCATACCACCGACTTTGTGGCCTCCGAATAGCCCGGATCTTAACCCAGTAAACTATAAGATATGGGGAGTCATCCAAGAGCGTGTCTATAAGACCAGAATTCGTGATGTGAATCACCTAAAAGAACGCCTCATTGAAGAGTGGTCTTCATTTGATCAAAAAATTATCGATGGATCAATCAGACAGTGGCGCCAGCGTCTTCCCCCTCCCCTCCCTCCCGGCCGCCGCCAGGGCTTGGCCTATCAGGGGATTGATGGTGGTCACTTTGAACAAAAGTTATAAGCCACACCCAAATCATAATCTAACCATAGGCTCAATCAAACAGCTCTTTTCAGAGCTACCACAAATAATCAATAATTCAAAGCATCTCGCATAACGTGAGATTGCATGCGCATGATGTAGCCTACGTCTGTGGCGTTCTATATTAGGATTTTTGTTTTGACCCCCCCCCGCAGTCGAGTTTAGATAACTTTTTTATTTTTATATGTATCTGAAAGAAATTTTGCAATATTGCAGAGAATTGTTAGCTCTCCACTCCCAGTAAATTTCACATGGATCGGTTGACTGATTGCGATTTTATTGCAAATATAAAAGGGGTGCCACTTATAAGACTCACAGTGTATATATATATATATATATATATATATATTTATATTTATATTATATTTATATATATTATATTATATATTATATTTATCAATATATGTATATATTATATAATATATTATATATATATATAATATATATATATATTATCGATATAATATGCATATTATATATATATAGTAATATAGTATATATTATACACATATATATCTAACATATATATATAAACATTATATATATATAATATTATAATATCTTATCTAAATATATTATATAATATATACCTATAATATATATATATATAATATTATATAATATATAAGATATTATATATATATACATATATAATATTAGTAGTCTATCTATATATAGAGTATATATATATATATATATATATATATATATATATATATAATAGTATATATATATATATGTTTTATATATATATTATATATATATAATTAGATATATAATATAGATATAGTATATCTATAACCATAACGGTATATTCATCACCACTATATATCATACCATATAGAATAAGCATATATATATATATATATATATATATATAAACATGTATATACATATTTATATATATAAACATGTATATATATATATATATATATATATATATATATTTGTATATGTGTGTGTGTGTGGGTGTGTGTGTGTGTGTGTGTGTGTGTGTGTGTGTGTGTGTGTGTGTGTGTGTGTGTGTGTGTGTGTGTATGTGTGTGTATGCATATATATGTAAAAGCTGTACAATCAGCTTCAAATCACAAAGGAAACCTTTCAGCAAATGAGATGAGTCATTGTGTAACATAATATTGATAATAGTAATAGTAATAATAATAATAATAATAATAATAAAAATAATAGTAGTAACAATAATATTAAAAGCGCGAAAAATCTTTTCTGTGGCAGCGACTGTCTATTGCTCTCCAGCGATTCAATGCAGTCTGCTTCAGTGGCACTTTGGCTAAAGCGGCTTCCCAGAGTGCAGAGGAATTATTTTAATCGCCTTTTTAAAAGTTTTAATTAAATAAAGTTTCTTTTATCTTATAATATTAATAATGAAAATAATAAAATTTTGAAATAAAAAAATTAAATTTTTTTTATAAAAATTAATAATTGTTCATCACTGACTGCACCAAGGTTTCCTGGGAAGAACTCTAGGTGTGAATACAAAAAAATGAATTTTTAATGACATTCTACAAACCATCTCTTTGTAAGCAACTAGCAAATTCTGGACTCCGTGCTTGTAGTCTGGAGACTAATTGTTTCCTAAGAAGTTTTCTCAAATCCATCTGAAGGTTTGCCATGCTTTTCGTATTTAGGTATTGAGACTTATATCGAAGTTGTCATCTCTCAAAATCGCCTTAATCCTTCAAAGATAGGGTATCTTTGCAGTTTTGCAGTGCTAACTCAAGGGAATTACAAGATATTGATATCCTCTGGAATTTGACTTTTTCATCGCATTCACGAAGTTTTTCATTAACTCAAGTATAATATGTAGAGGTGGAATGAAAATCATGTTGAAATCAACTAACGGCTTAGATTGGACACTTTCTCTTCCTGACTTTCTCGTATGTGAAACGGGGCGGTCACTCGTGTGTGTGGTAGTGATCATCAGTAGCGCGGCTCTCCCACAGGCACCCAATTACGTTGACGCTGCAAAAAAAGCAGTCCGCATGATGATCGCCTTGCTCTCTCTACACCATAGGTATATCGAAAGGCATGGAAGGCTTCCTTTTGTTTATCCAGTCGCGTAAACCATTTGAACAAACAGTGCATATGATATGTGGCGCTCAAACCTTATCTTGGTCTCCAAGTGGACAGCCGAAGTACGCTCCGTACAGTTTTCGAATATGCTTCGTAATAGTTCTCTTTTGTGACTTCGGAGTGAGTGAAGCACACACAGAGCAAAATGTATCCGGTGGTTTCTACATTCTCGAGGCATATTGATTGATTTTACTTACGAATATAAACTCAAGATAGTTGTTATTTTACATAATGACGTCATGTGGAAGATCCCAATTCCAAAGACTATGAAGAAAAATTTAATCGAGGTCCGTAGAAGTCAATGCGTACGTAATATACCTGCAGAAAATTGCGAATAATGGTAAAATGTAATCTGCCACATCACAAAAACTAGACGTGATAGAGAAAAACTGTTTACTTATCAACGTGAAAAATTATATGTAGATTGCCCAATAATTTGCTTGATGAAAAATCACTGTTGACCAGTGTTATAATTTTAATTATAACCATAATTATAATTATAATTATAATTATAATTATAATTATAATTATAATTATAATTATAATTATAATTATAATTATAATTATAATCAGTTTGATATAATTATATCAAATTATAATCAATATAATTATAATTATATTGTATTCTTATTTACAATTATTATTATTATAATGAACTGTAATATTAATGTACACTTTATTTAAATAGTAGTTGTGCATACCAATTCTTTATCGTTGGGAACACGCGACAGGAAGTCCAAGAGTTCGTTGTTGTCTATGGCATGTGGCTTACGCAATTTCTTTGTAAATTTGTTTAAACCCCATAGCAGAACAATAACCCTGAGAGGAACATAGTAAAGCAGGACAGAAGCCACTGTTAACACGACGACAGCCAACATAGAGAGAAATGGTACTGACCAGCTGAATGTACTGCAAAGCAATTTAAAATTCAAATAGAAAATGTACTTTAACGAATGAAACCAGACCCAATGTCCTTGAACCTAATACTAACTTTTCGTTAAATTCATCTTATGAGTTCGAAAATGTCAAGAACAAAATAATAATACTTATACTGCTACGGCTACTGCTGCTGCTGCTGATGCTGATGCTGATGCTGATGCTGATGCTGATGCTGATGCTGATACTGATACTGATACTGATACTGATACTGATACTGATTATGAAGTCTTCAACACCATCCTGGCGCTTAAAAAACTAATTCAACTGGTCCTGATGGCTTATCTAATAAAATTCTACAACTATCCTCAGACTTTATTGCTGAACCATTAAAACACATAATTCGAAATTTTATTACTGATGTGTTCCCTACTAGATTTAAGACAGCCAAAGTTATCCCAGTTTTTAAATTAGGAAAAAGTGACGACACGGTCGATCATGACATCCTCCTAAATAAATTAGAAAATTATGGCATAAGAAGTTTACCACTCAGTTGGCTTCTCGTATCTTATAAATAGACAGCAATAATCAGTTATAGGCGACTCAGTTTCTTCCACTAAACCAATCTCAGTTGGAGTTCCACAAGGCGCTATATAAGGGCCTTTGCTTTTTCTAATACTTGTCAATGATATCCATCATACGTGCCCGGACATTTCATTCAAACTTTTTGCTGATGATTCAAATGCCTTTATAACTTGATAGATTTGTTGCATGTGCCAATTAGGCAAGTAAAAAAATTTGTAACTGGTTCCAAAGTAATCGTTTAACTATTAATACAGCTAAATCAGCATATATTGTCTTCTTTCCGTCTACCAATGACGAAGCGTATATACGTGATAACAATCCTACATTATTTATGGACCATAATCAAATTGCTAGAGTTAATTGTATTAAATTCCTTGGTATTGAAATTGACGAACATTTAAGTTTTAAAAATCATATAAAAAAATTACAAAAACTGTTGAAAGTGCTAACGGATTACTCTTTAATCGAAGGGAATTTATACCAATGTCCTGTCGCAGGAACTTGTATCTCTCTAAGATATATTCTCGTGTAAGATATTGCATTGAAATCTAGGGTTATGCCACTTGGTATGTTTTACAACCAGTACATATTGCTTGTAACAGAGTTCCGCGAACCTTGCAGGGAAGACATCGTTACTTACAGTAAAGATCTTTATGTTTCTTATGATATTTTGCCAGTTCATCTATTCATAACTACTGTATGGCCAAGTTGATTCATAAATGTATTAGCAGTAATCTACCTAAGGCTACATTATTGTCTAATATGTTTGATCTGAATCACTAACCATAATTATTCAACTAGACTGCTTGACTCCAACTATCTGTTTAAAAAAACAATGTGACATTCTATAAATCTTATGTAAATGAGGCGTGTACGGACATAGGATTTACGGCGTATAGGATTTCACCAATATTACGCAACATCAAATTGCTACCAACATTTTCTAGAGAATTTAAAACAGTATTTATTAGAAAATTATTCACAGTAAGAGAAATTGTTTTTTTCTCATCCAATTGTTTGTTTTCTCATGTTGTAATTTAAAATTTTCTATGATTGACACTTTCACTTTTTGTTTTGATTAAAAGTTTTGATTTAGACATGTTAGCGGGGTGATTGATATCCGGGTGGTCAACTCGATAGGTTGTTATGCTCCCTCATTGATGGCCTGGTATTAGTGTGATTGTCTCTGCGTTTTACTTTGTACCTTTATGCTGTTCGAAATATGTTGACTGTAGTGCAGTGTGATATTGAACAAATAAACATATGTTTCAATTAATGATAAGGTAAGTGGGTTAACAATGTTGTTTGCAGATAATTGCCAAATTTTACTGGATATACCTTCATTGCCAGTAGAATAACTTTTATTCATGGAATGAATGAAATTTAGGACTTCATTCTTTAAAGTTGGAGTTAGGAAAATAGAGTGTGGTAGAGCCCTATTAAGAAAACTCTGATGTGATGCATCATTTCGTGGGATCGCATCTGCTAGCCGTACACTATTGTGTATAAAATATTTATTAAATTCTTCCGCAATGTCCTTGTTATTTCTAATAACACCACCATTTGTAGTTAAGTGATGAATAGTCTGATTCTTAGTTATACCACGATAACGGGTAATTTTATTCAAAGTTCTCCCAATGTTCTTAATAGAATTAAATCTTATGTATAATTTACTTTTATAATAATTTTGACGGAAGTTTAAGATATCTTTATCAAGTATTTTTCGGTTATTCAGATAGTTAGTTTCATCAAGAGGTAAATTGAATTTTTTGAATGTATGATATAGATTGTTTTTATTTTAATTCTAGTCTTTAATTCTTTAGAGATCCAGGGTTTATCCTTATATGAGAACATCGAATTAAGGAAAGCTTAACTCAGAGGCACTAATTCGTTAGATCCCTCATCAATAATGATCAAATTATAGATTTGTGTCCAGTCAGTTTTCGAAAGATGGTCATGGAAGTTGTTTATGTTTTGAGTGCTATAAATTCTAATGTAACGGCGATCACAGTAGTTACCTCTTTCAGTTTTAGACACCAGCAGTACAACTTTGGCATAGTGATCAGTAATATCGCTTGTAACCGTAAGGGACTTTACACTGATGCCTTTAGTATAATCCAAATTGAAGATCGCGAAGACATGGTCAATTTTGCTACGCGAATTATTAATACAATACTTGGGAATTAACGAGAAAGGCATAAAGTTCATACTGGACAGCTCATTAACATAGCGATCAATGAAATTTACCCAACAAAATATTAAAAAATCACATCACCACGTGTAAGATTCTTTTATAAAGTTTTGCATATGGAGAGTAACTTGAAAAGTTTTTCGATATCAATGCCTGTCTTCCGGCATTCTTCATGGCTGAGGCCAAGTATTTTGTACTTTATGAAGTTCAAGAAGGATCTAACAAGTTCTCTTCCTTACAAGAAAAGGAGAGAACGTTGGTCCTGTTAAATATTTTCGCTGTTTCTTTATTTCTATGTTTAGATTTACTTATTTGTTTCAGAATTCCCGCTCCTAGCCTTTTACTTTACAAATATATAGCCTGAGGAATTTCTTTGTAATATTCGAAGTTTCTAGTTGTCATAGAGCTTCTGATATATAACACTGTCTATACACAATAACAGTTACGACCCTTTGTCGGCGGGATTTGCTTAATTCCTTAAGTTATTGTTTTCTCTCCATTTCATTCAAACTATAATTGTAAATTTCGTTTAGGATAAGATTTAGATTTCTCAGTTGATCTAAAAAAGGATTATAATAAATACTGAATATCTATTTTCAAGTGTGTCTATGATATTTTTAAACAACACTGTTTTCAATTCTATTTAGTCTTTACTGTTAAACAATTGTTTAATTCTCTCGAATACTCGGCTGCTAATTTTATCAGTTAAGTTCAATATATTAGCATGCCATAAGGCTCATCAGCTTGGGTAGTCTAATATGAATATAAATTTTTCCACTAATTGCTTGCTATTGAAATATGATTTTTTAATTGAATCTCTAATTAGTGTCTTAGTATTTAAAATAGCACTTTTGTTTGGCATTTTTTTAATTGTTGGTATATATCATAACCCTTTTAAGAAAATGTACAGTTCACTATCTGTGGGTTTGTATTGTGAAAGGTTAACAGTTGAAAATGATTTATCTAAGTGTTCTACTGGATTGATGTTTGATTGATTTATGATAGATTCTGGCATCATTTTATCTCAAATGGTGCCTGTGTGAGTTAGATTGAGCACTAGAAATTCGTGTTTCTATGCTCGACGTTAGGACTCGCTTAGCAGGACTCTTTTAGGTCTTCCGATCATAATCCTGTCCGTCTCATCTTGGAGATGGCCAATTTCCTTGATCGATGTGACTTTCCTTGACTTTCCTTGCAAAGTGACTCGCAGCATGTTACGATACTGCAGAATGTAACAGCGTGCATAGCTTTGCGTAAATCACATAGGTATATACGTATCTCTTGTGAGGCTAGACTGAGGTCAGGCTATACAAATGATGATCGGTCCATCCCAGATCCCCGGAAAGAGCCTCTCAACTTCTCTAGGCCATTGAGTCATTACGGAGACCAGTAAACGGTAAAGCAAGTTGAGGTACCGATCCATAAAGGATGACCGTAGTCATTATATGGTTAGGACTATTGGGTTGACCTGTTGGGTCGTAGCCCAGTCTAACCGCCTGGAACCCTAGCCGCCTTACTATCTAACCAGCTTACTACCGTTTGGGCAACACGTCTGATCTGTATCAATCGCTGTAACTCTTTCAAACCGTAAATATCTGTATTAACTTGGGATGTAACGGTCGTAAAGTGTCTGATGTTGCTAGAATGGATGCAGTTAACTGAAATAGAGATTATCAGACCAGCAATGCACAGAGACATATGGAGAAATATGACCATGACCGCCCAGGCTTGGATCAGGCACGGCACATAGAGAAGAAGAAGAAGTTGCTAGACGCATTGATTGTCATATTGTTAGCAACTAAATTGACAAGTCTTTCTAATATTTTGGATTATTTATTGCTTCTAAATTGATTGATTGATTGATTTATTGATTTCCGAACCTAGCTAAACTAAGGTTCGAGGGAAGATGATGACGATTATGGATTGACTGACTGATTACGTTATGCTAGATGTATTAGTGAACAATTCCTTTGACTGATTATGGTAGGTGTAACAGTTAACCTGACACCACTTTCAATGATGAATTCGGAATCTTTTGCTCGTAAGATGACGGGATCAGACAATCTATCAATGGAGCAGAAGAAACAAATCAGAGAACAACAGGAGGTTAGTTTTAAGATAGGGTGGTACCTTTTGGCTATTGTGAAACTTTTAGATTAGCTATTAATTGTGACCAGCATCTATAATTCGCATATAATACTCAAAATACAAATAAAATTATATGAAATGTAAATAACTATATGAATGAAAGTGTTAAAGTTCTAACATTTTCGAGAGAGCCATAATTAGGCTCGCTGGTATTTGAGTTCTGCCGAAATTCCAACGAACTAGTTTGTCACAAGCAAATCCTACGTACCAAAAGGCATTTTTAGCTGCCAGAGATGAGTTGCTCTTCACGAGCAAAAATCTTAATTAGTAAGCAATTGTGTTGTCAGCTCGCGAACAAATTTGTCGCATGTGTTTTTACTCGGCTTGTCATCGTATACTAACTAACATTTTTATTCTTCGCCTTGCCCGCAACGCCAGCAAAAATCTTAACTAGTATACAACAGCATGCCTGTCTTGTGAGAAGGTATTTCATGATTAAGTTTGGCTCTCTGTCGTGTACTAATTGATTGTTTTAACTGTTTCGAGTCTGGCGCGAGTCGGGGCAATGCTGGCTCACTAATTACTACACACTGACGACCTTTCCCACTGCAATACTCGTCAAGAAAATCAAAAGTTCGTCGCTTGTCTCTCACAGCTTACCTTCGTTTACTAACTAGCATTTTTGTCCGTCGTCGAGTCTGTATCGCGAGCCAGACATGCTAGTTAGTACCTTGATTTAAATAAACTTTGCATTCGCTATCGAGAAATGGTTCATTTATGCTCAAGTTAGGAACTGATTATACATTTGTGCTCTAAGCTAGGTACTGTTTATCAAACATTCTCAGAACTGAAGCATCCAATGGTTATACTTCTTATCTTTATAATGCTTAGAGGTGTATATACAATATGGTTCGTAGAGTAATACAGGAATTGTGTTATACTTGAAAATCAATGGCAGGCGACTTAATCTGAGTCGAGAGAACTAGGTATAGGGCCCAGCCAAATTGCTGAATTTCAGTAGTATCTTGTTTTATTTATCTCCTTTCAACTTGCCATTATATCCATTTCATGGGGCTACCAGAGAGGGGTTTAACTAGGAACGTTAAGGGCGGCTATCTCTCTTCCCGACTCCACTAAGTGTACGCAACTGGGTTTTTAAGCCCCCTGCCTCCTCAATGCTTATCCAGCCACGCAGCCTGGAACTCGTCACTTCTCATTCAAGCATTCAAGAGACCTTGTATCACTGCGCCACTAGGAAGTGTCTAGCTTTAGGCCTACTTAGTTGAAAGAAACTGAAAATTAACAGGAAAGTGATGAGATGGTGAATGATCTAGTGCAGACCCTATTAGAATACTAACGTGATCCATTATATCAGCAGACCCATGAGAGTAGAATATCTGTGTGTCCTGGGGCATGACAAAAATTCAAATTAATCAACTCTTATTTTGATCACTGTGAATGGTAAGTATCCAATAATATCAAAATTTGATCTAAAACATATAATGTATGACACAAAATCTTGTCAACTTGTAAGCAGGTTCATTCTATGTTATTATATATACTAGAGATGGGAATCGAAGCGAACCCTAAAATCAGGAATTTTTGCTGAACCGAACCCGAACTCTGAACAAACCAAACCCAGACTCTGTCCGAACCGAACCCGAACCCGAACCTTGACTTCATTTGAACTGAGAGTTCTTTCTCCTTCGCCAACCTCAGAAAAAAAGAACACTTTTCATTTCAGCTATTTTTCAAAGTCTGCATTAAAATACTATGGAGAATGTTTGACATTATATAAAGCTAGTAAGAAGAATACAAATACGTATAATAGATTTTGCGTGTACAAGCCTTACTGTATCTAAAAGTATATATTCAGGTAAGACTGGTTCCGATACAAATTTAATAACAATTAATAGTGTTACAAAAATCCTATATATTTCAAATACTTATATGGTGCAACTAAATTTCAGATTACAAAATGTGATAAAAAAAGCAATTTTATTTTTATTATTTGTTAGTGTAATCAGAGTATAATGGCCAGTACATAATAAACATAGTGATATTAAGCAGACAAAGAATTAGTTGAATGTGTTAAGTCAACCATAAGTTGTATAAATTATACATGGAATTTTTAATTCATTATTTAAATAAATGAAATAATATAATTATTATTACTATTAATTATTATTATTATTATTATTTATATAATTTATTTTTTTTTATTTGTATTTTTTTCGAACAGAATATACTGATTTGATTTAAAAAACTGGAATCAAATTGACTGTTTCCATTAAATAATGTAGGGCTAAATAAATCTTGATAGTTAGCACGAATCCCCAAGAACTAAATGCTTTTACAATTAGTTTTCAATTTGATATCGCTGTTGCTAGATCTTACTGCTGTGAAAGTAATACTCGACTCCTCAGAAGCATTGCCAACAGAAGACGTATAAGGTGTTATTATTGTAAGATCTTCATTTGTGCACATTCCATAACATGAATCGTGGCATTTAACTTTCTTTGGGTAAGATTTCCGAATCAGCCGAATACGGAAATTCTCGTGCTACTTGCTAAAGTAAAGTTGTGTTTTCTCTGCCTTTTACTAAGAGTTCTCTGCGTGTGATATACTCCTCATTAGTATTGAAATCATTTTGCACACTACACATTGCTGCTCAGCCATCACATTGTGTAGGCTCAACTCAAGCCAGTTATATTACTTAGTTAAATAATTAAATTAAACTTATGAAATTTTTCTAATTTTAGTGTGCCATCTTAATTAAAATTGTTGCAGTCAGATCTACAAATATTTGTATAAGATGTGTTAACGCTCTCTGGAGCAAATAATTTGGCACTATAGCAATGCATATTCTGGCCCACAGCCGAACGTGGCGGTCACTGCACGGCTGTGGGCCAGAATATCTCCATTCTGACCTTCACTATGCTTCTCAGGGTCGTCAACGTCACGGTCTTCGGTCAGATGGTTCGGGTCTACTCATTCGACCGAGAACAAATGCCTCGCTAGGTGATCGAGCCTGGCCGTCTGCCGCGGCTTTCGTTTGGAATGGTTTGACACCTAACAGTCTAAGACATGAGTCCAACTATTTAGCTTTCCGTCGTGGTGTGAAAGCATTGTTGTAGTCACGTAGTTTTTCTACATGAAAGTACGATACTCGAATGTATGTTTATTATGAGTATTTTGTAATATGAAGTCTGGAATGAGTGTTGCTGGCATAGATGAAAAAAACGTTTTTTTTACGTTTTTTATATCTTTTAAAGAAACGCGTTTTTTACGTTTTTTATTTTTTATAAAATAAAAAACGTAAAAAACGTAAACTGTAAACGTCAAACGTAAAAATTAAGATAAACTCTGTGATCTCACCTCTAATTATTTCAACTGTGAGCCAAAACAGGAAATTGAAAGAACATTTTATGTGGCTGTATGTGACCTGAAAGTATTTTTTATATTTGTATAATAATAATAATAATAATTAAGGTTTAACGTCCGTTTCCTCATCCAGGGATGATGTCAGGGACGTCCCCAACAGCACACATCACTACAGATCAATTCACCCAGACCAATCTGCAAAAGCTGAAACAATGTGCTGAGGAGAAGTAAGGTCCTAAACGAAAGCCAGTCCGGTGATCAAAAATGGTCAGGGTAGATTGATTCTATGGAGTCTATGGACATACTTTAGAACTTTAGATCAAGTCTAGTTGTAATAAAATTGTTTAGTGTTATGGAATGAAGGCACGGTAATACATATGCAAGCCTACGTGTACGCTACTAACATTTTTTTTAATGTTTTTTTTATTTTTTTGGAAAAAAACGCGTTTTTTAACGTTTTTTATTTTTGGTAAGAACTTTTTTTTCATCTATGGTTGCTAGATAGCGTGAAGTTCCGCTCATATGTAAATTTTTGTACTAGTTTAGATATTAATTTAAATGTAATTCTTATTTAGCTCATGATTACAATTGAACTCTTCCTGTAAAGTAGTCTCGAAGACCGAGTTCGGCCATGACACTGCTATATAAGTTTTCGTTGTTAATAATAACAATAAAAATGCATGAATTTTCTTAACTATTTTCGTAACTTCATATTTAACATGTGAGTTTCAAATTGGAATCCCCAAGGTAGACTATGATGTTTAGTACTGGTTCAATAGAAAGAGAATGATTAAAGAATGATAATAGTATTAATAAATAATATTAATATTAATGATATATGATTGAATATCTGGAAGGAAAAATGTATTTACCAAATCGTCCTTCTTTGACATTTCTGTGTTGAAAAATGGCCTTTTTTCTTTGAAAGATTGGATGAAGTTTTAGCCAAAGACAATTTTACTTAATTATAAACGTTTCGAATATACATGTATAACCCTAATAAAAAAATTATTTTTAAATCGATAAAGCATTCTATTTGCTAGTTATAGGCTTAATCAAAGAGAATATTTAAGATACAGTAAGAGAGCTAATTATCTATTTTATGAACAGTTGTTGGTCTACTTAGAATATTTTAAGAAATGTACAAGAATAAAGGCCACCTTTCTTCTTCTTTCATTGCCATATTTTACTCTGAGGTAAAATGTGGCAGTTAACATGATGACTTCATGTATTTTTAAGCACATTGGCCATAAACCATTTTAAACATTTTTATCATGACCATATGTCTATTATTAAGAATGGAGAGGATTAGCTGGACTCAAATGATTATAAATGAGGTAGTTCTGGAGAGAGTTGGCACAGATAGGCAGTTGATAAATGTATTAAGAAATAGGCAGAAGAGTTGGATAGGACACATTCTAAGGGACACCTTCATTGTAAGATCTATTAAAAGAGGTCATAGAAGGTAGAATGGAAGGAAAAAGAGGCAGGGGCAGGCCGAGATTAGGCTATATGTTAGATGATTTAAAGACCAACTCATATGTGGAAATGAAGAGGAAGGCGGAAGACAGAGAAGAGTGGAGGCGTTAGATACCATGGACCTGCCAGTAGGCAGTGCACTAAGAGAGAGATGTCTATTATAAGTAATGTTAAACAAGTGCAGCATTATCCGAACCAAATCATCAAACTCTTGTTAGATGGAAAGCAGGCCGAACCGAACCTGAACCCTTGTTAGAAGGAACCGAACCGAACTCTCAAATTATCAACTGCGAACGGAACCGAACTTTCATTTTCCACAAACCGAACCGAACTCTGGAAATTCATAATATTCTCATCTCTAAAATTTACCGAATAAATATACTAATTTACAAGTATATGCAAAATACTGTCTATTAAACTCTCAGGATATTTAAATATATATGATTATATTTGATGAATTTATTGCATAGATGAATGCCATGTACGAGTATGTTTTGGCGAAGAGGAGAGCAATGGAGGCTCAAGCTAGAGCTTTGGAGGCAGGCATGAACATTAAGCCTAAGTACGAATATGACTCAGATGAAGAAACAGAAGGAGGGACTTGGGAACATAAGAGACGTATGGCTGAAATGGAAGCTACGAAAGTTTAGTAAATCTTTCTACATTTTAAAATAAATTTACTTAGCTGTAATGCCAAACTAAGAGCCACCTTAAAGCCAAGTTCAATGTCGATTTTAATCTCAAAATGATGTCGGTGACAATATGAGGATTTGAACTAGATTTGAACACTTCATCTACTGATATGAGCACCAGTAATTTTAACGGATCGTGTTATTGGCTCAGTCCCTGTACATATGTTTTGTACATCTTTTGATCGTCATTAATGATACTAAGCAATTTAAATTATGATAATGATAATAATGAAGGTTGAAATTCATTTCCTCATCAATGGATGATGTCATGGGTGTGTCACTAAATGATTACTTACATAATACAATAAAATTACTTGAAATAAAGTTTTATATCAAATTTATCTTCTCCAGGCGAGATAAATTCCCCGTGTTGTGCTCGGGTGTGGTTGGACCACTGCAGAATAGGGCAACCGCAAACAATCTGCCGCGTGTACGTAAGAGGCGACTAAAGGCAGGAGCTGAGGATGGCAAGAGGGGACCCACCTCACCATGAAATATTCTTCCCCAGGATTAAATGGTAATTAATCCACCTAACTGAGGAAGGCAATGGGAAACCACCTCAGAAGCCATATTTTTCCCAAGCAATAGGCAACCTAAGGTATGGATAAGGCGTAGACTGTGTGAAGGGATTAAGTTGTTGATCTAAGGAGTGCTCTTATGGAGCGAGAAAGCAGACTTTTAGTATGAATATGTACCTTGAACCTGTCACTTGTTAGTGAACTGAAAAAGAAGAATAATGAAGATTGAAATTCATTTCCTCATCAATGGATGATGTCAGGGGTGTGTCACTTAATGATTACTTACATAATTAGACTGTAAATTTTGAAAGAGACTCATAAACACAATTATATATAATGACATTGAAGTATTCAATGTTTCATCCATTTCCTCATATAGTCGCTTTTATAGTTTTTGTTGATTTATTAAAAATATGTAAATGTGCACCAGACACAAGGGATAACCAGTGATGTGACCAAGACATTTTATTTTTTCAAGAGCAAGACTTAGAGGCTCAAGACGAAGACTCAAGACCAAGACATTGAGTATCGAGATCAAGAGATTTATTTCAAGACTAAATTCTATAAAAATGCTATAGAAATATCTATACAGAGAGATACATAAATAACAGTACATAGGAGAATACAATATTTATAAATGTATAATTATATAAAATACTCAACCATAATTTAAGCATGTAGACAAAATAAAGTTCTATATCAAATTTATCTTCTCCAGGCGAGATAAATCCCCTGCTCCTCCTTCTAAATACCTATAGGGGGGAGAGGACCCGGCCCCCTTAGGCCCGATGCTCAAATTGTTAATTTTTTCATTGTGTTCATGGCTATATGTATGTGTAATTATGTACAAAATATACGAGTATGAAAATGGTGTAAGTAAAAAATTTAACCCCGTCCTGGAGATAGCGTGGGCCTAGAAAAAGCCAAAATTTCTAGACAGTGTCCAAAATAATTTCACCCCCTAAGCTTAAACAAATCCCTTGATCTGCTACTGAACATATCCATTAACTAGAGCATATTAATCAGTTAATTGTACTTAAAGGATACAGGAAAACAATTAAATAAATTAAATATTTTATCAATAGTAGAAAATAATGTAAAGTAAATTAAATAACATAATAAAGACAGGAATAGAAAACAACCTGGAAATATAATAAAGAATATGGGTAAAGAAATTTTAGGATTTAAAGGAGGTACAGAAACACATTCAAATAACAATGTATAGTGAGAGAACTTCAATAAAACAAAAACTTAATTTGGTCAAGAATTCTAACAGAAACAAACAGTAATTAAAAGAAAATAGCAAAGAAACAAACAATATCATGAAAGAAAACTCTCAGTTGAAGCTAACACGTGTTTAAACAATGACAACAGTGTTCCTGCCATTCTTTAGTCTCATTCTCTTATTCTATCTTCTTGTATTCATTTTTTATTTTGGTTAAACTGAGGTTACAAAGAAAATTTATTTATTTTAATGTCTTGCGAAAACGTGCAAGACATTTGTCTCAAGACCGAGACCAAGACCAAGACATTCAAGACCTAGACCGAGACCAAGACTTTTAAAAACATCTCCAGACTGTCTCGAGGAGAGAAAATGTCTCGAGACGAGAAAATGTCTCGAGACGTCACTTCACTGGGGATAACCAGCCCTCTATTGTCTTGTCAAAGGACTCATATACTAGGTAGGTTGCTTTTGGATACATCGCGTTTCAGCAGCCTTTTAGATACAATTTTTCCAAACATGGTTAACAAACACATGACATACCGTTAGTTTCGTTGCTTGACCCTTCCAGGTTCATGTGAGAAAAGTTACGTGAAAGGTAATCTATGGTCAATTTGACCCCCATTTAATATAACATAGTTTTACTAAGTTATTAGTTTATTTTCATGAAATAATGATCACGTATAGTACGAAATATATATCTATCTTAGTGCACTGCCTACTGGCAGGTCCATGGTATATAACGCCTCCACTCTTCTCTGTCTTCCGCTTTCCTCTTCGTATCCACATATGGGTGTATCTTTAAATCATATAGCATAGGGCTTATCCAGGAGCCGATGTTAATTCAGACCACAATCAAGTAATGGCAAAAGTAGGGCTTCAGCTGAAGGAAATACTTAAGAAGAAAAGCAGTAAGAGATGGAATTTAAACGAATTGAACGAGAACAGAAGTCAGTTTCAGGAAGCAGTGGAAAGAAAAGTTAAGGAAATAAAGGACTACTAAAGAACAGGGGTAAATGAAAGATGGTGTCAGCTAAAGGAGGCTATTAAAATAGGTGCAAAAGAAGTTTATGGCTTCTTAAAGCAAATACAGCTAAAAAACCTTGGATCACAAGCGAGATACTAGACAAAATGGATAAAAGGAGGAAATAGAAAAGTATTGCCACCAGTCATGGCCGAAGGAAATATAGAAGCTTAAACAGTGAACTTAGAAGAATTACAGACAAAGCAAAAGATCATTGGTGGAGTGAAAAGTGTGATGATTTAGCAGAATATTATAGAAGAGGGAGGTCGAATCTATTATACCAGGAAGTCAGTATATTAACAAGAACCGATAAGAAAAAGAAAGGAACATTAGTATAATGGGTAAAGATGGGGAATTGAAGACAGAGCTGGAAGAAGTAAAAGAAAGATGGAGAGAATATGTAGAGGAATTGTATGATAAGGCTGGAAAACCAGTTCAAGAGTATTGTAAAATAGAAGAAGAAAATATCATAGAAAACGATAAAAGGGCCCCGATTTAATGAAGGAGGAAATTTATTCTGCAATCAACAGTATAAAGAAGGGGAAGGCAGCCGGAATAGATGAAATCTCAGCAGAATTCTTGAAAATGTTGGAAGGAGAAGCACTCAATAAGTTAATGGAGGTATGTATGGAAGTGTACAATTCAGGTATTTGGCCAGACGACTTTACCAAGTCAGTGATGATTCCAATTCCCAAAAAAGCCAATGCTTTGGAGTGTTCGGATTGCAGAACAATCAGCTTAATACCTCATGCATCGAAGATCTTATTAAAGATAGTAAATAATCGCATTCAGTCGAAAGGAGAGATGATACTGAGCAAGACACAATTTGGTTTTAGGAAAGGATGCGGCACAAGAGAAGCAATAGGGGTAATGCGGGTTCTCTGCGAAAGAAGCTTAGAATATGGAAATGACGTTTTTGTATGCTTTGTAGACTTCGAGAAGGCCTTTGACAGGATTGATTGGATAACGATGATGAATATCTTAAAAGAATAGGAATTGACTGGAGAGATAGAAGACTAATTTTGACTTGTACATGAATCAAAGAGCAGTAATCAAAATCCAACAAGAATACTCAGAAGAAGGTGAAATAGGACGTGGAGTAATACAAGGTTGTAGCATTTCGCCGCTGCTTTCGCTGAGGCAATGGAGGAAGCCATGGAAGACTTGGAAGAAGGAATAAAAGTAGGAGGGAATTTGTTACAAGATGTACGTTTTGCAGATGACCAAGAATGGTAGCGGGCAGGAGATTGGATTGCAGAAGATAATGGATAGGCTGAATGATACGGCTTTAAGATATGGCATGAAGATTAATATAAAAAAAGACCAAGGTTATGAGAGTGTCCAATAATAAAGGTGAAGTTAATATCACAATAAATGGTACGAAATTGGAACAGGTAAGGAGTTTCAAATATTTGGGTCATACTATAACCGATGATGGGAAATGTGAGACGGAAATATGCAGTAGGATTGCACAAGCAAAAGCGGCCTTTGGTAGTAGAAAAGAACTATTAACAAAAAGTCTAAAGAAAGACACAAAGATAAAGATAGCGAAAACTTTGGTCTGGACCACGCTATTATATGGATGTGAAACATGGACCTTAAGGAAGGAAGATATTAGGAAACTGGAGGCATGGGAATGTGGATTTGGAGAAGAATGGAGAGGATTAGCTGGACTCAAAAGATTACAAAGGAAGTCCTGGAGAGAGTTGGTACAGGTAGACAATTGATAAATGTATTAAGAAGTAGGAAGAAGAGATGGATAGGACACATTTTAAGGGGGAAGGTCTATTAAAAGAGGTCATAGAAGGTAGAATGGAAGGAAAAAGAGTCAGGGGCAGGCCGAGATTAGGTATCTGAGATGATTTAAAGACCCATTCATATGTGGAAATGAGGAGCAAGGCGGAAAACAGAAAATAGTGGAGGCGTTATATACCATGGACCTGGTATAGGCAGTGTACTAAGAGAGGGAGAGAAATAAAAGTCTGTAAAGCTAATAGGGTTGTGTTGTATAGGGTTTGGTAGGATGGATTTTAAGCATTTTAAGCATATTGCAATTAAACTTAATTTCTTTAGAACCAGCCAGTATCAATAGCATCAGTATTAATGTGATTTAGCGTCAGTATAAATGTAATTTTAAAGCACTAGACATGTACTGATTGAAATAGATAAACTCTGTGATTGTTTCAGATTGCCTATATATTGTTTGATGGTTCTGAGCAATAGAGTGTCTAATTTTATAGACGGGTAATTAATTTAAAAAGTGTTTTACGCTAGTGCTGGAATTTTTCAGAAACTTTATATAAGTTTCCTTAATATGGGCAGTCTTGATGATGACGGTTGAATGGTAAGATCTTTTTGGTAAGATCTTTCTGTACTTCTACAGAAAAATGACCATTATTTATACCGCTTGCACTCAATTGAACCAATATTAAACTTCATAATTTACCTTAGGGTTTCAAATGTGAGACTGCCAGGCCAATTTTGTAATTACGTAAATAGTTATGAAAATTAATGCAATGATATGGTGAAACTATAAACTCCAGAAAGCCGTAACAGATATATGTCAAATAGAAATATTTGTAAATCTGGCGGCAAAAATATTTAAATGGAATATTTAATTTTTTTTTCTAAACTTAGAAAAATTTCATAATTTGAATTTAATAAGAACAGATCCACCTAGATTATAGTCAAGCATTTCCAGATGTTTATGGGATACTCTCATTGCTTTTTTGGTTCGGTCAAATTTCCACATTTTAGGGAACGGTTCGGTTCGGATTCGGTTCGTTTTCCATCTCTAACTTGAAAAACTTACGAAATATTAAGAAAATATGACGAAGATGTGAATGTTTTTGACGGCTATAATAATATAATAATTATATCGTTTATTGTAATGGTATCGACAGGTTACAAATAAGGTTACTTATAAAAGGTTAAAAAATACGTATAAAATAAGCAGACAGTCAGAAAAGTTGAAACCATGGTTGATAACAATGCAACAATAATAATCGTGCCTCGTAGTCGCCCGGCCATGACACTCTGACAGAAATTTTCAAATTAGAAATTCTCTTCATATTCGTATTTTACTTATCACGCAAGAACGAAAGAACATTAATGTTGTTACGTCAACGTCTTATTTTTCACTTAATTAAAAAGTAGAACATAGGTAAATGTAACAGATCGAGCATATAAATAACATTATATTCTTAAATGCTTAAATCCTTTACTAGTTAAAGGATGATCCGAAGTTTCAAAAATGTATATGCGAAAGGCGTGATAAGTCTTGATGAAAACTGATTGAATGTAAACTAAATAAATAAACCTTAGTGAAAACTAACGTTGAAAAAGGGCCTGCACAACTGCTTTTCACGCTTTGAAATTAAGGTATTCCGAAATTACAAGCGCTTAACAATTTTAGGTGCATTTTAGGAAGACTAGGTGCAATGTAGAATGACTGCCAAATCTATAAAATTTCAAACAATGTTCAGTTTCGCAAATGCTTGTCTTTGTGCCTTGATCGTGTGCCTTAGATTTCAAGAATTGTTCCAGTGTAATCCATTAGAGTTATTAAGTAATTATAACATTCACGAGGTATAAATTATTATCAGAAATCTTCCATTTAAATATTAGTCAGGATAACTACCAAAACTATACTAAACTATGAAACTAATAGAGATCCAGATGCAAAAGCATTCAAGAAAAAATCGTTAATATCAATCATTCAATAAGAATTTAACAGGTTCCTCGCCATAAGGCAATGTCATGGATGTCTCCTGCGGACTCTACACGAATAGGCGTCAAAGCACCACACGACGACGACTGAGAAAAAAGACACAAACAAGGGAAAGCGAGAACAAAACAGTGCAATTTCTTGGATCTTGGATCTTTTAGATCCAAGGCAAGCTGGACAAAATTTAGACTTAGTGCGGAAAGAGTTTGGTTTTTCGCTTGCCAAGGAAAGTACCAATACAATTACAAGATCGAAGATCTTGTGGCAGAGAGTTCCATATTGTCGGAGCTGAACACTTGAAGGAATGTCAGTTAATGGCAGATTTAGTGATTAAATTAAATTAAATTAAATTAAATTAAATTAAATTAAATTAAATTAAATTAAATTAAATTAAATTAAATTAAATTAAATTAAATTAAATTAAATTAAATTAAATTAAATTAAATTAAATTAAATTAAATTAAATTAAATTAAATTTAATTTAATTTAATTTAATTTAATTTAATTTAATTTAATTTAATTTAATTTAATTTAATTTAATTTAATTTAATGGCAGATTTAGTTATACAGTGAGAATTTTGTTACTAGCGGAACGAAGACTACGAGAGGGTTCATTGAAGATCAGATAGATATCATAATCAATTATTCTAATTATCATAATTACATTTATTTAAACACTTGAAGGTCAAGGAAGCTCTCTGGAATTTTATTCCTTCGGAGACTGGATGCCAGAGCAGTTTCTTAAGAAGAGATGAGATTTGGGATTTGAATATTTTTACACTAGAGACGATTCGAGAAAGAGAATTTCGTATGTGTTGGAGACGAATTAGAGAGGTTTACGGAGATCATACAGCAGGGAGTAACTTAATTAATTGTAGTAATCAAATTTAGAATGGACAAGCGCATTAGCTAACACAGTGGCGGAATTAATATCAAGGGACTTACGACTTTGACTAAATTGACGGATATGGAAAAAAGAAGAACGAGAGACCGCTGAAGTATGAGTTTTAAAGATTAGATTTGAATCAAAAATTACACCAAGGTTAGTGCAGAATCTTGGGTTTTAAGGCAATATCTTTAAATGTAATGGTTGAGCTTGTTATTTTATGACGCTGCTGTGGGGTGCCGATGAGAGGGATTGCCAACAAGACGCTTAGTGCAAAACCGATCATTTTGACAGAAGTGTAACGATTATGTTGGTTTTATTTAAATTTTTCTTGGAGTACATATAATGGAATTCTCAACAACTGCAACATCTGAAAGAACAGAAACATTAGAAAATAATCAATTGAAGATGGTAACTAAAAGAAACAGAAAGGTCGAGGAAATATCCACCAAAAGTGGTTGATCCGAACTAGTTTATGATCCATAGTATACCTGAGGACCATAAGAAATTAGCCTACCTGTATGATGGGAAAATACAGTCACAGGTGAAGTTATCGAATTCAAATCTCTGTATGCAAATGCTAAAGAAACTAAACACCATTTAAAATTCTTTGCTACAAACAATGGAAAGATTGTTGATAGATGATCTAAAGTTACAATGATTGTTTGAAAGTTTAAATATTACACTGTGTTCTTTAAAAAAAACTGATACCCAAATTATTTTTACAACAAAGTCGTAAAGACCGGCGTTTTTGAAATTTACCGAACTTAACCAGCAGCCAACATATTTTTTTGAATATCTTTAATAACGTAAGCATTATAGTTTTGCAAATAGGAATGGGGTCAGCTAACAAATTTCGAGAACAGGATTACGGTAGCATTACATGAGCGTAAAATAATCTCAATAAAATTAATAAAGAAAAGATAAAATAAACTTCTGCTAATGCTATTTTGAAGAGCAATCATATCTTTTCATAACAGTATAAAATACGAGGTAGATAAGTTGATAATTGCCAAGGTTATTGAACTTTTAATGCATGGATTGCAATTTCTGGAATGCATACATTAAAAGTTTCACGACAGCGGAACTCTTGCCTAGAACAAGCAGGACTAATGACATTATGCGTGCATTAAAAGTTCAGTTACTTTGTCACTTAAGAACATATCAGCAAGTATTTTTAAAACAATAACTTTTAAGTTATTAAAGATATTCAAACGAAATATCTCTATGTTTGGTAGAATAGGCTGCTGGTGAAGTACTGCAAATTTCAAGAGCATCGGTTAGCTACTTACAACTTCATTGTAAAAATAATGAGAGATATCAGTTACAAAAAGCATAGTGTATATTTGTACCAAGACAGCTTTCGTAATTATGCTGACTAACCGGTTCAAACGCAGGATTAGTATCCATGAAGCGCAACATCATTTGACTTAGAAATGAACTTTCAAGACAAATCAAGGCTAAAAATAGCTATTATTTAAGGTAAAGTTAGCGTTGTGATTTCAAAAGTGTCTTGGGTCCCTAAAATTATTATTACTTGCCACTTTATACAACATTAGAGAGAGAGAGAGAGAGAGAGAGAGAGAGAGAGAGAGAGAGAGAGAGAGAGAGAGAGAGAGAGAGAGAGAGAGAGAGAGAGAGCGACATCACAGATGATCTGTTTCACTTGTGCAGTATATATCTACATAGGCCTAGTATTAACTTCTATGGGGTACCTCGTGTAGAAGATAGCATTTTTAAATGTTTTATGATAATTACGATATTTTACTCTTTCATCTACATGACAAAATTACAAATGGTAAATTCGAATAAAAATACCCAAATGAATGTTTAGAACGATCCTGTTAGATTCAAATACTGTTTGAGAATTGGAATCTTGAGAATTTGAATTTAGATTATTTGTTTGACATAAGAGATTCAAATTCTCTTTTGTCTATAAGCACTCTTTCTCTACAAGGTCATCCATGATAAGTAAATGACACGACTAATTATTTATCAAATGAGTCTAGTGTTTCTAATTTTAATTCAGGTTTTTATACTTGGTACAAGTATTTTATGGAATTTATATTAATATTATACACATGCATCTGTTCAAATTAAATTAAATAAAGCATTGTTTTCTCTCTAAAACTCTCAGGGTAGGTATCGACTAAGATAACTGATCCACTTTCTCTTATTCTTTATTGTTTGTTTACATCTATATGGAATAATTTACTTTGACCTACTTTCTATTTATTTAAATTTGTATGACCTTGAACTAAATAGAATACACCCCGCCCACTGCCTTTGTTTACATCAAGATTGACATAGGCTAAAAACCCTGCCCACAGCCAACAGCCATTCGACCTACTAAATCATAAATCATTCAAATCGGCGCAATTTTTATTTTGATCTACTAGAGTTCGACGTAGACATAATGACTCATTTCAAACCGGCGCAATTATTGGTTTGACCTAGTAAAGTTTGACCTGAACACGACGCAGCTGCGTGTGGCTCTGCAGCGCTAAACCTAAGCGACGAATAGCGGAGCCTATGCTGTGTTATCTTTTGAATATAGTACCCCGCGTTACCGTTGTACAGTTAACAGATATTGGAATACAGCCAAGAAGCTTAGTTGCTTAGCACCAGTACATATTTTCCAGGTGAACTAACAGCTGTGAAGAGCAGCGCACCGCCAGGCCTATGCTGACTTAAGAACCTCAGTAGCTACCAGTTGCAGTTTAAAAATTATAACAGTCGTAAGTAGTGAGTATGCATGTGTGTAAGCGCAAGTATATGCACGACGTATGTATGTGCATCTGTGCACACATATGTGTGTGTGTATGAGTTTGTGTGTAAACGTTTGCATAGTAAGCATGTCTATGTACGCATCTGCATATGTTTGCGCGGTGTAAGTGTATGTACCTCTAGTGTGCACAAGTATGTTCGCAAGTGCGCACATATTTGTTCGAATGAGGTTTGTGTGTGTGGAGAATTGCGTGCGATTTGCGCAAATGTATATGTGTGAGTGTGTGCGTAAGTGTGTGAGAATAAGCGTACGCGTCCGCATGTGTTCTAGCGGTGCCAGTGTGCGTAAGTTTTTGTTTTGTTTTTTGTTTGTTCCTTTAGTTACACACATGACATACAGCATGTTCTACATGGTTTCCTTTCTTGGTTTCCTTTCCTTTCTTTCTTTCTGCTTTTGTAGTTTTCAGTACTTACTCCATTCCTCTCCATGGTTATTAGTAATCGTTGCCTTTTGTTGGCGCATCAATTGCAGCCGGCGCGGATTTTTAAGAATATCCTTCCAACACCCTCGGGATTTTTTTTCAAAGCTGTCAACACTCGGTCTTCCAAGGTGGTCGACCAAAAACGACGCTATGGAGCTTAATTTCGTTCAACTGACGCGCAGCTTAAACGACTGCGCTAATCCTGCACTCAATATGTGTGTGCTGTGTGGCACATTGTGTGCGACGTGTAGCGTGTTTGGTTGCAATGCCTTACAATGTTGTGCGCTGTGAGTATTTGCGCGATGTGTGTGCGTACACATACAAACATATGCACGATTGTGTGTGGTTTGTATGTGTGTAAGTGCAAGTACATGCGTGACGTGCATATGTGGGCATGCATGTGTGTAAGCGTGTCTATGTACACGTCTGCACGTGTTCGCGCGGGGCAAGTGCCTCGAATGTGCATGTATGTGCTCGAGCTTGTGTGAATGTGCATGTGAATGCGCGACGAATGTATGTGTACGCACGCATGTTGTGGATGTATGCACCTCAAATGTGCGTAGATGTGTTCGAACTTGTGTGTATGTGCAAGTATGTGCGAGTATGTTTTTGCGTGTGCTCGCACATGTGTTGCAGTATATTGAAAATTTGTGCATATGTGCGTTCGCAGATGAATGCGTTGACGCATGATGTACGTGTACCCGATGCTCTCATTGATTACTGTAGCGCTCTAATTGTTGTTATGTTACGTTATGTGCGTCTATGTGCGTCTAAAATTCTACCACTGAACAGTTTACATCCCTCTTACCTTCAATAGCTATATAATACAACTATGCAACTGAAACGTAACTTTCATATTGCTTTTATTCTTCCAAAAATGGTATTAGTTTCTATCATGCCAAAAGCAAGGTCCTTTCATGTCCTATTTCTATCATTTTTTAGCAGTATTCTTCATTATTTTTTATATGGCACATATTTTTACCATTTTCAAGTCAAAACTATACTATCCTCTCTTCCCTAAAATCCTTTCATTAAACAATTTATCTCTCCCTTGCCTCCCTTAGCAACACTCTTCCATAACACTCTTCCATAACCCACTCTCAAGTCATTGGCACTCATCCTCTTAAACCCCTCAATTGGGTATCACACACACCCAAAAGTAATGATTATGTAGCTTAAACGTAAATTAATAACTCAGGCTTATAATACGTATGTAGTCTCTATGTATAATTTTAGCTCTCTCTCTCATACCTCCCTCAATTCTGTAGCATTCCTCCATACGCCAGAGTTTTGCAACTGAAACGTAACTTGAACGTAAAGATATAGTCACTACATGTCTAATATAGTAACTTAATCGTAAAATAGCTATTTTTAGGTAAGATATATATGTAAATATAATAGATGTATATAGTCTCTATATATCTATAATTATGTAACTTAGCATAATTAGTAACTTATGGCTAAAAATATGTAGGCACTTAATGTCTACAGTTCGTATCTCTAGATGAAAAATGTTTAATTTGCATTTTCTATTTTAACTCCTAAATAATTTTCAAATATACATGTATATATATGGTAAACTTAGAATTCCAAAATAGCAGCCTTTTAAATTCACTGATTTCTTTTACAAAGCAGGTTAACGTCAGTTTCCTCACTCGAAAGAGACGTCAGTGACGGGGGAGGCCAGGACTCGAACCCCGCACACACCGATACGCAGTCGAATTTGTTGTTGATGATGGTTGATTTAAGTGCGATTCTTCACCACCGGGGGAGGTAAACCTGCCCTCATCTCGCTCTTCTCTAACTCCGATATCATAGAAAATTGTTCCCCACCAATCAGCCGACTGCTGCGCTCCTGCCTCATTCCAGCAGCACCAGGCTGCTGTTGATGTAGCAGTGGCAGATCAAACAGCTGCTGATCTGATCTCGTGGGAGCAGACTGAGCTCTACCGAGAGGCGTTTTCTGACCATTGATCTTCAGACTGGTCGGTGCCGATCAGGTTCTGCGTCGGGAGTCCCATGAACGTGGGGCGCCTCACTGCGGAGTCAACCCTTGCAGTGGCCAAGCTCGAGAGCTGAGGCCCTGCCCCTTGCAGAGGTTTGTTTGTCGAGGAGTGCGGTGGAGGGAGGGAGTCTCAGTATGCTGTTTACAATGATCTACAACACCGTGTTGTTCATGAATATCTTCAGCACCGAGCTGTTCATGGTGAACTTCAGCAACGAGCTATTCATGATGATCTTCAGCATCGCGCTGTTCATGATGATCCTTTACGTTATTTTTTTGTAAATATAAACATTCGCCATTAAACGTGACGTCACATATAAATTATATATACGTCACATTATATATATATATCGTTAAATATTTAAAAATTAAACTATTTTTTCTTCAATTTTATTCAATTTTCTACTATGCAATTCTATTTCAATTTCTATTACTAACTGTGAAAGAAACTTTTATTATATAGCAATAATCTACATATTGTATCACATAAAGTATTTCATAATGTTCATGAAAGCGTCGACTGTATCATGTGCCTAAGATGCGTCACGTGTGTGCCACATTGTGTCACACTATGATCCAGTATGTATCGTTATATGTCGCAATGTGCTGCAGTATGTGTCGCGTCTCAGTCATACATGTAAAGTGCGTCATGTGTAACAATTGCACCAACTGTGTCATTTTCTTATCACACTATGTCGCACTGTGCCACTGTATGTCACAGTGTATCGCAGTCTGTGTTTGCATGTGAGAATGTATATCATGTATGCGTTAAGTGTGTCTTTCGTATCAGGTGCGTCATGTGTGTCTAGTGTATCAAATGTATAAAGTGCATCATGTGTGACAGTAGTGTTTTGTGTGTCTCTTGTGCTATTGTGTTTATGTGTGTGTAATGCATTGTAATGCATTTCATATGTGCCTTATGCGCATGTGCATACTGCCTTTTATGTGTGTGTGTGTATGTGTGTGTGTGAGTGTGTGTGTGTGTGACAAGTGAGTCAAATATGTGAAGTGTTTCAACTGAATCAATTGTATGAATGTTTAATTTCAATTGTATGCATATACATGCATACAATTAATGTATGTACACGCATGCGTGTGAGTGTGTGCGTGTGTTGTGTGCTTCAAGTATATCGTTGTATGTGTGTTGTAGTATGTTGTGTAAAGTGTGTCACTTGTGGCATACATGCCGCATGTTTGTGTGTGTGTCAAGTTCTTCATGTACTTCTTCATGTTATGCAGTGCAACAAACCGCAGTTTGTTGCACTGCATAAAGTGTGACACTTGTGTCAGATGCGTCATATTTATGAAATGCGTGTCATGTATGTGATCATATGTCCCATGATCATGTTGTTGTTGTCTCAATATGCGAAATTATGCACAATTTTGGTAAAATTCTAACTTAAACATGCATGTGATCACTGATTGTGTATTAATTTCGCATAAACTTAAAATAGTCACTTAAAAGTAAAATGTTTAGTCACTATATAAGTGTAAAATTATATACACTACTACACGAGTCTTACAATTATCTAACTCAAACGTAAAATACTACTTAAAATAGCAACTTAAAATTTAATGTGCAGTTTCTGTATAAATGTAAGATATGTACTCTATCAAGATATACAAAAATATATCAAATATAAGATATATATCATATACGTAGACATCATAACATCATATACGTATATATCATATACGTATATGATATACGTTGTTATTATGCAGTAACGTTAAAGTTAAACAGGTATATGTTATGTTTAAAATATGTATTCTGAATCTATCATGTACGTTTTGATTAAGTATTATAACGTTAAAATAATAACTTTAAAGTAGAATATATGTACAATATGAAGACTATACTTAGGTAAAATATTTCGCCAATGTCATATTCCCTGCAAATATATAACTTAAAAGTAAAATGGAAACCATAAAGTACTCTAGGACATGAAAGACATGTGCTCTATCACTGTATTTTATACAATGTACGTTGCAATTATGTAACTTATACGAAAATGCTAATTTAAATGTTTTATGCTTAGTAAATTAAATACTAAATATGTACTCATCTATTTCAGTCATCACTAAATACGTATGAAAAATATAGCTTCTGCACTTCATCGTAAAAATATCATCTGTAAAATAACTTATGGAATAATTAAAGAGCTATATGCTCGAGCTTATCCTTACAAATATCATGCAGACCTACGCTGTATCAACAAACAGTCATTAACGAATATATCCGCCTACTACCCACTAGCTACATTTTCAAGCTTACACATGCTACCAAAAACTTTTATCACAAAACAATCAAATAAAAATCGCTAAGAACATAGCTGATTATATTTGAAGTCGATAAAATCACACTCTGTTTATATCAGAGTCGACAAAAACAATCTTTTACTATGAAACGTGAGGAAAACACACCTGAAGTAGCACATGCGGTATTTCATGTGTGTAACTAAAGGAACAAACAAAAAAAAACTTACGCACACTTGCACTGCTAGAACACATACGGACGCGTACGCTTATTCTCACACACTTACGCACATACTCACGCATATACACTTGCGCAAATCGCACGCAGTGCTCCACACACACATACACACATGTGTGTACGTGTAAGCGCAAGTATATGCAAAAAATTATATCACAAAACAATCAAATAAAAATCGCTAAGAACATAGCTGATTATATTTGAAGTCCATAAAATCACACTCTGTTTAAGTGTAAGTAAAGGAACTGTGTAAGTATGTGCGCACTTGCGCACATACTTAACAGATATTGGAATACAGCCAGCAATTATTGTTTTGACCTAGTCAAGTCTAAAGTTTGATGCAGAGCCACACGCAGCTGCTAGCAGCTGCATCGTGTGGCTCTGCATCAAACTTTACTAGGTCAAAACAATAATTGCGCCGGTTTGAAATGAGTCATTATGTTTACGTCGAACTTTAGTAGGTCAAATGGCTGCTGGCTGTGGGCAGGGTACTTAGCCTATGTCAATCTTGATGTAAACAAAGGCAGTGGGCGGGGTGTATTCTATTTAGCCTGTTCAAGGTTATACAAATTTAAATAAATGGAAAGTAGGTCAAGGTAAAGCATGTCATACAAATGTAAACAACAAAAGAGAAGAAGAGGTAGTGGAGCAGTTATCTTAGCCGCAATCTACTTCTCTGGCTGCCTCTCTAGATCTCTTTCTCTTTGTCTTTCGCTCTCTCTCTCTCTCTCTCTCTCTCAATCTCTCTCTCTCACTCTCTCTTTCTCTCTCTCTCTATCTCTCTTGCTGTGAAATAGATTCTGCTGTTCCATAAAGTCCTGCAGCCATTATTGTAATGCAAGTCAATATAAGACTAATCTCTTATATTTAATCTACTGTGTAACTGACAGTTACTAACTTATGAAATTCTACATGTACTTTTTAAAGTTGTGAAGCACAGAGGTTATCAACTTATCTGCATAAGTAGTTATGGCTGCTTTTCTTGAGATTTTGGTGAATTAGCCCATTGACAGCAGGACGATTAGCGTAAAACCAGGAGTGAACTAGATCAAGGATAGAGGTAAGCTTGGACAGAGCATCTAAATTATCGGGTCTCGAGAAAGAGATATATATCTGGGTATCATTCGCGTAATAGAGAAATTTCAGCATCGAATCAACAAGTGACTTAAGAGGGGTGGGACTATATCAGATGAAAAGGAGGGGACAAAGCACAGAACCCTGAGGAACTCAACAATGTAGAGTGCATGATGGTGATGAAAGGTTTTCAATAATTATATTGGGTACCCTGTGAGAGGTATGAGGAGAGGGGGCCATGAGCCTTGTCAGAGATTCCGAATCAATAATTATGCCTAGAAATGAGTACATTGTGGTTGATGGTGCCAAAGGCAGCACATCGATCAGAGTGAACAAAGGCAGATTTGTGCTGTGCGTCCACGGCTAGGCAGAGATTACTGTGGATCTGGGTTAGTGCAGTTTCAGTTGAGCAATATTAACGTTATGCAGATTGAAACGGTGAG
The DNA here is from genome assembly GCA_905160935.1 of Enchytraeus crypticus. Classification (NCBI taxonomy): domain Eukaryota; kingdom Metazoa; phylum Annelida; class Clitellata; order Enchytraeida; family Enchytraeidae; genus Enchytraeus; species Enchytraeus crypticus. The sequence goes on from CAJHZI010000269.1 coordinate 31,627, forward strand.
AGTGATGAAAATGAATCAAAATGACGACAAAGTTGTGAGGTTAAAATATACAGAGCAATTTCTTTAAATCGAAATAAATTTATATTACGCACTTCTTAATTCTCTCTCCTAACGAAGCAACAGTCTCCAAGAACTCTTGTAAATTGAGCAATACACCCTGTATCGAGGCAAGTTTTTCTCGAAAGCTCTGATTCTTCTTTTCGTCCTTGTCAAAATATGTATCAAAATGAGATTATAATCAACTTAACAGCAAAATAGAAAATATTTGAAAGATGGAACTTTCATTAAAATTTCAAATTTTATATATATATATATATATATATATATATATTATATATATTATATATATATATCTATATATATATATATATATATATATATATAATATATATATATATATATACATATAGATATCTGACCACTTCCCAAAATAAATACAAATCTCAAAAGCAAAATCTTTGAAAAGGGTTAACTGCGTATCGCTACTGTTTAATTTATTGAAAGTTACAGTAAATAAAACCTTCCAGGACAAGGGAGGCATATAGTAAAATTTGGTGTTCGTGTTCATTTGATTAACTATAAGGAGATATAGGCCTAAGACATGGATTCATCTTCAGAATTATCAGACGAAGGTCCATATCCTCGAACCATGACGAGTAAAATCTCGTACTCTGGATTCCTAAGGACCCAATAGAAGAAGGGAAGAAACTATGTATTTGCTCTGTTCAAATGATTATAAACTTCCTGACAGTATAGTTCCTTTGGCACAAAACAAACCTATGAAAGAAAAGATATTAGATCAGGTGTTAACAAACCTGAACTGAACATAAACAACAATAACATAACGAGGAGGAAGCCAACCACTACAAATATTACTAGAATAGTAATAATGATAATTGGCTGGAGCAAGTGGCGAAGTGGCGATGTCGTTAAGATATTCGACCGCGGATCAGTATGTACGGGGTTCAAATTCTAGCCCAGAATTTGCTTCCGAGTTAGGAAACTGATGTTAACATTAGCTTTACCAGCTTTTAAATAAGGAATTTAAAATATTTGGGCATACTGTAAACTGTGATGGGAAAAATGAGTCTGAAATGTGAAGGTTTATTGCCCGAGCATAGCAATTTTCGTACAACTTTTATTCCTTCTTCCATGTCTTTCATGACAAAAAAGGTAAACACGCATTATAGTGAAAGGATGTTGATATCTATGACTTTTTAATACCACATGTTTAAATCGTTTTAAATCGAGGTTTAGATTCTATAGCACGTGATGATGTCAGGATGGATATTATGGATAAAGATGTTATGGATAAAGGATAAAAATTTGGCTATAAGATTAAAATTTGAAAAAATTTATATTTCTATATCATGTCTACGGCCCCTTCTCACGTTAATCGATTACTCATTTCAGAAAGAAACTCAATAGATCGAACTTCTGTGTGTTCCTATATTTGTGAGTGTTGCAATCGATAGTAAGAAATTAAAACACATTGCTGATCTCTAGACTGTTCCTCAGGAGGTGAATGATATTAGCTTAAACGACGCTATTATGGTAATTCGACACTATAAGTGCGCCAAAGTTATGCACACTCTCCGCTCATTTCCGTGCTCTCAACTATTCTAAACGCAGAGTTTTGACAAGATTCTCGGAGAATGGCCGTGTAGCCTGCTAAATATTGATTCAACCGAGCGACAAAGGTTACAGGCTAATCTCTCTCTTTCCCAATGGAGGTCTGGGTATCCGCAATACTTCGAAACTGGCTCTGTCAGACCCTTTAGCCTCATATAATAGTCTCAATAACAGATTTCGTTAAAGTAGAGTCTCTGTGGAGCTCCTGTAGTTGCTGCCACCTATATTCAGAAAAAATGGGACAATGCTGTTCTAGAAAAATGCTTTACGCAGTTGGTGGTTGTCATATCACATCAAGATATTATATCAGAGCCAATTGAAAGGTCACGTCTTCCAGCAGTGTCCACTCCCAGTACTACGTGTCTTTGAATAGCATCTGTTGTAGATGACGTTGCTTGTTTCGGTTATGATTTATACCTTTTGACGCTCTTTAAGATATTTGTTATTGTCAATTGGTGTCGAACAGTGTCAACAATAGTAATTCATGTAAGCAAGAAGTATTTCATTAACTCTAAAGTTGACTATGGAAATATTATAACATGCGCCAATACTACTTCTCCATATTTGAATGCCCCTATATGTGTCTGGGTATCTGTATCTCTGCAAATCTGTGTGCCTGTATAGCAATATGTACCTCTGCATTCCTGTCTGTACCTCTACTTGACTTTGTTTGTTACTGTCTGAACCCGTCTCTACGTGTGTAACTGATCTCAAATGACTCCACCTGTCAAAAAGTGATTGATGCGACAATATTGTTTTTTGACCCTAATTGTACCTAACTTCCGACATGCATCTAATTGAAAACAGCATGTAGCAGCTGGCGTGGGCCAGCTGCTACATGCTTGATGTTATGTTTAATCTGTAATGTGTTAGCTTTATTACTCACCTTTATTGGTGTGGAGTTATTTAGCCTACAGAAGATTCATAAGTGCTGTAGCCGCTCTCTAATGGTGCAATGCGTCTCAGTCCATCCTTTACATATATCTTCAGAGAATCCAAGTTTTTCTTGCGCAAAAGGGCATATCGAGGTTTAGCGAATTCTATATGTATCGTAGATTCGTACGTAATATCGACGTCAATTCTCTATGTATAGTAGATTATTACGTAATATCGACGTCTATATGGTGCGAAAATACGTCGCAATAAACATATAAAGTATTGCGACCGACATTTACATTACATGTTCTGTCTATGCGAAATTGCACATTTATTTGTTAACGGCGTTTTACGTCTATCTAAACAATACATCTCAAAGTTTCTTGGTGAGGGTCATTGTCGTACACTCTTAGGATACCACTTGATTGGTGCTAAACTGCAATTTCGGAATTCTCTTTTCCCCTGTCTGACGCCCGTCAATTTTACCAGGCGACTAGTTGGCAAACAACGCATTCAAATAATAGTTTATTTTGTGTTATATTTAGATAGCCAGAGATCCTACATCAGCATAATATCCCATATCTATAGGAATATCGAAAATGACTACGTTATTGCATCTTCAACTTATTCATGTCCCTTTCCTTCGATAGTACCGCCATTAATTCGCTGAAATAATTAAAACGTTAGACCATGTTTTTGGTATTATTAATACAGACAATCCGACTTTGCATGATTTTATTTCGTTTAGTAGTTTTGTTGTATATTTTGTTAGAGTATTAGTTCTGTTAGTAGGAGTTCCTTATCGAACTATTGTTCGGTAGATTTTGATAAAAATGAGGCATCTCGCATTTTTATAATATTTGGAGACGGAAGCAAATAGCTCGACGAAGCGCTCATCAATGACCACCAACGGCGGCCAAGTACAGCTTGATTACAACTTCTAGTGGTTTGCAAGCGAAACGCAAATTGAGACAATATAAATTGTGAAAAAATATTACTTCATGACTCCGAACTGCTTGCCAACACTGGTCCATCAGCGACTACCTGTGTCACTCATTACATAACGAACTAAATTCGACTATTAACCAATTGTCGAATATAGAATCGTATCCAACTAACAAAACTATGTATTTTTTCTTTCCATTTTTCGCTGTCGTTCGTATAACTCTCTCAATTTCAAACAAGGAAGGATCTTTCTTTACTCTTTGCAATTCTTCAGTGCAGAGTTTTCCCTTGACCACATCTCCAGTATTATCTTAGAGAGATTATGTAGGCGGATATACAGAGATATAGATCTAAAGAACATATAAGGATTTATGAATTTCTAACCAAACACTTGCACACATCTGCGTATACTTTCCTCCGACTTTAAATTTCCTTGACCGTGTTCCTTTGTTCACCTTCGCTTTCAAAATGTTAATCCATCATACTCCAGTTTTAAACACGTGTGATAAGTGTCGCAATACAAGATTACTAGTTTTGTAAGAATTTGGATGCAGCCTAGAGACTTTGCAGGAGTAAAATATTTTCACTTTTTACTTTTCAACGTTCATTTGAATCTCTTGAACATCTAATATCGTCATTTTCACTATTGTAATTGCAGTGTTGAGCGATCATTCATGAAACTGATAAATATAGCATTGAGAAACTCACGCATTTAGTCCGTTAGGACGTACGTCGGATATCTGTAGCTTTAGACCTAAATCTTTTCAAAAGCAGACTTTACTACCAGCGCAGTCTTATTTTGAACCCGCTTGATTAAAGCATAAAGGCTGTAAATTTTCAAGATAAATGTCAAGATATCATTATGTATTGAAATGTTCGTCAAATCTTCCAAATTCATCCGCAAAATACGATCGATAGTAGTAGTATTATGCGTACTTATGCGCACCGATATTTTCAAGCAACACTTGCAATAGTAGGTGCGGGCAATAAATGTATCGATGGCGAGTGAAATTTACTTACGTCGAGGAAACTCTGATGAATGGGCTTGTGTAAAGTATACGCATACTGCCCTTCGAAAAACTTTCCTTCCTCTTTAAATTTTAATATAATCTTACTTTATCTTACTATTACTTTTAATCTTACTATATCTTACTAGAAATATAGTTACTTTTCTTGCAGATTCTATGGTTCATTCAAAGCGTTGCTTCTGTAATTTATTGTTATATGGATTAATTTTTTCTTCTCTCAAACGTTTGCACGTCCAAAATCTTCTCGAAATCATTTCGAGATAATCTATCATTGATAATTGATTATCGATCGTTTGCAAGTCGTCTAGACTTCAATCCCGCTCTCTTCACTGCGCAGTCGCACTGGCTCCCAGTTAACTAACGCATAAAATATAAAATAGCATTTAACTCATTTAACTTTTAAAACTCTGGTTAGCTTTCTTATCTGAAAATTTTCTTTCCTATCGTCCCTCACGTGCACTTCGTTCCACTGAAGACTCTGTTCGAAATATTCTCACATCGTTGGGCCGACTTTCATTCTCTTTTGCAGAACCCACAATCTCTTTACCTATTAATCTTCGCTCTGGTTGCTCTTTTTCAACTCCTTGTAGTAAGCTTGTAGACTTCTATTCCCCCATTAGATTTAAAGACCAGTTTTGATTACCGGACCGGCTTTCTCCGGTCCGAAATATTCTCAGAAGAAGGGAGTTACTAAAGTATCTCCCTTCTGAGAATATTTCTTTGCAGATTGGTTAGGGTGAATGGATCTATTGTGATTTGTGCTTGTGGGGATGTCCATGACTTCATCCTTGGATAAGGAAATACACGTTAAACAATTATTATTATGATAATTGAATTGTTTACCACCTTGACAACACCAAACAAAGTAAGAAATTATAATAATGCATGTAATATTTTAAAAGTGGAAGTAAAACCTTGCAGTCCCTTTCGTCATCCTCGTCTTCATCTTCTAAATGAATAACATCCTACGAATAGAATAATGAATTTGTACTGTAAACATTTCATATGAGTATTCAATGTCTGATATTGGGGAATAACAATTTAAGTTATAATTTTGTATTTTCTACTTATAATTTATTTTATTTATATAAGAACTTATAGAATATAAGGAGCTGAGAACATTGAAAATGAGGATTTTTTAAAATAAATATAGTAATTTATTAAAAGCATCAGTGTAAATTACACATTTGACATCTATAACACTTGAAAGATATGCCTAAGAATCGTTATTTGATTGAAACGTTTTGGACGATGTATATGACAAGTAATCAATTGTGTTTAAATAGTCATCAATTGTGTTTAAATAGCCGTGTAGAAATATTTCTTAATTTTTACATTGTAGTAAAAATTATAATAATAGTATTAAAATAGTATTGATTATTAAGTGAAACAATCACATTGGACGATGATTTCTCGTTCAAGATGCAATTAATTCGAATTTCTGAATAGAAATAAAAACATTTCATAGCGAATGCTATAAAATTTTTTGAGCGTAGAGAAACATCAATATTTTAATAAACTCATTAACTAATTTTGAATTTTTCACAGCTACTCCTACATGTCAAATCTTTTAAATTAATTTAAGCATCATGTATGCAATAGGAAAAAGTGAACAGAAATGGCGAAGTCGGTAAGATAGTCGAGATACTTGACCGCTGATCAGTAGGTGGGGGGTTAAAATCCTGGGCTCGCCCGTTTCTGTCATAGTTTTCAAGTGAGGAAACTGACATTAACCTTAGCTTTACAAGCTTTTACAGTAAATTTAAAATCTAATTATCAATTACCTCGTGAGCTTCGCCATAACGTCTAAGGCCAACCAGGAAATCGAGAAGGAGATTCTTCAGAAACATGATGACGAGTGTGGCGGGTATCATGTACAGTTGAATGTGCCATATTATAACTACAAAAGTCTTAAAAAAGAAGACAGAGTTTAAAACTAACAAGTTACACCATTTTTGTCCTTTAGATTAATACTCTTTGCACTAATTGAATTGTGGCAGTGTAAACTAAAGGCATAATTTGTATGGCACTTTTTGGAGAAGTAAACTTTGCCGTAAGTTTTTCACAAGACCTAGGACACTAGAATATTACTGCATTTTCTATTGGAATACTTAAAAACGCATTTATTCCGTGATTGGTTACTCCAAAAATCTTATATCATAAATATACCTCGGTTTCAATCCTACAAGAGTTCCGTTCGTTTGGGTTGATTTGATTAATTCTGCAATTGTATAACTTGTCGCATATGGTAAAGGGACTTCAGAAAAGATTATGAAATTAATTAAATAGTTGGTTTTTTGAGGCGTATTATTAAGATATCCCAAATTAACAAAAGACTGCTCTTCGAAGTAAATATTTTAACTTCTCAATTGTATCAGAACCACCTTATTTCAAAACAACCAGCAAACAGATGCTTCATTAATCACAGCATAGATTTCAACACTAAACATTATAAATTAGTAAAATCTATTTTAATTTGCAATTGTTTTGGTTAATTTGATACAATCACTTGAAAACAAAATGCAATTTTAAATTAAAAACGTATAAACGAAGTTTCAATTCACCTCAGGATCTGTCATTTAAAATTTCATGACGTTACCCCTACAGTCGTTGTTTCTCTAGTGCTCGATGTTATCATGGCGAGAGTAGCACTGTAATTGTTCTTGGCATAGTGGTAAAAACCAAATAAATACTAGTATTTTCTAAATGCGTTGGTATGTTGAGTATTTGCCAAATATAAAATAGAGATGGGAGTTTTATGAATTTTCAGAGTTCGGGTTCGGTTCGGTTCGTTGAAAATGAAAGTTTGGTTCGGTTCGAGTTCGGTAGGAACAAGGGTACGTGTTCGGTTTTGGGTTCGGCTTACTTAAAATCTCGCTAGAGTTCGATTCGAGTTCTAAATGGTTTGGTTTGGATAATGTTGCAATTGTTTAACATTACTCACGTTTATCATGGTTATGATAAACATGTTTAAAATGGTTTATGGTAAATGTGCTTAAACAAATACATAAAGTCATAGTAACTGACACAAAAAAATACTTGAGTAAAAATATGGCAATGAAAAAATGAGAGAAGTGGTATTTATTCCTGTACATTTCTTAAAATACTGAAAGTTGACAAAAAATGCTCATACAGTAGATATTTAGCTTTTTACGGTATCTTAAATATTTTCCTTGATTATAACCAGAAAATAGAATGAATGAAAAAATAAATTTTGTCACTAGGCCTATACAAACATTAATGTCTTAGTTAATGGAAATGTCTTGGCTAAAATTTAAAGTTATTTTTCAGAGACAAAAGTGCAATTTATTAACGTAAAATGAGAAATAAGGACGATTTGGTAAACACATAAAAATGCTCATAATATATACCTTTAGCTGTCAACTGAACCAGTAATAAAATATAATTGTCTGAAATACCAGTGACTTATGTAATGCTCTGTCTCACTCTCTCTCTTAGTTCACTGCCTATTACAGGTCCATGGTATATAATGCCTCCACTCTTCTCTGTCTTCCGCTTTCCTCTTCATGTCCACATATGAGTGGATCTTAAAATCATCTAACATTTATAATCTTGGTCTGCCTCTGCCTCGTTTTCCTTCCATTGTGCCCTTTATGACCTTTTTTAATAGACTATACCCTCTTAGAATGAGTCCTATCCAACTCTTCTACTTATATCTTAATACATTTATCAACTGTCTATCTTTACCAACTCTCCAAAACTTCCTCACTTGTAACCTTTTGAGTCCAAGTAATCCTTTCCATTCTTCTCCATATCCATATTTCCAAAGCCTCTGGTTTCCTGATATTTTCTTTCCTTGATGTCCATGTTTCAGATCCATATAATAGCGTGGTCCATACCAAAGTTTTTGCTGTCTTTAGTGTCTTTCTTTAGTGTCTTTCTCTTTCGCTGTCTTTAGTGTCTTTCTTTAGGATTTTTGTTAAAAGTGTTCAAAAAGTTTCATGAATATGTTCAAAAGTTTCATTTGCTTACAAGTGCAATGCTACTATACATTTCAGTCTCACATTTTCCATCATATGTTATAGCATGACTTAAATATTTGAAACTCCTTACCTGTTCCAATTTCGTAACATTTATTATAATATTGACTTCACCTCTATTCTGGTACACTCTAATCACTTTTGTCTCTTCATTCCATATTTCAATGCCATATCATTATTTTCTCTACAGACCAGTCTCGCTTCCCGCTACCATTCCTTTGTAACGCTACCATTTATTTGTATCGCTATCTGTTATAAATTTTTAAATTTGTGTCGGAACAAGCCTTACCTGAATAAATGCTATTGGATACTGTAAGACATGTAAATGCATAAACTAAAATATTTTTGTATTGTTTTTACTATCTTTATATAATGTCAGGCTGGAGAAGGAGAAAGGAACTTCAAGATTTTGGTTCAGTTCGGTTTGGACGAAGACAGGGTTCGGGTACGGTTCGGTTCGGCCAGAGTCGGCCAGAGTCTGGGTACGGGTTCGGTTCGGTCAAAATTCCTAATTTTTGGGTTCGGTTTAGTACGGGTTCGGTTCGATTTCCATCTCTAATAAAAAGAAAGTTAGTTAGCAAAATACTATTTATTTGAAGCCAATAGGAATGGTTGTAGTTCTAAAATCAACTTTTTCTGCTGTAATTGGATAGAAACAAAAAAATACTGCAACTTATTTCTTAATTAATTTCGTTAATTACTTTCGTGTGCATGAGAAGTTGATTTAAACACTGTGAGTAGAACATATACACTTTTTGACTGCAATTAAGCTAAGAATTAAATTTTATTTGAAATTGCTTTCACATTTTACAGAATTTTATTTTAAGTACCGTAGTAGTTATAACAAGGCCGGTACATCCCTAATTTGACCCCGTCCCCAAAGTACATTATGAGTCACGAGGTGTCCTAGATAATCTAGGCTAATCCGCCCACAGTTTCAAGGCTAAGTGCTTGAGGTACTAAGTAGTCGTAAGTAATGGAGCACTCAATTAATGTGTCATGTGAGCACTTAGCACTAATTAGACCGAAGAATCACTTTGTTAATTACGTCATGTGAGTCATGAGAAAGTGTAGCGTCTCTTAAATTTGAAATTTTCTAATATATCTGATCCATCTAAAAATTCTGCATTAAATGTAAAACCAGCTATGAAAATCGCAAAACAGCGTATCGCAAAGATGTCAATTTCATCGATTGTAGGCTTCCCCATCGCGTCGGCAGCGCTTCGGCGGCAGAGTCGGGCAGCGGCTTCGGGCAGCGAGGGAATTCGTAGGCGTTCGCATACGAGATAAAATAAAATTTCTATAACGCAAGTGATGAATTTAATTAATAGCACGGTCTACTTCGTAAATAACCGCTTGTGAGATACTCTTTTGACTTGTGAAATTTGTACATTCTGATATCTTACAATGTACAAATTTCTGGAAGCTCATTTCTAACATTCATGTAATCATTTCTATGTATAGAACAATATATATATTATAGTACAATTGTGTTATATTTATCTGCGGCAGATTTATACATTTTTATCTCTGTAATACGGCAGCTTTATAACTGCTAAAAGTTTAATAATTTACATACATCTTCAAGAAGTTCTGTTAGCTATGACACAGAGCTGAGCCGACGTTCTGATAACTCGAGATTTTACCAAAACAGGTCGCATCCAGACACAGTTAACGTAGTAGCACCTAGTAACGTTGACTAAGCTCTAATTTTCTATTAAAATGCTTTTATTACAATTTTCCCTCTGTGTGCAGTTTTATCAAGATTCAAAGTAGATACTACTATACAGTCTGCTGGCGCACTCCACAAGGAGCCCTGCATTAATCGAGACATTAGACACTTTCGAAGCGTCATTTCTTGATCTCATATAACTTTGGAAAAATTTATCATTCTTTTTAAAGCCAACTTAATCTATGCAAAAGTAGGGCTATGTTTAAACATCGTAATACATCTAACTATCAAATAAACTCTCTTTCCAAAATAAAATTGAAGATTCTTAAAGCAAATATAAAGTCGGCAATTAAATAGAATTCCTCATGGTACTGATGAAATATCAATTAGCAACAGTGAACTATCCATATATTAGTATATTTATAAACTTTTTTTATAAGAGGTGATTGTTTTGCTGAAAGTAACTGCAATTTAATACATTCTAATGTGTAATATATCATCTCAAGATCGAGATATATATAAAAAGTAAATTAAGACATTTGTGAGTCATCCATCATTCGGTAAGTAAATATACTTTTCTGTCATTTCAAACATACCATTCTGTTATTAAATGAAGAACTACATAATAAATACATATGAATATGTTGTAGGTTACAATGCCAGCCGATAATATAAGCACATACTTCTCCTCACCTCCCACCACTAGGCTTTGTTCATTATGTGAGTAGATCTACCACTTCATTTTATAAAAGTACCATAACTAAAAGCTTCAGTGGCTGTTACAAATTATCATTAATAACATTATAAAGCAGACCGACTTTGTAATCAGTGATGAAGAATTAAGCAGTTATCGCCATCTTTGTAAATTAGCTGTGAAATTATTATCTTAACAAATAAGAATAATAAGAAAATAGATCATTAAATTTGCTTAAATATAAATCTGACCATAGCATGTATGCGATTTAGATTTAACTTCATTAGGATTTTTCAACTTTTAAACTGTACTCCCATCTATCTCATCATTTTACTAAGTAGAGCTCATCACCATCTCTCAGTACCCATAGATCTGAGTCACTGTGTGACTGAAAATTTTCAATTTCAATCATATCTTCCTTCACAGGTACATGATCTGATTCGGAGGTTGAGAATTCAGAGGTTGAGAGCGTTGTTTGAACGTTGGTCATATTCACCAGTCCCACTAGTAGGAAAATGGATCCTCTTTGCTGTTTCTTGCGTATTTCTCTGTTTTAATAGCATATATCGACCGAGATCGATGCAGCGAAAAGTCAGGAATCTCCCTTCGATGCTGCGCCGGTAACGATTTTGAGCGGCGTGGTCGCGCAGAGCCTGATGCTAAAGAGGTTATTGTAACCGCTTAGACAAGCGGTTACAATAACCGTATGGTACACACACACAGAGACAGTTATAAGGGTCACATATTAGTCAAAATTAAGTAATTTCATGCAATTTACAATTTAATTCACAGCAGTAGAGCATCAGCCATAAAATATCTTCTAAAACGCATTAATACTGAGATCATTAATCCGGAACTCAAACAGCGATTTTAACGTTGCCTAATAAACTTGCAAATTGATCTCATTTGGAGTATAAAAAAATTCGATCAATTTATGTATGATATTTGTTTATATATATATATTAAAACAAACTGAATAAATTTTCATTATATATCCGAAGGCAATGTAAATGATTTGAGGAAGACAATGGCAAACTATCATAGAAGTTCAATCTTATTTACTCTCTCTCAACGAAAACTTCAAACGATTCATAAAATATTTCATAAATAAAGCATGCTTTGAAAAAAAATTAATATCGTATTGGGCTTGGAAAGAATCAAGAAAGATTGCTCAAGTGATAGATTATAGCTGAACATCATTTTATAGTAATTACTGAAATTAATTTGTGACTGATCGTATAATTTGATCATTAGCTACAAATATCTACAAAATAAATAATAGGCCCCTACCATTGAAAGGAAAGGATACAATTGGTGTATAAAAGTGAAATAAATATAATGAATGATACAATGAAAGTAAAACAAACCAAGCACTATTCAATCGGTCCCTAGTGAAAGCATGCGTATTTATGCGCAATTTTATATTCTGTTGTTATAATAACTCGTCGTAGAGATACTTAGTAATATACGTGTATATATGTATCTATGTATCTCTGTATGCATTTATATATGTATCTCTGCGAGAAGATAAGACTATTGTATGAAAGACAATATAGAGAAATATAAGTAGGTCGCTACTCACATTTTGTATCCAGATTGTTTTATTGATTATATCATATACTAAAAATGAGCATATAAATTTTTCAGGATCTAAAAGCAATAAAAACAATTTTAATTGTAGTATCATTATAAAACAAAGTGAGCTCACTATAGCTGAATATATTGACGTAGATTTTCTCATTTTTCATGATCCCTGCAAACTAGTTTTCTAGTTATAGTCAGCAATGTCTTAATAGCGTAGGGGTAACGTCATGAAGTCTTAAATGGCAGATCCTGAGGTGAATTGAACCCTCGTGGGTTCGAATCCCAGCCGCGCTGATCTGAGAGTAAAGTCTCGGTCATTCACTGGACTGGATGCACGGAAAATGGAATAACTTGCCTAATGGTTTAAACATGTGGTAGTATAAAGTGATATCAACATGGTTGATCATTTCACTATAATGCGTGTTTTACTTTAGCACTGCTTCATATATACTTAATTTGCTTTTCAAGTAGGCTGAAATAGATTCACAGAATGTAGTCGCTGAATCCTTATCATCTCGTTCTCCTGCAAAAGGCTTTAACTACTAGGTCCATCTTGACGAAGATTATACATTATAGGTCTATCCGGATATTTTAAAAATTGTAATCCGCCTCTAAGCAAACGATAGTGTCAATTATATAGACTTGGTTAAATTTAAAATTTAGCTACGGCTCCATATTTTAATGAGTAAAAACTTATATAAGGTAAATATATAAATTATCTAAAACAGCTAACTTTGATTGAAATCTTTAAATTTGTTTAAAATATATTTGTTAGATAGTAATGGTATAAAACTGCTCCTATCTATTTAGAGCATATTGTTGATGTCTACAATCTACTAAGTCTAGTAAAATTGACATAATTTCGAGTCTCTAAACTCCTCGCTTTAAAACACTTCCGAGCAATGCAATAATGCGAGCTTTGCATTTCACGTTTGCTCTCCAAGGTCTTACTTAACTGATTCTTCAAAATTTGTTGACTATAGAATCACATGACTTAGGCCTAGTCTATTATCTTAATTGAATTTTTTCACACCTTATGCTTTTCACTAAGTCACTAACTGGAACCTAATATCCCCTGACATGCGCAATGCAAGATCTATACTGAGTTTTCTAAGCGGTATAAAGTCTACCTTTATGATGAATGGTTTTGCTAATTTGTACGATGGAAGTTTTGTAAATTTGTAAATTTGTTTCAATGAAGTTAAAGTTTCACAGCGTTTTAATTTTTATTTTATTTCATTAGTCATTTAGCTCTAGTTATACATGTAGATTTTACTTTCAACTTTATATGTATTATCAACTTTATATGTATTAACGAGAAACCACTTCAGAAACCATATTTATTTATTTATTTATTTTATTATTTATTAATTATTAAATTTTGATTTATATTGATTTATTCCCAAGATATAGGCCACACTGATCGGTGGATAATCATTTGTGTAAGCGCTATGATATAGCGTCTCTCTGGTAATTAACTTATAATTATTTATAAATCTTTAGGGTAAATATTTCCTCATGTGATGCTAACTATAAACATTAGATATTTTTCCAACATGATTAAATGGCTGTGGCAAAGGTTGTATCACACTGTAATATAGAGGGAGAATGGAAGGAAATAGTGGCAGAGATTATGAATGTTAGATGATTTAAAGATCCAATATTATGAGTACATGGAAAGGAAAGTGGAAGACAGAAAAAGAGTGGAAGCATTATATACCATGAATCTGTCAGTACGCAGTGCACTAAGAGAGAGAGAGAGAGAGAGAGAGAGAGAGAGAGAGAGAGAGAGAGAGAGAAAGAGAGGTATTTAGAATGAATGATGTCAAATGCTTATCATCTTTTAAAGTATACAAATAGCTGCAAAGATAGAGAATACGTAATTCATTATTCCATAATGAGAGCAGCGATTAAAAACTAAAATCTTTAAATGCCGAAGTGTAAAATCCCAATCTTGAAATTTTTGCAATATTAGTGAGAGTAAGGTCTATTGAACACAAGTCCCGTTATATCCATACAGCATTGTAATAATTAGTTAGCTCGCTCCGCGCAAAGCAAGTGGAGATGCTGTAAGTTAGGTTATTAGTGTCTACTACTTCCCTTAGACTCTTAGCTATTATATTGGGTTACACGCCTAATAACTTATAATAATATCATTATTACACGCCTACTTCTTTTCAAATTATAAGTAGAGTTAAACATTAATTGAAAATATATCCGAAGGCTTAAGTCATGTGATGGTAAAGATAAAGTATTGTATAGGCCTACTAAGGGAGCTTTTAAATTTTGTAAAAAAATGAAGCAATAAATATAGCAACTCATTGTAGACTCTTATTCAAAGTTTCGAGTCTGAATACTACATCAAGAACCAGAAATTTGGAAAATAGATATATCGAAAAAACCTTATTTCTCATTTGACTTACGCATTTTTGCTAGGTGTAACTTGGTTTAGTTACTTGCAGATGTACCCATGTCAATTGTAAATTTACAAATTACTGTGTTGGTAAGCATCGCGTGACTTATATCAATCAATCAACACAGCATTATTACAGGCCTTTTCATTGTAATGCGCTTCCTAACGGCTGGTCCACGACGTATAACTCTTCCAACCAACTCTATCCTTAACCTTTCACGTCGTCTCGAAATATGAATTTCTCATCAAAGATTAGACCACACTAAGGTTTAGTAACTAGTTTTTAAATGAGTTTTTACATGATACTAGTAGACCCTATATCTAAAAGTGCTACAATGCCGAAATTAACATCAGTTTCATGTCTCGTAAACGATATTAGTGAAAGGAGGCGTCTGATTTCACATTCCGTTTGCTTTCCATTGAACTTGTTCATGCGCCTCTTAGTATGCATGTAGTTTAAGATTAATAGAGGCAAAGAGAGAAAAAATAGACATTAGTTCAAATATGGCTAACCCTAACATATTAATAAAATCCAGAGCGCTTTATACTTTTCGAACGATAGAGATAGAGAGAGAGAGAGAGGGGGGGGGAGAGAGAGATGATAGGATATTGATAAGGGTTAGAATAGTGATTATTTAACAACTTCAATTTTTTTTCTTAACAATTTTGCCAGTTGACTGAACACATAAAAAATGTGTACAATAGAATTCTAAATACAATTTATCTACAATTGCTCGCTTTAAAGCGAATTGTTTAAAATAAATTACACGAGAAGTCCATGGTCTAGGGCTCACATATCTGATGGTTAAATGCGTTTTACTTCAAACTATTGTACTTCAGGCCTCGGCTTAATATTTTTGCACACAGTCTCAGAGTCAATCTAGTAAGTGTTTGACTCAAGGTATTTAATCATACTTGATGTGTGCTTTCACCAGCTGTAAAGATAGATAGATTTCCCTTGCAAAAAACGACAACTGTAAATTAATAGAAGCTACAGTTATCTCTACATAATATCTCTCAAAGAGGGAGGGGGCGTAAAAGTATATAAAAATTCATAGAGAGTTGGTTTAGTTAACAAATGACTATACAACTATAGGGGTTATAATTATAATTTTAATAAATCCATAAGTATATTAGACACTACTGATAACCGTATTCATCAGAGTATCATTAATATGTTGAGATGGACTATCGAGACTGCCTAATTATATATATTTTTTCACATTTGTATGGTAAATATAACAAATTTATTGATCAATGAGATAAATGCTTATATATGAACATTTTACAAATGTGATATTTAGAAGTTTCATATGAAAGGTTTGATTATTTGCATATAAGTAAATCATTTCTTCTTACTGAACTCCCCTGTGTCCTGTTTGGGTAAATGCAGAATAAACAACCCGTAAATTGCACGTGTCGTTAAAAGCGACTGTGAAAGGCAAAGGCGACTGTGGAAAGCCATGGATTATTGTTAAGCTGGTTGTCATGGTGGTTAAATTAAAACGTGGCTTACGCATAGCCTTTACTGAAGAGATTAACTTATAGAACTCTCTCTGAGCAGTGTGAAAGCAGCACGAATGTAAGCATGAGTAAGAATGAGTGCG
This sequence comes from Enchytraeus crypticus, assembly GCA_905160935.1. NCBI lineage: Eukaryota > Metazoa > Annelida > Clitellata > Enchytraeida > Enchytraeidae > Enchytraeus > Enchytraeus crypticus. The sequence goes on from CAJHZI010000269.1 coordinate 48,079, forward strand.
CCTTGGACCTGCCACTTGACGGAGATAGAGGCTGGTGAACGCAAATATATTTGCGCTAGTTAAGTACTTTAAAGATGTTTAACGAAAGCATATTTCTGTCATTTGATAAAAATAATATTCTATATTGCCTTCTTTTGCCATTTCATTTACTGTATAAATATCATAGGTTCCCAGTAATTATAATAGTAATTAATAATAGTAATACATTCCTGCTTAATTTAATAATTAATGGTAAGTTAACTGGTAAGCAGAATTTGAACTCTACAGAGTACACTGATTATTTAGACATTAAAGGTAAATTTGCAACACATAGCAATGACTCCTTATCGAGTATGCGTTAAAAATTTTAGCGCTAATTTAAAGATGCTCTATTTTAACCATTGTACAGTTTTTGAAAAAATATTGAAATTGCTAAATATTTATATGCAGATTTTTTGTATGTATGATGTTGTGACAAGTGTTGCAATGCAATTATATCTGTGTGTGATTTCTACCAAGAAATGGTGAATTAAAGATTATATACACGTATATAATATCCGAGGATTAGTCAAACCAGAATAGCATACATTTATTTCTAGCCTTATTTGCTCGTGTACAATGCTTCTTCAGTCTATAACATTTATACATTTATATCTTTAGCATCATATGACAGATCACTTAGAAATGATTTACATGTTTTAAACCTTTTACAGAGAAATCAAGACCAGAAGATGATAATTCTACACCAGCTAATTATAATTAACCGATTTTCAAAGGATAATAAAGAAACACATAAGCCAAATAATATTAAGCAATTATATATCTAATAAATTTTTGAAGTGCAATATGTTCGTAAAATATTATAAGCTATATGTAAATTACCTAATTAAATCACACCCTCACCAACATCCTCTTTACGCTGCAGCGATTTTCATAATATCCCTACCGTTAAGCCCTATCACCCCTGAGCTAGGCAATAAGACGCATGGGTCTATTGAGGGTGAAGGTAGCTGAGGATGAATGACTTTGTGAGGTTATTGAAACAGTGGATTGTCTGAAAAATAAATTGTGGATAAAAATATCGTGCCTTCTACATCATGAACAGAATCACCATGAAATATTTTCCCCCAGGATTAAATCGCAATTATTCCATCTATCTGAGGAAGGCAACGGGAAACCACCTCAGAAATCATACTTTTCCCAAGCTATAGGCTGCATAAGGTATGGATAAGGCATAGACTTTGTGAAGGGATTAACTTGTTGATCTGAGGAGTGCTCCTATGGATCGAGAAAACAGACTTTGAGTATGAATATGTACCTTAAACTGCCGCTTGGCTATGCACAGAAGAGAGATATATATTTACTTTTTTTAACTGATATCTCATATTTTTTAAACCATAAAACCGTAAGGAGTTTATCGATGAAATTTACAGTAGATGATCAGCAGCCAATTCTACCAAACATGACGAAATCTCGTTTGAATATCTTTAATAATGTGAAAGTTATAGTTTTTGCGAATAGGAGTGGGGTTGGATAAGAAATATCCGGTACAGGATTACGGGCGTGTTACATGCAGCGTAAAATTATCTCTATTAAAATAAAAGCGAACACGCCACACAAAATTTCAGCTAATACTATTTTAAAGAGCAATCATTTCTTTTAAAACGACGTAACTACTTGCAACTACTACTTGTAACTACTCAATGTACTTAATTGACAAAGTTATTTTACGATGATAAAGTTAGATGAAGAATACGTAGATAGTCTCAAAGGAAACGATTTATTTGCTTAACAATTAAAATCGTACTTTGATTTCAGAACATTTTCACCAGTTTTCTAGTTTCTATTGAATATATATTTTGCACAATATCTGCTGAACGATTCGGCCTACACAGATTAATTTACAATTAAGGCGAGTCGGTTAAAAGATATCGACACGTGAATCATGGACTTATTATCACAGAGCAATCGAGATTATCTGTAAATTATTAATGCTTTTTATCTGAAAGCAGCGTAGCTGAGCTTAAAATATTTCACACAATCTCCTCTATAGAGAGAAAGAGAGAAAGAGAGGGAGAGATAGATAGATGGATGAATGGATGGATGGATGGATGGATGGATCGATAGATAGATAGATAGATAGATAGATAGATAGATAGATAGATAGATAGAGATAGATAGATAGATAGATAGATAGATAGATAGATAGATAGATAGATAGATAGATAGATAGATAGATAGATAGATAGATAGATAGATAGATAGATAGATAGATAGATAGATAGATAGATAGATAGATAGATAGATAGATAGATAGATAGATAGATAGATAGATAGATAGATAGATAGATAGATAGATAGATAGATAGATAGATAGATAGATAGATAGATAGATAGATAGATAGATAGATAGATAGATAGATAGGTTGATTCGCTTTATGAATGTTCACTTAATGTTCACTTAATTCCATCACCTCATGATTTCAATATGCATCATTCCCATTCCGCTAAGGAAACGTATTTGTATGAAATGAAATATATTTGTCACAACTAAGCGGTTATCACTACAGAAATAACAACACCACTTAGTATCATGTGAGGGAAAGTTCACTTTATTAAATTATAGCGGAGTGTTTTTGTCAACTAGAAAACTATGAGGACGCGTTTCTATTAAAATTACGAGGGCGTGCTTAAACTTGAAACTTAAGAGGATGTGTTTTTACCAAGTTTAAAATTATGGGGTGTGTTTTTAACAACTTGAGAATTAAGAGGGTGTGTTTTTTACCAAGTTTCCAAGTTTAAAATTGCGAGGGCGTGTTTTTTATCAACTTGAGAATTAATAGGATGTGGTTTACCAAGTTTAAAATTGCGAGGAAATGTTTTGAAATAGTTTAAAATTTTTTTTATTATATTTAAAATTAATCATCGTGTTTTGTATTTTTTGAACGACCCGTCCCTCTTAATCAGAATGAATCATTTAACTAAATGATTCATTTTGATTAAGAGGGACAAAAATTGATGAACGTTAAGTTTAAGCGCTATAGTCATATGATCTACTGAGTGCTCGGATTCTTCGGACTTCGGACTGGCCTTCTGCTGCGGCTTGCGTTTGGAATGGTTTGGCATCCAATAGTCTGAGACATGAGTGCAATTATTTAACTTTCCGTCGTGGTGCGAAAACAATATTGTGGTCGCGTAGTTTTTCTACATGAAAGTATTATACACGTACTGTATGTATGTTTATTATAAGTATTTTGTATATGAAGACTGGAACGAGTGTTGCTGGATAGCGAAAAGTTCCGCTCATATTTAAAAATTTTTACTACTTTAGATATTAATTTAACTGTAATTGTAATTTAGCTCATGATTACTGTTGAACTATTTCTGTAAAGTAGTCTCGAAGACCGAGTTCGGCCATGACACTGCTATGCAAATGTTCGTTGTTAATAATAATTATTATTATTAGTAACTTTAGCGAGGACAATGGCTCCACTGTTTCATGGATGTTATCTCATCTTATACAAGGACGCCTCTAATTTCCCTCACTGCCCGAAACCGCTGCCCGACTCTGCCGCCGGCGCGCTGCCGACGCGATGAGGAAGCCTGCAATCGATGAAATTGACATCTTTGCGATACGCTGTTTTGCGATTTTCATAGCTTGTTTTACATTTAATGCAGAATTATTAGATGGAGCAGATATATTAGAAAATTTCAAATTTAAGAGACGCTACACTTTTTCATGACTCACATGACAACAAAGTGATTCTTCGGTCTAATTAGTGCTAAGTGCTCACATGACATATTAATTGAGTGCTCCATTACTTACGACTAATTAGTATCTCAAGAACTTAGCCTTGAAACTGTGGGCGGATTAGCCTAGATTATCTAGGACACCTCGTGACTCATAATGTACTTTGGGGACGGGGTCAAATTAGGGATGTACCGGCCTTGTTCTAACTACTTTCCGTCCTAAGCCCTTGTGGTCTGAGTTTTTAAATTTAATTCTATTCGAAACTTACAGAACATACAGTTAGATAATCTACGACTTGCGCATGCAGAAATTAATGTTTACAGCTGCATTAATTTCCTCTATTTCTTTTCGAAAACTTTCCTTTATATTATTAATGTAGATAATTTGTAGTGAATGTTTCGCAAATTGGTGCAGTTGACGCGCAGCTAAAGCGACTTACCCCGATTTATACTACTACGTTTGTTTTATTCAGTAGTTTGCTTATTCGAAATTTAATCTTTTCAAACGATAATTAATGAATGGCTCCCATAACGAATAAGATAATGCGAGCCCCTATTGAACTGTGAGGTTCTATTAGCCTAATGAGCACTCTGAAATGCTATTTCAGTAAAAATAAACTGCTCTTGAATATAAGCACAGACAGTACTAAGTGGTTGGGGTTGGGATTTTTCAATTTTGTTGTAAATATTCTGCTGTACAATTTGGAATGATATACCCATTGAAATTAGTACCTGTTGCAATGAATTCAGTTATTAACAAAATGTACAAACATCATTTAATGACTTCTTGTGTTAATAGTTGTACATGGCTTCATGTAAATTGAAGCAATGAACTAAAATGTAGTTGAACCCATGAAAGTTCACTATTGTACAATGTCTTGTTATCAATGAAACCTCTGATCAAGCAGCGGTTATATCCTAACATTAATTTTAGCGCAATTTTAGTTTTAAAAATCTTAGTTTCTGTTCTATTGTTCATTATAGTTTACTGCTATTTCAATAATTAATGTTTATTTCTCTGATTTTTCTACGATATAATGTTGCCAGGTTACTTATTTTTCATGTTCCGCCAGTTAGTATAACGATCTCAATTGTTCTCTTTCTAACGATCATTTTATGTGTGTTTTGTTTCGATGTATACGCGTTGTGTATATTTTGATTCAGTTGCAATAATAATTATGATTAAAAATAATTCTCTCCCCCTCATTCTGTCTCTCTTTCTCTCTCTCTCTCTCTTTCTCTCGTGCGTTTGAAAATAGGAACCCTTATTATTTGAGCTAAGATTCGGAACCGACGGTTCGCTTCACGGTCTTTTAATAGACCCAGAGCCATTCTCTATGAGCCGCTAGCTGTGTAACCCGATGTCAAAGAAAGTGCTAAAGGCGATTAACACGGGAAAGAATAATGCAAAAATATTAGAAGCAACTTTAGTTTCTCTTGACCAGCTTAGAATGCGTTGCAAAAAATGATATGAACTAAGTAAAATTAACGCGTAGGCGCCCAAACAATAAGCGCTATCGAATTCAATTGCATTGGTAATTTAGTTAACGGAATTGCATTTTGCATTGATGTAAGTAATTTTCTGTTCCTTTTTCTAATTATCTTAAATTATTGTTCTTGTAGTCAGTCGTTTATTCAGCAGTTGATTCAATTTTACAAATACTAGTTTGTCCCAGACTCTACAGAACCTAGTCTTCCATGAGATTATGATGATAAGAGTTGCAGCTTCCATTGCAAGTTGGTATTATTGTTGGCATTGAGCATTCAGCATTTTCTGGGTTACGGCACATCATTTCATCTATTTTCTCCGAGAAACTACATAGCTGCTTAAAGTCTTGAAGAGAATTGCAAGTTATCAAGTGCAATTTGTAAGTTGTTCAAATGTTTCTAAATGAAAGCTTTCCTTTTAAAATGAAAGCAAAAACGTCTTATTTAATTGTAAATAAATTTACAATTAAATAATTTTACAATTCTTAATTTTACAATTTTTATTTAATTGTAAATAAATTTACAATTAAATAAAAATTTACAATTAAATTTAAATTTACAATTAAATTTAAATTTACAATTAAATTTAAATTTACAATTACATTTACAATTTAAATCAAATGAAAGTTGAATTTCTTGAAATTTATTAACCAATTGTCAATACTGTCTTTTGTTATTAGTTATTAAAATTTATTTTAAAGCAAGCAACGAAGTTGGAAATAATCACAAACAAACAATCTAGTATTACAATTTTTCTGACAGTGCATTTAGTACCTATCAGATCATTTTAAACGTTGTTTTCATGCATACATATTACACCAACATTCTGCATTTCACTTTGACTATTTGACATCCTAGTTGTTCGTTTAAAAGAAGTTATGAAAATGAGCTTTCATAAAATTTAGACTTACAAGTAACGCCAAAGAACTGCGTATGGTAGACTCCCACTGAAAGCAGCTCTGTATAAATCGTCCAATTTCTGTTGCTGCATTCACTAAGCGGGACACTCGATCGATATTTCGCTTCATTGACTGAATAAAATTAATTGAATACACATTATAGATCAATCAAATTTTAACATCGAAGGTATAATAAATTTATTTTTCAGGAAAAAACATTAAATGCAAAGTCAACCTCCAAAATTTAAGCGCTGTCCGTTAGGCTGAACGACCAAAGAGTAGCACAATTATAATATTGTCTAATCTCGTATAAATATAATATAGTCTAAACATAAAACTGTATTGACATATTATTTGTATTACATTCAACTAAATATAATTTACATATTATGGTCGTTGCATAGTCATATCATTATATAAGTAAATCATTATCATTATGTATCATTATTATATATCATTATGTAAGTAAATCACTGCATCCATCAATCAACCAACTTGGTTGCTTGGTTTAGCTGAGAGTTTAGCAGGGAGTATGCCTACGCTTCTCGAACAAACGACGGGTGGCGATTATTTTTCATGATCGGTTCGTAACTTCTTTTCAAAATGAGTTCCATGAATTATTAAGTCAGCACTACTGGTAAAAGCTGGTAAAGCTAAGGTTCCTCACTCGAAAGCGATGACAGTGACGGGCGACCCTAGGATTTGAATCCCGCACATACCGATCCACGGCCGGGCATGCGGAAAACTGTTAACTTATACAAAAATCAAAACAACAGATGATTAGAAAGGGAGAGATAGAGAGACAGAGTGAGAGTATGTAACTAGGCTAAATTATATTTTTCAAGTGAGTGATATTGACGTATAGGCATAGCGTGATACAGAGATTGACACAGAGAGGCACTGAAGGACACCGATATGGAGACAGCCAACGATACTGAGAGAGCCAAAAAGTCAGAGATAGATACAGACAAGGACAAACATTGATTCACAAAGACAGGCATACTGACTTACAGACATAGCGCGACATGTGTAGACGGAAAAATCAGACAAACTGTTTACAAACTCCACTTAGCATTGTGGTGCAGTCCATTCTCCCTTCCTTAATTTCTATATCATCAGAGAAATCTTAATTTTTGCTATCCAAGAAATATTATCTTCCACAACCTACTCCTTAATTGTTTAATTTTCTTCTCTAAGTACCGTGCCTGTTCCAAGCCTGGCGGTCATGGTCACATTCCTCCATATGTCTCTGTTCATTGTTGCTCTGATCATCTCTGTTTCAGTTAATTGCATCCATCTGCTAAGACTCTTAATAAACGTCATTCGTTCTCGACCCTTGCATCTTTTTCCTTCTAATATTCCTGTCACTTTGGTATTTTGAACTATTTTGTTACGCATAATGTGTCAGAAAAATTTCATCTGTATTTTATCTGTCGTCGTATTCGGTTCAAATGGTCACGACAAGTTGACATTCTTTGTAAAACATTTTTAACGTGGTCTTTATAAGATATACGTAGCATTCTTCTATAGAACCACATCTCTGTTGCCTCAAGTTTCCATTCCATTACAGAAGACGTTGTCTAAACTTTACTTCCATATAGCAATAATGGTTGAATATAGCATTGAATATATCTTTCTTTGTATAAATTGATAATTTATGACTACTGAAAATCTTTGACAGTCTGTTATATGCCTCCTTAGCCATGGCTATTCTTCTGTTTGTTTCTTGGTCACAATTATTTAATAGTAGAAATAAGGGACGAAATTTTACAATAATGTCGTATAATATATAAAATTCCCTAGCCTGTCTAGCTGTTCCTTAATATGCTAGTTGGATAATGCTCCGCTTCCTATACGTATTTAGAATTAATATAATCCAAACAATTCCTCTAGTTTTTAAGTTTTTATCGTATTTATGCATTTTTTATGTAAATGGGCCTTATAAAAAAGATAAAAAGATAACATCAGCCCCTTCGTCCCATTTATAATAATATAATAATAACGGCACACTGGGTCAGGAAGCACAGATGCATGTTTAAGACCCATTTCCTCCTTCCTCGCCATGGTTATCGTTGGCTTTTGATGGCGCATCAATTGCAGCCGACGAGGATTTAATAATAACCTTCCATCACCCTGGGATTTTCCCTTTTACCAACACTTCGTCTTTCAAGGTGGTCGCCCACAAAGTACTAACCGAGGTCGATGCAGGTTAACTTCGATAATTGACGCGGAACTAAACCAAGTGCGCTAATCCCGCCGTCTATGCGATTAAATAATCCCATTATGCGATTAAATTGATGTTACAATTAGATTGCTGTTACATTAACGAAAATTGATGTTACATCCCATAAGATGCGATTACATCCCACAAATTATCCCATTTGTGCGATTCGTTTGCAAAGCGTTTGAGGTTCTCTAATGCCACTGTCAATTGTAAAAAACAAAGCGTGTCTACCTCTTAACATATCGACTTTGGCTTTAATGCGGTTAATGCGATTGTTTACTTAAATCTTCGGCGCAAGATTTATGTAACTAATAATAATGAAGATCAAGATTCATCAAAGAAACAGCTAAACAAATATAACAATTGTCTTTCAATAATGCAAAAAAAAATTGACTTACAGCCTACTGTTGCCGTAATCTTTGTGACGGTAGCTCGAGATTATCGAGACGATTTGAAAAGAAAGATTGTGCTTCTGAACCTTCACGTTAAACACACTACAACCTACCTAAGGCAGTGAAAACTACAAAACCGAAGTGAATAATATAAAAAATGGAGAAAATTAAACAATAAGCAATATTACCACAAAAATTAATATATACATGTCGTCTTTTATTTCACTCTGATATTTCCCTTAAATATTGGTAATTTATTACTAAATTCACACTTTCACATAAAGTACTCAGATCTCGCAAAGAATCAAGCGCCTTCAATAGTTATAGTCAGTAAATATGCTATTTTGTTGGAGGTATTTTCACATGATTTTTGAAAACTTTCAAGTGAATACCATTATTCTCTACCTTTTCGAATAATTTCACTAGCTTGATGAATGTATTTCTCTTCAATAATTATACTGGAGTATCATCTACGCCTATTGACTTACCTTCCGTTAATCATTAAGGTTCGTAATAAATTTTCTCTTTCATAATTTCAAAGATGAATACATTTCCCTTTTGCGCCATTTTTCCATTCATTTCACATTTAAATTTTCCTTGCCGAGTTAGAAATTCTACATGCGCTAGAATTATAATATTTTGGGACAGTGACAATAAGATAAATACTACGACAATATAACGTCTTAACGTTCAGACTCATTCAGTTGATTTTTGAACGCAATAAATATAATAGAAGAAACTATTCAAACTAAATCTTGCCTTCAATTTGCTAAGAAGACTAACCTAAAAAGTTTCATGAATATATTTAACATTCACGTTGAAGCATAAAACGTCAATAAACAAGATATAGAGGCCAAAGATACGTACAGAAAGTTTGAACTTAGATTCAGGTTGCAAATATTTTTCTTCTAGAGGATGAATTGTTCTCAAGGCAGCTCGAATCTGTTAAAATCAAATATTTACCCATTAAATTTACGTGTATAAGTATTAAAAAAGTAAACACACATTATAGTGAAATGATCAATTATGTTGATATCTTACACTTTTTATAGCACCAAATATTCAACCATTAGTCAACTTAAACCATTTTTCGCATAACCGGTCCACTGAATGTCCGATATTTTACTCTCAGATCAGCGCGGTTTGCATTCGAACCCACGTGGCTTCAGTTAAACCACAGAATCTGTCATTTAAAACTTCATAACTTAACCCCAACGCCATTAAGATATTCTATAATAAGTTACCCTGTTGAGACGGACATCAGGGAGTAACAGTTTCCATTTAGACTGTATAAGAAAATATTTCTTAAATGCTTTTCCTAAGAGTAAATTTACATTCAAATTTAAAGACCAGTGAAATTGCTACAATCAGAAGCTAAAAGCTAATAATAAAAATTTGTTTAGTAATTGTTTGCCATGCAATATTATATAGCGACCATGGTAGCCAACTACTGCAGAGTCATATCCCATATAGAGAACGTAACTAAAACACCACCAAGAAATAGAGTAAAAATAAGGTTAATGCAGAAGATCAATATACTATTAAAATTAAAAATGAAGTTGATATTGAGAATATAAAGGAGAAATATTCTACTCCAATTAAAATATTGTAAATGATGAGAGGTAACTTAAAGCCAGCAAAGGAAGAAAGTTACACCTAGTGGCTGTGAAATTATTTCGCAGTTACGGAAAACACTTATTCAAACGCTTTATATGCAAATGTAACTAAAAATTGTTAATTACCCGATCTCAAAGAAGGAAACACACTTATTTAATATATATATATATATATATATATATATATATATATTATATATATATATATATATATTATATATGATATATCTATATATATGACTCTATATATATATATATATATATATATATATATATATATATTATATATAGATATATTATATATAGATATATTATATATAGATATATATATATTAGTACTGGCAGGTCCATGGATACTGGCAGAGGTCCCCTTTGGATGTGTCCTATCCAACACTTCTTCCTGTTTCTCAATACATTTATCAACTGTCTATCTGTACCAACTCTCTACAGAACTTCCTCATTTGAAGACTTTAAGTCCAGCTAATCCTATCCATTCTTCTCCAAATCCACATTTGAAATGCCTCCAGTTTCGTAATTTGTTCATGAATCACACCTATACAATAGCGTGGTCCAAACCAAAGTTTTCACTATCTTTTCACATTTTACTATTTTAAAATTAAATTTTTGCCTTTTTTAGACTTATATTAATAAAGACGGTACGAGAAATGAAATTAGTTTCAAAATGCAGTGGAATATGCCGTTAAGAAAACGAAGGAATTCGAAAGAACAGGGGTAAGGGAATGATGGTGTCAGCTAAGGGAGGCTATTAAATAGGTGCAAAAGTAGAATATGGCCTTCTTAATTCTTTTAGTCATAAATATTAATAAAGCAGCTGCACAGGAATAGCGTGAAGCATTCAAGGGCATATCCAGGAGCCGATGTTAATTCAGACCACAATCTAGTTATGGCAAAAGTAGGTCTTCAGCAAAAGAAAATACATAAGAAGACAAGCAGTAAGAGATGGAATTTGAACGTATTGTACGAGAAAAGAAATCATTTTTAAAAAGCAGTGGAAAGTGAAGTTAAGAAAATGAAGGAATACGAAAGAACAGGGGTAAGGGAGTGATGGTGTCAGCTAAAGGAAGCTATTAAAATATGTGCAAAAGAAGTATTTGGCCTTCTTAAAGAAATACGGCTAAAAAAATAAATTAGATAACGAATGAGATGCTAGACAAATTGGATGAAGGGAGGAAATGGAAAAGTATTGACACCAGTCATGGCCATATGGATGTGAAACATGAACCTAAAGAAGGAAGATATTAGGAAATTGGAGGCATTGGAAATGTGGATTAGGAGATGAATGGAGAAGATTAGCTGGAATCAAATGGTCTGCGGAAGAAAAACTCAGGAAGTCTGGAGAGAGTTGGTACAGATTTGATAAATGTCGTAAGAAATTGGAAGACGAGTTGGATAGGACACATCGTAAAGGAGAAGTTCAATTAGAAGAGGCCATAGAAGTTAGGATGGAAGGAAAAAGAGGCAGGGGCAGGCCGAGATTAGGTATGTTAGATGATTTAAAGACCCGCTCATATGTGGAAAAGAAAAGGAAGGCGGAGGACAGAGAAGAGGGGAGCCGTTATATGCCATAGACCAGTAGGGAGCGCAGTAAGAGACAGATCTTCAGTGCAATGCCAAATGGCAGGTGGAAGGTACATATTCAAACTTAATTCTGCCTACTCGCTCCATAACAGCACTCCCTAGACTAAAAAGTTATTCCCTTCCCTTAGTCTATGTCTATACCTTATGCAGCCTATGGCTTGAGAAAATTATGGCCTCTGAGGTGCCTTCCTGTTGCCTTCCTCACTAGGATGGATTAATTATCATTTAAACCTGGGGAAAATACTTCATGGTGAGGGGAACCCATCTAGCTTTCCCCAGTTCCTGCTCCAGTCACCTCTTACGTACATAATTGAAATATAATTTGTCCAAATTGTTACGATTTTTGACAAAAAAAGCTTTGTTAAAACTGATTTTGCACTTTTTTTCGTAGAAACGCTGTAATATTTTTCATGCTAAATGAATTTTCATAAAATTTTCAAGACATACGCAGAAATTCCTCCCCTAGAAGCTCCTTATATTTCGTAGAGATATTTTGAGTTTTCTTAAAGTTATTGAGATTTCGCAAGGGGGTTATTTTTTTGCCCCAGTCTGTATATATATATATATATATATATATATATATATATATATATATATATATATATATATATATATATACACATGTATATTATAAAGATTTCGAACGTAAATATATATTCATAGAAATCATATAGACAAATATACTTTATATCGGTAAACGAACATGTAAGCGAATATACATATACTTAATTTAAATTGTTTTAAATTTTGTCAGTCTCTAAGTATGGGTGTGTACAAAAACGTTGAAAGGATTTGGTCTCTCTCAGAGTCTCTTGCTGGAAAAATATACAGCGTGAAAACTGAGTGTTCAGCCGGATAGGACGCAGTGCACTATGAGAGACACTTCGAACAACACAGTATAGAGGGACACATATAATGCAATATCTTAAATTTCATACTTACAGGATTATAAGTGACTGATAACTGTAGTTGTATACTTCCTTTAACCTTCATTAGGAGGTTTCGATCCTTCAGCTGATATGTGCGAATTTCGTTTTGTTTTATCTAAAATGTTTTGCATTATGTTAAAAAGTTATTTTCTACACCAAAATTTTTCGCAGAGGAGCTTTGCTCTCAGCGTTAAAGGTACAAACATTACAGCAGAAGGGGTAACGCTTCCGGCGAAGCAATGAGCATTTATATATATATAAATATATATATATATATATATTACATATATATGAAGTACACGGAGAGATAAACTTCTCTTTTCCTGAGAATTTATTTTTGTAAGATTCAAGTTCAATTCCAGCGCTCATTCAGGAGTAGTAGTGCCAGTGCAGTATTCAAATTTCAATCGATCTTTTCGATCGCATGATAATTGAAAGGAGCCATTACCTGAGCATCAGGTGCGAAATTGTTCTAATTGATTAATTTTAAAACTCAAACAAATGCTGTTTTGAATATGCAATCGAATAGTATAGAAAATAAACTCAAACCCACATATATTAACAAATTAGTTTAAGGCTATGTTGAAGTAAAATTAATATAGTATCTTACCATCATAGCTACCTCCATCATTGCCTCAGAGTAAATATTAAACAGAAGAGGCGAAATGCTATAACCTGGCCTTACTCCGCAACCTACTTCACGTTGTTCTGAGTATTCTTATCTTGAATTTCTTTATTGCTCTTTGATGCATTTATAAGTATAAAATTAGTCTTCTATCTCTCCAGTCAATTCCTATTCCTCATCGTTATCCAATCAATCCGGTCAAAAGCTTCTCAAGGTCCACGAAGAATACAAAAACGGCATTTCAATATTCTATGCTTCTTTCACAGATGACCCGCATTATCCCTACTGTAACTCTTGAGCGGCACCTTTCCTAAAACTAAATTATGTCTTGCTCAGTCTTCTTCTTCAGTTTACTGCCAAGTGGCAGGTTGAAGTATTAAATATTCAAAGTATGAAATATTCAAACTCAAAGTCTGTTTTCTCGCTCCATAAGAGCGCTCAAAGTCTACGCCTTGTCCATACCTTATGTAGCTTCGGAAAAATATGGCTTCTGCGGTGGTTTCCCGTTACCTACCTCAGTTAGGTGGATTAATCACCATTTAATCCCGGGGGAAAATATGTCATGGTGAGGTGGGTCCCCTCTAGCCATCCTCAGCTGCTGCCTTTAGTCGCCTCTTACGTACACGCGGCAAATTGTTTGCGGTTGCCCTATTCTGCAGTGGTCCAACCACACCCGAGCACAACACGGGGATTTGCTCCTGCTCAGTATCATATCATATATCTATTGAATGCGATTATTTATCATCTTCAATAAGATCTTCGACGTATGATGTCGACTGACTGTTCTGTATTCCGGACACTCTACTTGGCTTTTTTGGGAAGTGGACTTTGATAAAGTGACTTTTTAAACTCGTTTGGCAAATTACATGCATTGTACACTTCTTTACATAGTTCCACTAACTAATTTTTTCTTCTTCCAATATTTTCAAGACCTTTTTTGGGATACAATCTATTCCGGCTGCTTCCCCTTCTTCATGCTGTTAATTGCATACCAAAAATTTCTCCTTCATTATTTCGGGGCCCCTTATGGCTTTCTTTATTTTATTCGTCACATTTAAATCCTCTTGAACTGGCTTCCCAGCAATTTACTTAATGAGTCCCGTTAGACACATTTGTCATCTTCACACAATTTCTATACATATTCTCTACACCTTTCTTTTAATTCGTCCAGCTTTTTCTTCAATTTCTTGCTAATTATGCTAATGTTCTCTGCATATCCTTACTTTATCTAATAGGTTCTTTTCAATATCATGACTTCCTGGTAAATAGGTCCGATCACCATCTTCTATCGTATTCTGCTAACCCTCTAACTTTACACTTGACCCTTTTACTCCACCGTTTTCATTGTCTAAAATTCTTATAAACTCATTGATGAAGCTTCTGTATTTCCATTGATGACGTTATAACGACAGACTTTTACGATATTTCTTTCTTTTCATTCTTGACCTTTCCGCAATTTATATACTTACTAATTGAGGTGATTTATACAAATTTCGTTCGGACGTCGAAGTTCTATTTTAGACTGCCGACATCATGCAAAGAACCCCGTATGTTCAGTAATCCTAAATAAACTCTTCTGCAAAATATATTTTAGTTTCTGTTATTCCGATCCAAATAATAATATGCAAGTCAATAATGAATAGAAGGGAATTGCGTACAATATCGACTTTATTTTATTACCACAGTTTCAAAAAGACATTTCGTCTTAACGTCTACTTATGTGTAAATCAAAATAAGAAGTAATTTAATTTTGCATACTTTCAGCAAAGGGATAGAAATCCGTCCAAGAAATTCACTTTTCCTGTCTTTGTTAGCATCATATACCGTTATATCCAAAACCGAGTGTATGTCCTTTATCAACCTGTGTATTTTAATCATATAACGAAGGAATTTTTCCAACCTTAAGTAACTTCTAAATGTGTATTCATCCGTCCGTCCGTCCGTCCGTCCGTCCGTCCGTCCGTCCGTCCGTCCGTCCGTCCGTCCGTCCGTCCGTCCGTCCGTCCGTCCGTCCGTCCGTCCGTCCGTCCGTCCGTCCGTCCAGAATGGACGGACGGACGGACGGACTCTTTCTCTATCTCTCTCTTTCTCTCTCTCTCTCTCTTAGTGAACTGCCTACTGGCAGGTTCATTTAATGTAACGATTCCACGCTGCGTCAAATCCAAATCTCCTTCCTATATCATAATGTATTTATCAACTTTCTACCTGTACCAACTCTCTCCAGAACTTCCTCATTTGTAACCTTTGAATCCAGCTAATCGTTTTCATTCTCTTCCATATCGACATTTTCCAATGCCTCTAGTTTCTAGACATCTTCTTTCCTTAAAGTCCATGTTTCACTTCCACATTTTAGCGTGATCCAACTGTAGCGAAAGAGATTATTTCGCTAATTAAGTTTGTACCTGTAAAGCATGCAGAATAATAGTTAGGAAATAAAAAGTCAAAGAATATTCTTTAAACATTAATTTAGGAATTCTAAAATTCCGCCCGAATATGAGATAATTTAACAATTTACTTTACGCATATCTATTACTGGATGGAATAATTGATATAATGGGATATTTAACTTAATGTGTCTTACGCCAAAGTTGGACAGGCGTAAGCATTTTGAACTTGATATCTTTCTATTATATAAATTGGGGTTATGACTCAATAATGCATAATGACAACCGGAAAAGCAGCAAAATTAGAATCTATAACAAATTTTCAGTTATGGTAACTAAATTAAGTTATAGGCTGTATACTTCAACCATTAAGGAAATATGTTAGAAAACTGTTAAGACGTTTTGTTGCGACCAACAAAAAAAGCATATCTCCTCATTGCTAGAAATCAGGTGTAAAAGGCAAGGCCGTGCCATGCAATATAAATTTCAATATAACCAGCTGCGGTTCATATCTCCGGTAAGATGATTGAATATAAGTCGGTTTTAACTGATATTCAGACTTCCTGAGGGTGGTGGAGTAGCAGTTTCAATTGGCTTTCAGATCGCTAGCGGGATGATTGAATCTCAAAAGCTATTTCAGTTGTCACGTTGTCACCATGCAAGATACCATTGTGTTTGACATAATCAGGAATATGTAATATCCAAGATACAAGTTCGGAACCTAGTTCAAACCTCTAGAGAAAACAATAGTCAGAGAGTTTATGAAATCCTTAATGTTCTTAATCTTTTTGATAGCTATAAAGAAACATTCAACAGGATATGCACTAACAAAGGAATAGATATTCCTTAATGCTCTTTTATTATATACAAAACTAATAGAGTGTACTACAAAATTAGAACAAATTGAACTATGTGATAATTAAATTACTCTAAGAAAATAAAAATAATATAGCTTGAAATTTCAATGTTTGCATTAATGTCTTTTCGTTTTGCCTTATTTCTACTGGATTATTAAATCTACTTTATATCTGGCCAATTTTGGCTATATCAATCAACCTCGTTGAAGCGATTTTTTCAACTAAAAATTTAACATAACTAATAATTAAAATAATCTTCAAATCACATGCCGTGTCCGGAACAAAGCCATTGTTTAGCTCCATGATACGTAAACCGGTAATTACTAAAATACTGGAAAGGACGATGAGATCTAACACATCAGAAGCCATGTTTTCGCAAATGTTATTAAGGATAAGTTTTTGATTAATAATTAATTTCATTAACTATTGTTAATGAAATTAACTCCTATTTTTAATAATAGGAGTTAATTTCATTAACAATAGTTAATGAAATTAATTCTTGAATTGCAAGAACACACTGTCAGTAGGAGTCTGCCTTAAGCCTGCTACACAAGATTTTGCGCATATTCTTACAATATATTTTCTAAATAATGACTAAAGCACTTGATTTATACAAACCAGAGTTTACCTACATAGAGTAACAAGACTTTACTACTTAGTGCAAATGATGTAAATTTCAATAATTTCAAAAACTGTTTATATGTTCAAAACGCACTCACATTGCAAATGTTTTACCCCATTCAGGAGAAAGAGTTTTATACTCTGTATGTGTCTGAAGACGAGTGTTTACAAGTTCAAGTACAACGAATGGATCACTTGTGCCTCCAAGATCAACAGCGCTCAATCCTTGAGCTTTCCAAACTGTGTAATCAATTGACCATCAACATATCCGTCAATTCATACAAAGCACACTTACTATTAGTAAACTGCTAACATTTTTTGTAAAAGTTAGGTTTAACGCTTTGATCACCGAGCCCCCAGGTTTACTGGTATATATTGAAAGGCTGATGACAAAACAGACTACTTTCTTTAAATAATATAATTTTAAAAAAAATTTAAAACTAATTTCACTACTACATCTGATATTTTCGAAGTAATATATCTCTCCACTGAGCTCTATGGAGAATTGAACCCAAGACATCATGAACAGTCAATTAAGACTTCGTGCTGTTATCTAACGAGCTTCGACACTGAGGTATTCAAGCGATTCAGTTGTTAAATTTATTAAATTCTCATAAGTATTCAGATAATTCCTCCTAAGTATGCAGATATGATAATAATAATATTCCATTTATTTAGCTTGCTAAATACAATAAACGCACAAATTCAGTAAAGAAAGACGCTAACTGCTTTTGGATTTGGTACTAACTACTTGTTAGCTTAACTTTTAAGACAATTAACTATAAAAGTCAACCAAATAAATTTTTTAACCTTTGACCTTAAGGAAGCCAACATCGTGAAGGTTTTCAAACGATCGCAATAGATTCTGAAATATATATCAATATTGAATAAAATCAAAAGTTTATAATAAAAAATTCATGAAAATGTTATCATTCTTATCTTATTCTTATTAATCTACTTATGCATTCTTGTTGCGGTGAGGGTGAGTTTTTGCACTATCTACCGACATGGGGATATTTCCGTAAAAGCACTCTGAACTTCTAGATGAAGCTACTTAACAAGACTCTTCGTCCTTCCTCGTTTCAGAGCTTTCGTCAGTCCCATCATCACAATTGAGCTCAAACTGCAGTCCTGATCCAGACTCCTCCGAAGTCGAAGATTTTGAGCTGGATTAGAAGACCCGCCCGGAGCTGTCGGACCCGGAAACGGAAAGCCTGTTTTTGTATCAAAGATTTCGAGAGTATCAAAGCCTGCTCATCCTCGAAGGAAACCCGAAGGGTCTTTCGCCTGAATAGGAACCCTCCTATTCGCGTATGTATTCCCGTTTCCGGGAAGCAGGAGCGAAGGAGATTGAGCAAAGATTGGCGATTTTATGGAAAGTTGTGAAGAATTTCTGGAAGGAGTCGCTTTGAATATGTTGAAACTTCCCGACAGAATTTTGTCGGATTAACGAGGCAGGAAGGAACGGAATTAGGGTTTATAGGGAAGCACCGGAGAACATCCTAACTGGAGAGCAAGGAAGGTGAACCCGGAATATCTACCGAGAAGCCGTCGAGCTCAGCGGGGACGAGCTGCTTTCTTCGTTAGCAACGATAGAGGAAGAGCCTTCGAATTTTTAAAAATATATGAAGATTTGGAGGAAAAACACGGGACCCGATCAACCCTTGCTCAGACATATTCAATCAAACCGGCAACATCGATCAGATTGAGTCGCTAAGCCTCAACAGGAGCTGAGGATCTCGGGGAAGAACTTCTTCGCAGTGGAGGTGTAAACATCAGAGGCTGAAACACATAAATTTCTAAGCTCTCTAATGCAGTATCAAGTGGAAAGGATAAAGATATGGGTGTGTCTGAAGCGCTTGATAATGGAGTCTATTAAAACAGATGACATAGAACGCAGATTGGAAGAAAATAGAGGCTGAGACTAGAAATAGAAGACTAGAATAAAAAACTAGAATAAAAGACTAGAAATGCTACATTTAAAGATCCTCTCATATGTGGACATGGTGCATAACAGATGAAGACAGAAAGAGTGGTTGCGCTATATGCCACGGACCTGCCTGTAGGCAGTGCACTAAAATAGAGAAAAGGATAGAGAATGACAGAGAGAGATCGAGAGAGAGAGAGAGAGAGTGAGAGAGAGAGAGAATAGTGAATATAGAAAATTAACTAAAGAGAGAGAGAATAGTGAATATAGAAAATTAACTAAAGAGAGAGAGAATAGTGAATATAGAAAATTAACTGAAGTGCTTAGAATTACAGAATCAGCATTCGATAATTGCTGGAGTAAATATTTATCGGATTAGCGAAAAATTCTTAATGTAGACTTTCAGCAGCTACCAGAACGCGCAGACAATTTTCAAGAAACGATACAAAAAACGCTAGTACAAATTGCATTAATTTAAATGACATGGGGACAAGCTAGAAAAGGTATAGCAATTGGTGACATTCCAGTCATATCTTGAAAGCAACGCAGTAACAGATTATCTCCAGCAAAGGAAAGATGAAGATTATATGCAGAACTAAGTCTAGGTCTGAGATTTTGAGCTCCTGAAATGTATGTAATGATGAAATATTGTGAAGAAAACTTCTTTAAAGAAAGAAACCGGTACGATAAAATATTTCCAGATTTCAGAAAAATGACTTACAACAGAACTCTCTAAAATACTAGTTGGTGAACTAGTATATCAACCAGCTAGGTATAATCCCGGATTTTTTTCAGACAATTTTACTGTCTCTGGTCTTCTCAATTCTCAACAAAGTCAGTAGAGTGAATAGAGTCTTTAGAATATAAAACGACTAGTTAATACATTGTACGCAGAAAATCCTATTAAGGATCATAAATACTTCATCAATTGATTCCAAACCAGTAGGTAAAAATGACATAAGTCAATAAGTTATTGAATGGGGTTGACTTTTGAAGGCAAAAACGATTCTATTTTAACTACTGATCCATTTCTACTAAGGTCCATTGACAAATAGTCATCCTAGAGTAGTTAAAGAAGAATATTTTATTAATGTTATTTCATTTATGAATGAAATAACATTAATTATTTAAGCATTACACATCATTAAAAAATAAATACCATTAAGCATTATTTAGTATTTACAATCATATAATTTAAATATATGATATAATATAAATACTATAATATAAATGTTAATGTATGATATAAATTGGTAAAACAATTGGATTTAACATTAACATTTATAAATTTAAATTTAAACTCTTTTAAATGCCTTCATCGATGAATTTTTGATTTGTACTAACGTAGCGCTTGACAATATTAGTATCAAGTATTGATGATCCCTGCATTAGAGCAACTGCTGATGGATGAGAGCTGCTGACTGACTGACCACT
This sequence comes from Enchytraeus crypticus, assembly GCA_905160935.1. Lineage (NCBI taxonomy): Eukaryota > Metazoa > Annelida > Clitellata > Enchytraeida > Enchytraeidae > Enchytraeus > Enchytraeus crypticus. The sequence goes on from CAJHZI010000269.1 coordinate 68,803, forward strand.
AATTGTTACTAGTATTTTGATATATCCCGCATCGTCTTCAAGTGCTAATTCAATGGTGTGAGTAACTTCACGTTCTAAAGACGCAAGATCCAATTCTGCTCTGTAAAGTTGCAATAAGTTGAAACATTACAAATTTTTTCTCTGCTTCATAATCTGGCTTTAACTAGCCAATCCAGTAATTTCTAATGCGAATTTTCGAAAACATATACAAAACAAATTTGATGTCATATAACCCGATACTAGGCAGAGTCTATTACTACTTGCTTTAACAGGTAACATACAGTGAGAAAGAAAAGAGCGCCTTGCAAAGATTGTGATACGTCAGCTAATTTTATTTCACCCTGAAATTCTGGTGTTATGTGGACGAAATATTTTTCACAGGATCATCAAATTTTGCATAAAATTAATTTTGAACAATTTAAAAGTCATTCAGGTTATCTAAGACAAAAGTGATCATTTTTATTAAATGGGACATTTTAGTTATTGTTATTTACATTGCCACCTACCAACTGATAAGTTGTAATCCTAACAGTTTGTTTGTGCTCGACAAATTAAACACGTATCTGACGTCGGCACATGACGTCAACATAATTGCTTGCTAGTAACTTACAACAGAGGATCGAAAATCTGAAGCAGAAGCTTACGCCTTAAAAACTGAAAGAAAATTCAAACGCTCAATTCTTGATTGAATGTCTCGTGAACCATGGTAAAAAATTACAATGCTCACAAAAACTCAGAAACACGATCAAATTAATGGCTGTTCTTTAAGAGATCCACAGAATAAGATCCACAGGACAAGATCCACAGATCCAAATGACCCACAACAGACCATCGACTGTGCAATTCTGTAAATAAGAAAAAACTTCTGACCTACATCGGAACTCAGTTCGCTCAAAACAAATAAAAGTGTAGCCAATCTATCCGAGTGGTCATGATGGAACGGCCCTGTTCGTGTCAAACAAGATTTTAAATGGAATTGAATCTCATTGCTATTGAATGACATATGAAAATTTTTTCGTGAGGCATGGATAACTCCTGGCCCCATTCTTATTTACACAAAATTTTGCAAGTGTTTCAACTGCTTGAGACGAAATTCATCTTCTATAGACAATTAGAATTTAAAGGCGAATTGTCAAGATTTGTGTAAGATATAGTAATTTTTCCACAATTATTATTATTTAAGACATCCAAATTCCATTTGGATGTCTTGACATCACTCCAATCCGTAGGCTCTTCAACTTCTAAACGAACAACGTCGCTTCCGCATGCTGAAGCGAAACAGGCCTTCCAAAAGTTATAAAATTACTATCCTAGGACAAAATAAGTTTTTTAAGGCTACGTTATGCATGACATGAGTTATGCATGAGGTATTTATGATAATTAGCCTTAATGCTTCATATTCACCAAATCGAGTCCGCATTGAAGCATAATCTGTGCTTAATTAAAATAAAATATGAAGCACAAAATAAAGTACACAATCAAGTTTCCCTCTCTCTCTCTATCTCTCTTAGTGCACAACTTACTGGCAAGTACATGATAAATATGGCTTCCACTATTAGATATCTTCCATCTTCCTCTGCACGTCCACATACGAGTGGATCTTTAAATCACCTATAACATTCCTTTAATATACCAATTTTCTTGGAGATTTTGATTATGACGAGGTTCCCTGTGTCTTCCTCAGCTTAGACTAACATTTACTGGTAATGGGCCTGAGAAAACAATCCTGTTTACACACAAGTATTCAAGTATGCTTAATTCAAGTTCACTTCTATGATGTCAGCATTTACGACCTCGAGAAATTTCCATCACTCATAATCACAACACTTGTATAGAAAATGAAGGAATCCCCAGTTTCAATTTGAACAAGTAGAATTTAAGGGATACTGTCCCCCGTGACACCGAGATATATATTAATCGAGTCGAAACCAAGACATGCTAAGCCCATTGAAGCATATCGAGCATTCTTAGGCATAAATTCCATTAGTCTATAATTGGGAAGTGGAATATCTGTGTGAACTGTAGCGCAATAGTTAGCGCGCTCGAGGTCAAGTTGAGAGGTCCGTGGTTCGATTCCCGGTGTTTCACGAATTTTACTACACTTCTCAATTTTCTGTGCCATATGAGTTTTAGGAAAACGGAGGTATATTAATATTGTTGACGTCGCTGCATAGTTTCCCCGACTCCATTTAATCCATGACTCGGGTCTTATTCGGCTATAGTAGCCAACCCCCTAACCTAACCAAATGCATATGTTACATGAGCAGACTTCGTTTCATTGAGTTTTATTTTCCAATCTTTAGTCCATGCGCTTACTTTATCGAGAGCACGTTGCAATTTCTCGACTGCTTTTTTCTGGAAAACATCAATTGCCATTATTATCACTGTGTCGTCGGCAAAAGTTCCTGTGAAAGTATCTTCTGTCGTTGGTATAGAGGTGGTATAATACAGGTCCAATGACGCTTCCTTGCGGCACTCTTGCTTGAATTTGATATAAGTCAGAATAGGCTTCCTCAAATGCTACTGTGAATTTACGGTTTAACCGAAACGATTCCAAGAGTTGGCAATAGTTTTGTATTAACATCTTATTCATTTTATAATTGAGACCCTGATGCCAGACTCTGTCGAACAGTGAGACATCAAGAAAGACTGTAGAGCAGTACTTCCTCTCCTCGAATGCACATTAGATTACTTTAGTTACGCGATGAATATTATCGATTGTTGAGTGATTGGCTCTCTATACAAACTGAAAATCAGGAATGTTGATCAGTGGTTTGAGTGGTTTCAGCAAATAATTTTTCAAACAATTTATTAGATATTATAGGTAGAGATAGGTCTATATGAAGTTACAAGCTCTGCAGGCTTATCAGGTTTCTTTATCATGATGAATTTTGCTATCCTAAAGCACTTGGGTACATATTTTAGTCGGAAGCAGGCATTGTACAAATATCCTAACATGATAACAGCTTTCTTTGAAGTTCTTTGAAGAAACTAGGCAAGATTTCATCGAGTCCAGCTGCTTTCTTAGATTTTTGATTTTTTTCTATTTTTTCAGCTATTTCCATTGGAGTGATTGTTTTGATACTTACAGTGGACTGGTGAGTCTGTTTTAGATCGACGAAGGATCGGATATGGTGCGGTTGAAATACAGTTGCGAGGTGCTGCGCAAATAGTTCTGCTTTTTCGTCATTGCGTCTGATCCATTGATTCTGGGCATTCCTAAGCGGCGGCACTTGAGTTATTGGACGTTTATATTTTCGAGTGGCATTCCATAACAGGTGATCTATGTCTGCTTCAGGACAAGGCCTAGATGTCTACTTCTGTTTGATTCAAGAATTCATTTTACACCCAGTTTTCTCTTTAGACTATCTTATTCGATCCAAACAAATAAAAGGGTATCAAATGAACATTTGAAAAATATCTGTCTATTAATAAACTGGACTATGTGCGTAGAATTTACATTGGACTTATTTAATTCCTCTATTTAAATTCTCTTTTCTATTTTCATTAAGTTAAGACTATATCTCCATTATATTTATTATTCATCTATACTTTATATCTACATTTTGTACAATAATGCCTGGTAGAAAATTTCTCAATAACGACCTTTCATAATTGTTTAATAGCTACCTATGCATACCGGAATTATTTTGTTTCACAAATTCAATTTTCTTTTAAATAATTTTGATTATTAATATTTACTAATATTCTATCGGATTGATGGAATTCTTTAATTTAGTTTATTAATGTTTTATGACGATCTTTCCGTTATAAAGCTCGACTATAGCAAATAAATTAGTTCTTCTAAGTATTTTAATTTATTACATAAATGTTTATTTACATTGCTCCATCTTCATAGTATGTCTTTTGTTAAGGCTGATAATCATGAGGTCACAGCCTATGTTACGGAAAATGACTCAATTATTTACTTGTAATTCTTTCAACTTTAACTAATATATTACTTTTATAGATAAATCAATTTCTTAAAAAATGAATTAGTTTGAAATCACTTTTTTTGACTTGAAATTGGTCAATAAAATTTAAAGTAATCTATATAATATTAATCTATAAATATTTCTTATTATTATTAAATATCGTCCTATTTTTGTATCGCTTAAATTCATAGAATAATTTATTTATTCGTTCTAACTGGTAGCTACAGTTCAATATTTCGGACACCAGTATATCTTACTTAAAATTTAAATTAATAAACCGAGCTGGTTAAGCTAAATTTTGTCAAACCAAGAGTCCGTGCCCCAATGTCAAAGGTCTCTAATGTTCTGTAAATTATTATAATTTTAAAAACCTTGACCAATAAAGCCTCGTAAAGGTTTCAATCGCGAAAACCTGTTTAAAAACGAAATTAATTTTCTTAAATAAACCTTTAATTAAATAACACTTACAGACAATGCACAATGATATGAATATATCCGATACTTGTAACGCGCAAATTTAGTAACGCGTGAATTAATCGTTCACGCCTTCGACTCCGTATATAGATGGGATGGCAAGCGACGTCGACGGCGTTTACTCAAGTATTCAATATAGGTATTATTTTTAAATTTTTGATTCAAACATCAAATTAAAAGGTCACTTGATATCAATTCTGCGACTGTCTTAGCTGATGCGCTTGCCCAATCTAATCATCATTCTAATTTGATGTATTAAACTCCCTGCCGAACGCTTCGTCATGTTTCTGCTCCGACAATAAGGAACTCTCTGGCACAAAATTGTGAACTTGTAATAGTATTGGTGCTTTCCTTAACAAGCTAAAATCCCATCTCTTTCTGCCAGAAGTCCTTCTTTTGACCCGCTTGTCTTGGATATTGGACTTGCTCTGTTTTGATCTAGCTTTCTCTAGTGGTATTTGTGTGCTCAGTCGTCATGATGTGATGTTTTGGTGCCTTTTTTCTGCAGAGTACGGCGAGCACCAGACGTCAAATTCTTAATGATTGATTGATTTTTTTACAATAATAATCAATTGAAGAACAAATGCTAAATGCAATTGTCTTTAGTGGCAAAAGAATCAAGAGACGACGGCAAACACCTCAGAAGTCAAAATTTTATCAAGCCGTAAGATATACATGTACATGTATATCATTAATTTAATAAATGGCGTACACAAGTTACCATTGTGGTGCACGAAGACTGACTTTGATTTTCAAAATATATTTTGGACCTGCCGCTTTGCAGAGAGATATACTTACAATTAAGTAATCTATAGGTTACTTAATTGCAATTTTTCTGTTGTGATAGTCTATTATAGTATAATAGTCTTAATTGTAGTATATAAAACAGAAAACACAATGAAAATACAACCTCCCAATAAACTCGTCTCTTCCGCCCACATCTCTGTCGAATACGCTCATTTCTAAAAGATTGGATTGATCAGCATACATGTAGAGATCAAACTGTTCAAACCAATGAGGTGACAGCGTCTTTGACTTGCACTACAAAATAATCAATCTTTTAAAATGTTCAGGTTGCGCAATTTAGAAGATAGCCCCGAAGAAAAATTGCATAGCTTGGACAATTTATTATATTTAGCTTTGAAATTTTTAACGTCTGTATGAATATCTCCAATAGATCAATAGAGTTTGAAGAAATAACGTCCGTATGAAAGGTGTTAAACTCCATTCATATGTAAATTAATTATATATTAGTTAATTTCAAACAACATGAAATCCGCAGATAGGTAACATACGAACATAAGAAGCGGAACATACGAACATAATTACAGTATGCACAATATGAGAAGATAATGTAAGAGAAAGGAGTAATGAAAATCCAATCAAAACGTTTAAAATCAAGATTAAATTTGCTTGAGTTTAGTAGTATCACATAGTATCATTCGGGTTAAATATATCACTCCAGGAGCTACACTTATTTGGAATTTAATGGATTCTTTTGGCCGTGATTCTTCCGGTTTGATATGTATATTGTAGGAGCAAAAGCGAGCGGAACCGCAAGTTATCAGGACATACAGAAAAATAATTAATTTAAATTTTTTATATAAAAATATCTAATTATAAATAGCTGATAAACAGAGCTTCTCAAAAGTTAACTTTTTAAAATCAGCCTTTTGTGCGTATTAAAAATGTCTCAAGACGGTTTCTATCATTAGCATTTGATAAACCCGCACCAAAGACATAGTTTACCAAGAGTAGAAGTAGAAGCATAAAATGTATCATTTGAAAGACCTTTTGTGCGCAAGAAGCAACGAAATTGCTCGAGCTTGAGGGTGTAAGATTGGAAATGCGAGGTGCCCAGTAAATGTTAATCGTAGTTGAGGACAGCATAGAGGGCCCACTTCGTCCAAAAAATTACCCTCAAGAAACAATGGTATCTCTCTCTTTCATAGTGCATACCTACTGGCAGGTTCATGGTATAACACCTCCACGCTTCTCTGTCTTCCGTTTTCTTTTTCATATCCACATACGAGTCGATCCTTAAACTTTTCATATCTTTTAATAACATGTACTGCCTATCTGTACCAACTCTCTCCAGAACCTCTTCATTTGAAACCCTTTGAGTCCAGGAAATAATTTCCAATCGTCGCCATACCAACATTTCCAGTGCCTCTAGTTTCTTGATATCGTCCTTCTCTTTAGGTAAATGTTTCTCATCCACATAAAAGCGTGGTCCAAAACAAGGATTTCACTGAATCTTTGTCTGTCTTTAGACATCGGTTATAGAATGAAAGAGTTATTTGAAACTCCAAAATATTTAATTGAAGTATTTATTTAAATAAATACTTCCATTTAATTTGAAATTTTTTTTATTCCGGAAGCAGTGGAAAGAGAAATTAAGAAAATGAAGGACTGCGAAAGAAGCTGTGTAAATAAACGTTGATGTCAGCTTAAGGTTCCAAAATAGGTGCAAAAGAAGTATTTGGCTTTCTTAAGGAAAAACAATTAAAAACCATGGATCACAAGTGATATGCTACACAAAATGGATGAAAGGAGGAAACGAAAATATTGACCATCATGGCTTAATGAAATCCAGAAGCTTAAATAAGGAGCTCAGAAAAATTAGAGACAAAGCAAAGGATCACGGGTGGAGTGATAAGTGTGAGGCAATATGTGATTGAAGAATGAGGACGGACCTATTGTGCCCGATTTTCAGGATATGGACAAGAACCGAAATGAAAGAGAAACTAGATGCAACGAACATTAGAATTATGGTTAAAAATGGGGAATTAAAGACAGAGCTAGTTGTTGTAAAAGAAACATGTAGAGACTATGTAGAGGAATTTCTATGATAAGGCTGAGAAGCTAGTTCAAATTGTATTTTAATTTCGAAGAAGAAAATAGAAAGCGATGATACGCCCCGATATAATGAAACAGGAATTTATTCCACAATAAACAGCAAGAAGAAGGGGAAAGCAGCAGAATAGATTAAAAAGTAGGGGTATTATTAAAAATATTCGAATGAGACACTCATAAAGTTAGTGGAATAATTACATGTATTTGGCCAAAGACGTCAAGCAATGGATCGGATTGTGCGCATTACAGTACAAACAGTTTAGTACCTCATGCGTCGAAGATCTCACTAAAGATAATGAATAATTGCATTCTGTCGAAAGCAGATATGATACTGAGCAAGACAATTTGGTTTTAGGAAAGGATACTCAACAAGAGAAGCAATAGGGGTAATGCAGGTTCCACGCGAAAGAAGCTTATAATATGGAAATGAGGCTTTTTTGTAAGCTTTGTGGACTTTTAGAAGGCCTTTGACAGGATTGATTGGATAACGATGATGAAAATCTTGAAAAGATCCAGAATACAGGATAAATCAAACGAGTTAAGAATTACAGCACGAACTTCTTGATGAGTAGCCAAGCCAAATTTATAGTAGAAGAGGGTATGGAAGAGCAAGAGGTAAGGTTTATCACTGAAGAAATTCAGGAAGGATGAGGCGAGCGTGCTAAATGCGACGTCAGAAGGAAGATATTTAGGTATATTTCTTACCGAGCAGAGAAACCATTGCATACCATAATTTCTTAGGGTTTTGGTTATTTTCAGAAATGAGTTTTTTTTAAATTTATAGCTTATAGATTTAGCAATAAATTTATGAACAATAGCCGATTGACGTTTAAGGAGCAGTTTAAGGAGCAGAAGTCCTGGTCAACTATTTCGCCTACATTTTGCTTCAAGACTAGAGCGAAGTTTCATTTGCTTAAGAATTTCAGGAGTGATAAAAGTCTTAGTTGGTTGTGAACGACAGATGATTTGTTTGGGAGTTTATTTAGAGGTGCTGTGACTATAAATTCAAATTGTAGGCAGATGCTAGACAGAGGTTTATGTATTCCAAAGACAGCAGTAGAAGGAATATACCAAGGAAAATGGTCGGAATTTTTTAAGAAAATTCCTTATTGTTTTGTAAAACACCATTCAAATACGACAATTTGAGATAGTAACTTTTGAGAACGGTAACTTGTAAAATACCTTTTACAAGTTACCGTTCGGTGATCAGAATGGAATAAATCAGTATGAGAGCATTAAGACATAGTGGAGGTGGATTTGGTTATATAAGTAAATAAAGGATATGACCGGAGGTGTATGTAGATGATATGAGGCGCTACTTTAGGTCGAATGCGACATGGAGATTATAGTCATGAAGAAGAGTTCAGAAGGAGAAGAGGCAAGTAATGTAGAAAAATCAGTCAAAAAGAGAGGATAAGAAATTGAAGGGGGACGTTAGACAGATAAGAATTGAAGATTTTTGTGGCAAAATCTCAGCTTTAGCAGCATACTCTCAAAGGATGTAAAGTCACACGTTTTACGGGCGTAATAGAATAAATAGACTTCTAAAAAGCAACAAGTCCACCCCCGCGACCCACAAGTCGGGCCATGAGAAAGAAGCAATTATTGTCGGGAGTAAGACGACAATTGAAGACGATAATTGAAGGTGGAGGATCAGAGGACAGCCAGGTCTCAGGTTAGAAATATGTTAGAGTCGTCAGTGTTAGAGAATGAAATGATTAATGAAATGTTTTAACAGGTAAGATGCTCGACCGCGTATCAGTATGTGCGCGGTTCAAAACCTAGGCTCAACCGTCACTGACATCGAGCGAGGAAACTGACGTTAACCTTAGCTTTTTAGCTTTCTAGAGTTGAATGGAACTCAATAAAAAAATCTATTAATCGTTAAAAGCATAAGAATATTGCGCTGAAGGGAGACATTTAGAATATTTGAGTCATCATATGGCGAATTGAATGGTATACTTGAAGTATACATGGTATATCTCAAGCATTGACACAGAGTTGAAACTTTGCAGCCATCGAGACCCGTTGTCTTAGCAATGAGGTTTCACGCTTTTCGCCTGATATTGCAGTAATTCTGCTTCCTAATGCAGAAACAAATTCTGACGTTTTTTCATTCCAAGGACCAAATGTTTCTATGGCTATAGGTAAAAAATGATTTACTGACGGCAAACTTCTGTACTTAACTGATTTTCTTGTTACCGCTAACTCTGCTGCACTGCCCGCCGAAATAGAACTAGCATGTACGTAAGATTTAGCTAGGGTATCAGTAACCGTTATATCCGTGGCCAAGCATTTATCACCCTGCCACGGAATGAGAGTTAGCCCATCTGGACGCTTACCATCCGAGCGGAAGAGAACCGGGGGTTCCTTGATCGAAGGAATGCTAGCTTAAGCAAAATCACGCCATATTTTATAGTTAATGTTGTGAAGGATGCTTTCTCAGCCTGTGCTTCTCTTACAAGATAATCTGTGTACTTCCTTTGAATCCACTAAAGTTCCGCAGGGACAGGAATGTGGCTCAGAAATCTGAGCACCCAGTCTAAAGCCTACTGTAACTCTGACAGATTCATCGTCTAAGTGTAGCCCACAGGCAGAAATGGGTAAGGCATTGAGCCAGGCACTACTTCCAGGAGCAGAAACCGCGAGGAGTCGAGTTTTATCTGTTGAGTCAGACTGGCAATTAAGAACATACCATTTTCTGTGGCCGGTGCGTCCCAGTATTTCTGAAATTTTGCAAATTCGCCAGATGGAGCTGCGGTATTGTATCGCTCGTTCCAAGCGGAGAGGGCATCAATCGTTCCTAGCGGAAAGGGCATCAATCATATACATGTCAATTGGAATGACGAAGGGTTGAGTCTTGCAATGCATTAGTAGAATTAAAGGATGAAATAAATGCTGCCGGAGCCAAATGCGGCACTTGCCTTATCCCCAAACCTCCGTGTTTAACCGGAAGATTGGAACGAGGCTGAGCCCACTGGGAATCAACAAACTGATGTTAATCAACAGGGAAAGTCATTCTCTCAGCTTTCCATCAAAGATTAATAAGGCTAGACGATAGTAACTCAGCGATGAGCGTAGCTTATGCTCCAATAGCTTAGGAGCACTAAGACAGTGTCTTAGCAGCGTCAAAGCATCGTGTCTGGAAATCAGTAGCAGACGTTTACAGGCGCTGAATGTTTGCAATTCTAGAAATTTATCGATTGGTCCATGGCACTGCCACAAATTAATGGAGCCCCAAGAAGTGAACTATCTCTCGGTTCTAACAGTGAAGAACTGAAATATCGGATAAAATTCTTTTACAAAGAAAAACTCATGGAAAAGCTCATTATTTGAGGATAATAATTCGTATTTATTCTGATTTAATTCCAGACCTATATTTACACACTTTTCGACTATCTTACTGACATCTTGAACTAAAACTTCCTCAGTGCCCCTAAAGTTAAATCATCCGTATAAACGACAGCTAGAAGGAAATTTATAATTTTTAAGAGAGGATGAATTGTCAGGCTAACCAAAAGAGGCCCTAGGGGATCTCCCTGCTGGACGCCTACCACTGATTCTATGGTGTGCTCACTGAATTGCAGGTATGAACTCCCCCAATATGACAAACGACAGAATTTGTAGATATCCGGGATCAAATTGTGCACTTCCTGAAGCATTTTCAATCTGTTCAGATTATTGAAAGCATTTTTGAAGTCTAACTTAACGATGCAGTATGATTCTGACTTCGACAGGAGGAAGCGGCGAACAGCATGAATGGCAGCTTCGCAACCACCCTTAATACCCACACTCACTTAATTCGGAGACAGGAGAGTCTTGCAGCCACACGGGCATTAGCATATTTGGCAGCGATATGTCTAATATCTTACATTATTTAAAAATATTATTATATTTTTATTTTATTATAACCATACGATTCATTATTATTGTTATTATTATTATTATTACTTTTTTTTTAATGCCCTGGGCTGTAAAGGGCCCTGGGCTAAAAAATAAGATAAAAGAGACTTTATTTAATTAAAAGTTTTTAAAAAAGCGATTAAAATAATTCCTCTGCACTCTGGGAAGGGTCTCAAAGGCAATAGGCATGAAGATATAGTTGCCAGAGATTTCGGCATACTTCAGAGTTTTCCTATTAGCCGCGGCCTCTGCTGCAGCACCAGCTGCAGCGCAAGAAACGCCGAGATTGCTTACTGAGAAAGTGTCCGTAACAGTGACGTCCCAGCTAACACACTTCCCCTCTGCCTATGGAATTTGAGAGACACCGTCTGGACGTTTGCCATCAGTGCAGATCAATCCCAGGGGCTCTTTAATGGCTGGGATATTCGCTCGACTCAGGGCGCGCCAGATCAAGTCTTTTATGAACTGATGTCTGCTGATTCTGCCGGCACTACGCTTGCACGACAGGCCGTGAATGCCTAACGCATTGACTGAGACACCACAAATGCAGTTGTGTGGCTCATATAAGGTAGTGCCCAGACGAAGACCGGCCGCGACTCTGCTTCGTTGTCCAGACGGAGGCCGCATGATGAGATTGGTAAAGCCTTGATCCGGTCTCCACTATGGGGGGCCGACACTGCGAGCAGCCGCGCCTTTTCTTGTGGCAAAAGCGGCTTCGCAAGTAGTTCCGTGTGCAAAGCAGTAGTGACCTTTGAGTCCCAAGCCTTCATGCCATTAGCCATCATACCGATTGCAGGTTCGGATGTGGACAGAGCAGTCCAAATGCCCTAAATCCTGGATATCTCCAAGTCGGGAATTTGAAAGAATCCGGAAAGGATTGAATCCTGTAGAACGCCAGTCCCCGCGGCTGAAGCCAAAAGGCAGAAGGTGCCAGCGACGAGACAGAGCGTATACCCAATCCTCCGTAGCATATTGGCAGGCTAGCCTGAATCCATTGAGCTTCGTTAACATTAATATTAACGATGCTACTGAGCGACTTTCGCATGATGGAATCATAATTCTGCAATGCTGGATGACCCGCACATGGAGAGGCACGCAATATGTATATGAGTTTTGAAGACCTACACAGCTCCGCAATATCGTTAGAGCGTCGTGTGCGGAGATGAGCTTCAACCGGCTCGCGGCTCTCTCTAGTTTAGAGCACTGAGTATTGAGAGCCCAATCCATAGCTTGACCCGTCTGCAATGGAGCTCCAAGTAGACTGGTTTCGACCGACTTTACACGAATGAATGATCGAGTGGTAATGAGCTCACATTTATTTATATTCAGGCTTAGCCCCAAAGCCTTTCCCGCAACCATCAGCCTTGAGATATCATCCGCCACGGTAGACTCAACCCCGCCCACAGTTATGTCGTTTAAGTAACCTATTTTCAGAGAAGATAGCGACTGGAGCAACGGGTGTATTGTCAAACTGGACAGGAGAGGACCCGAAGGGTCACCCTGTTATACCCCCTCGCTAGACATGATCACCCGTTGACCGAGACGTAGAACACTTGGGTCTTCATAGGACAGACGGCAGAAAGACCCCAGCTCAGGTAGTGAAGAGTCTACAGCTTCCAGCATGGGAACCCGTTTCAGGGAGTTGAAAACGTTGCAAAAGTCCAGTTTAGCCACTACCCAATCGTCTGGCATGCTGCTAATGAATCGTCGAGTGGCATGCACGGCGGCTTCACAACCTCCTTTGACACCCACGCCTACCTGGATAGGTTGAAGAGAGTTTGAGAGCCTGTCTAGGGCGAAGGAATTAGCACATTTGGCAGCGATCCTGCGCCAAGAGTAGCCCACAGCAATCGGTCTAAGCCCGCCGGTCTTTTTCTTCAGAGCCATCAGGTTGGCTCCAAAATGAAACGGCTTGACTTCCTGGTGACATTTACCCAGCAAAAAGGAGATTTACAAAACCGGTAATGGCTGTTAGAGTCTCCCTGCCCATTATGGGGCACGTCACCAGCTGCAGGATGTGCTGTGGCCTCAGACTATCCGGGCCCCCAGAAGAACCGGCGGGGAAACTTTTCACGGCTTTCATTACCTCCGCTTCAGTGACTTAGAGCGTATTCGCTTGGGGAGAGGTTGAGCTAAGAAGACTTCGGGGTGTACTGTCCGCTGATGGATGTTTCAGACTCAGCTCTCTGTATGTTTCATCATTATTCGGGGCCAGCGACTCTTCTGTGCACAGGATTCGCACGGCTGCTCTTAAATTTCCGTCTTCATTCTTTGAGGTCACTATGGATCGGAGGGATTCCTCAGGAGTACGCGGCCTAGAAGATTTGCGAAACTTCGCACTTTCGTCATCTGAAACAGGAACGTCCACCCCGGACACTCTTTTGCGAATCAAGGACGCCATATTGTGCCTTTTCCATGTTCTTTTAGGTGCTAGCAATATGTCTTCGCCAATGGCAAGAAGAGATTTCCATGCTTCTAAGTCGTCCACGCACTTAGAGATTCTATCAAGTATATTTATCAAGTAGGTGGCGCAAGTGGCTCGAACATTTTTAGGAATATGCTTGATAGTACCACTGGTAAGGTTGGGATGAGCAAATACTATAGCTGCACCAGAAGGATGGCGTATCGGGGGGATGCTGTTTAAAGGAAATACTGGTGGATGGTGGTCCTCATCCCTTACATCACTAGAGGAGCGTTGTGATGAGAATGTCCCCTGAGCTTCAATTGGGGGCTTGTGCACCGGTGCTCTAAGCACCGGTTGTCACGGGGGCCATGCAGGTGAACAGACCCGTCTCTAATGTGCAACTGAAACACTTCTAAGCACACACTGCAAGTACCGTTTCTCTTGTTAGCATCCTGAGACAGAGACCATGTATGCTTGCGAGGCGGCATTCAAGCGTGAAGTTATAAACAGCACCGTGAATATCGAGTCTATTTATAGCCTTGGGAAATCCTGTAAACAGATTCACACCTATAGCTCATAACTGACTCCAAATTTTGACGAAATGGCAGAAAAAGCGAAAATCTCTTGGCGAGCGGATGAATTACTGAAGCTCAATCCTTCTGCTGGCAGAATGACGAGGGCTGGGGTTGGCTAATAAATAATAAAAATCGCGAAAGAGCAATGTTAAGTGCGCGAAAGGTAAACAAACGCAGCCAGCACGGACCTCCCAAAGCAGAGAATTATTATTATTATTATTATTATTTTACCCCGGTGTAAAGAACCTGGGGTTTGATAAAAACGATTCAAGCAGTACGTGCTGAATCGTCGCCCGGCTACTCGAGGTCATCAATCTGCTTAAAAGAATTGTTGAAGCAGACTGCATGAAATCTTTGCAAAGTCATGGAAAGCCTTTGCCAAAGAAAAAATGTCTCTCGCTTATCGCCGGTTTGCTCTGTGATAAGTCTGCCTATGCCATTGATAAAGTCAACTCCTTCGGGATTCATCGGGCCCATGGTTTCAATGGCAATCCTGAGGACAGAACTCGGTATTTATCCAACTTCCTAGAGGCGGCATGAGCAGCAGCTCCACCGGCTGTGACTGAAGTCGTATTCAGGTAAGAGTTTGCCATAGTGTCAATGACCGTGACGTCCCATACGGCACATTTACCGTTGCACCAGGGCACTAAAGTCATGCCGTCCGGACGCTTGCCGTCTGATCTGGACAACCCACTTGGTTCCTTAGAGGAAGATCCCTTCTTCCTGCTCTTGAAAGTGCTCGCCATATTAAGTCATTTAAATTGTGATGACGAGACATTCTACCTGAGCTTCGTTTGCAGGAGAGGCCGTGGAGACCTAAAGCGTCGACTTCATGACCGCAGGGGCACATGTGAGGCTCGCAAGTTTTCGCCCCCAAACGGAAACTAACGGCTACTCGAATCGCCTCATTGTCTAAAAAAGCCCACAAGAAGCAACAGGGAGAGCGTGAAGCCAGTCACTGCTTCTTTTGGTTGATACAGATAGGAGTCGTGCTCTGTCTACTGCATTGGATTGGGATTCTAACAGACTGTTGTAAATCCGATCCACTATAGGACGGTCCCATGATTTCTGGTTACTGACTGAGGTAGAAGGTGGAGCACTAGATGTGAGGCTTTTGGACCAAACTGACAGAGCAACGTCGATGGATCTATCGGCAGAAAGGGAGCTTTAAGGGGGTATTATTATTATTAGTATTATTATTATTATTATTATTATTATTATTATTATTATATTATTATTATTATTATTATTATTATTATATTATTATTATTATTATTATTATTATTATTTATTATTATTATTATTATATATTATTATTATTATTATTATTATTATTATTATTATTATTATTATTATTATCATTATTATTATTATTATTATTATCATCATCATCATCATCATCAGCATAATTATTATTATTATTATTATTATTATTATTATCATTATCATTATTATTATTATTTAATTATTTTTATTATTATTATTATTATTATTATAGATTTAAATTAATTAAAATGCGGCTAAAACAATAATAAAGCAATCAATCAATGATAATTAAAAGTTTTCGTAATGATGAACGAAGAGTACATCGCTGGTGTAGGCGTTGTACCTGGAGCAAGCCTGCTCAACGCTGCGAGTGAGGGGAGGTGGTCCACAGCTGAACACCCCGAATACATTAGTCGATGGATGCTCCTTCATGACGACTTTCAGAACTTCCGGGAAATTAGGTCGAACAAAGTGAGTGGTGGACCTCAAACCAGTGAATAGACTCCTGTCTGAGATCTTCTGGAAGTGGCGCTCACATATGTACAGCATGGTGGTGCGGAAGTCAAACTTTCCCTTGAACTGTGTGATGAAGGTGTTAACCACCACAATGTAGGAATGATCTTTCTGCTCCACCTCGCTGATGATGTCTGTCATCCACTCGAAACTTATTATATACTTTATATATAATAATATATATTATATTATTAGATTGCGCTGAATATCTTTCAAGTTGATGATTTAGTATCGAAGGAAGAGATTTAAGAAAGAAGAATACTATACCTTAG